>CM065594.1:109985094-110487816 GCA_033119425.1 Bufotes viridis
AGTTCAAAACTTGCCTTCCACTCTATGAGCTTCAGTTAGTCTCCTGAAAATACAGTAGGTTCCGGAACGGGAAGTCTAGCTAGGACTGTTCTTTGTAGTCTTTGTTGGGACAATAATTTTAACATTCTTTTGACCGTTGGCGTGAGATCTAGGGATAGAATCATCCGGTTCTATTTTCTCACTTAGTTCTGAATTAGGTGAGTCTCTCTCTTCATCTTTCCCAGTAGAGAGAGAGGGTAAATTCACACACTTTTTTCCTAACACTGGACTAAGCCTCTCTTTGTCTTTCTAAGCAGGGATGGAAGGATAATGACTTATTTCTTCACTACATGCTGGAGATTTCCTTCCATTCTCCTGGGTGTATGGAGGAAAATAGGAGTCTGTTTCTTCACTTTGTACAGATTTGAACCTAAGACTATTCTGATTTATATCCTCGTCGTGTACTCTTCGAGTCTGGCTTCCATGATCTTAACTACTTTCTGCCTTTCCAGATTTTTCATCTGTTGGTGCTGTTCCTCCATTTCAACTTCCATTTGATAGCGTTGTGCATCCTTTTCAGCTTCGATTTGATAGCGCTGTGCATCCTTTTCTGCTATCAGTTGGTGAGGCCTCGATGGCAGCTTCCATCTCAATTTCTGCTTTCTTGACAGCAAGTTGTTCAGCTAATTCCTTTCTTTTGGCTGAAGTACTTGAGGACTCCTGATATGTGGCTGGCACTTCTGCTAGTGAAGGAAGTGAGATTGTGGTTCCACCTAAGGATTTAGCATAGTCTCTCATAAAAAGATTGTTTATTCTACTTCTTGCCTTAACTTCATCATAGTTAGCTGCAGATGATAGTTCTCTTATGAGCTTTACATGTGTCCATGTTTCTTACAATAACCTGGGAAGGTGTCATAGATGATCGCAGATTGACATATGCTGCCAAAAGCTCTGATTCAGATTCTTCTACCGTCTCTACCATATCACTCAAGTTCCTTTTTATACTTTCTTGCTTTATCTTTCTACAAATGACTTTAATGTATAATTTCCATTTATCATACATTCAGGTGAACCTTTTCTTTTTTAATGCTGCTTCTTGCTCCAAATTTTCCAGCATCCTTGAGGTCGGTTTTCTGGCAAGTGATGAACGTCTTAGTTAATTTGTTTAAGATATGTTTGTTTGAGGCAAGACTAATGCTGCATCAGACTCTTCTAACTCAGACAAGTTTTCTTGCTCTTCACCTTCTATCCTATCTATCTTTGTGTCTTCTAACAGTGTCATGGTAATACTAGGCTCAGACATTTTACTTTAAATGCTATATCAATATGAACATTAAAGGACCTTTCACTTCAAATGCAACATTAATAAATGCAGGCAATAAATTACTTTCACTTTAAATACTTTAGAGTCCATGTACTACAAACTGTCTTTTGCTTTACTATAAAGTCTTTTATTCCTGAACACGAAAATGTCTCTTTATGCCAAATCCTATGTGCAATGATAAGTAATAAAAGGAAAGCTCTGATCTTATTTTGAGGAGCAGGAACAAATGTCAGTCTTAAAGGAGATGTGGCTTTTTTTGCTTGCTAAGCAGCCAATAAATGTGCATGTAATCACTGTAATGCCATTAAACATGTTTCCTACTGGCATTACAGTGATTGGCTGTCCGGAACACGTCATCGGGTGCTATATCGCACCCAGTCACGTGAGTTCAGCTCACTGCAAGTCAGGGAGAGCTGCTGTTAGGAAGGGACAGTGAGTGTAGGGCAAATTTCATCTAAAAATTATCATTGAGAAGACTTTTCAAAGAACAGTCCTTTTAAGGACTATTGTTAGAGGTGGCAGGCAGCCAAAATTGTTTTGCGGGATTTTTATTTTTTTTGTCAGGGCGACCGTTAGTGACATTTTCTGTATTCCACAAACTCTGCTTGCTGTGAGCAGTGAGACACAAATTTACACTTATATCTAGACTGTGTGCGGCCTATATTTAATTCAAAAATACCAGTGACAGACAGTAATTTTCTGTATACCACAAACTCTGCTTGCTGTTAGCAGTGAGACGCAAATCTACACTTATTTCTAGACCGTGTCAGCATCCTCAGTGATCCCTCAGTGCCTTACAACTACTAGGTGTCCAAGCTGGATACGTGGCACGAACTGGCGCTCTACGCCTTGGAGGTGCTGGCCTGCCCTGGCACCAGCGTTTTGTCTGAGCGGGTATTTAGTGCTGCTGGTGGCATTATAACAGATAAGCATACCCGGCTATCAACTGAAAATGCTGACAGGTTGACTCAGATAAAAATGAACAAGGCCTGGATTGCCCCTGACTTCTCCACTCCACCAGAGGAATGCTACGACTGAACATCAAGGCACTTTAAATGTGTTGTTTAGAATGTACTGAATACTCTGTATCCCCATGCACCCCTTCCGCTACAAAAAAGGGTATATGGTTGAATCTTCCTTTTCTCATCCTCCTCCTCCTCATCCATGATATCTACATTCATAATTGTCGCATATAATGCCATCGCTTATATGCCTTCTCATATAGTTTTTCGGATGGTCAGCTCACCTCCAGGCCCTCGCATAAATAATGTTTTCAATGGTCAGCTCACCCATAGGCCCTTGCATAAATAATGTTTTCAATGGTCAGCTCATCCACAGGCCCACGCATATAATTTTTCGGATGGTCAGCTCACCCGCAGACCCTCACCCATAATGTTTTAGATGGTCAGCTCAGCTAAAGACCCTTAGTCACCAGCAGGCCATCAATCATACTTTACCTCTCCTCCTGTATAACGTTTCCTCATCCTAAATACCCATGACATTCCCTGTAATTTTTTTGTACTCGTTCCAATGACAGGATCTCTTAAGAGTCCTGTATTGTTATTTATCGTCACTACCTCACTGAGGAACTAGAGTGCCTGCACCACTACTCAGGAAGAGGCCCCCGCCTGCCTGTCTTGGAAGTGTTAGCCGTGGCCATCCCTCAGGCTCCCTCTCCAGAAGCGAACCCTGATTCCCCATTATTCGTGGTCAACATAGTAGGCGTCTAAAAGAACATTGAATGTTGAAAGAGCAGACATCGATAGATCGTCAACATCAGGGGGACGTGCAATCAGCTTAGAAGTTATCTAGAGTTAACAAAGCGGCAGAAGACCCTCACCTACAATCTTATATATACGGTCACTGGTCAGCTCAACGTCCACTCCGTTCCTCTTACAAGTTCATTATCATCAGATGACAGTCGGGTCTTAGTCTTGGCCCCAGTTCCGAAAATCTAAAGTCGCATTTATCTTCGGTTTTGTGAGTTTTATGGTCAGTCTGTAAAAGTGACGTACAACTCGGACAACATCGTTCCCAGCAGCGACATTGTAGTCCAAGATTCAACCAATTTCTGACCTTTTCCCATAAACCAGGCACCCTCCCTCCTCAGAGCAGGGGGTGCCTGGTTTAATGCTCGTGTTCTCCCATTGACTTCTATAAGGCTCGGGTGCTTGGTAGAGCACCCGAGCATCCCGATGTGCTCGGGCAGAGCACCCGAGCATTGGGGTGCTCAATAATCACTAGTCTCTTTCTCTCTCTAGGGATCGCAGGAGGGTTAGCGCTCTTTTTCTAACTATCTTGCCTTTGCCGTTCTGCCATTTTAAGAGTCGGCTGCAGTTTGACTAATACAAGCGTTCTATGGTAGCTCCTCTAAAGTGTCTTTGCTTGCTCACTCAGGGAACAGTTGCTGCACGGTGGTGTATGCTGCCGCTCTGCTGCTCTAATGCGCTCTTTACTGTGTACTCTGGCATTAGAAGAATTTTGATATTTCTAACTTTTTAGTCCAACCAGACTGTTACTCTGCTTTAATTCTTCTAGCGTCGTTCTATGGAAACAGTAGGCTTAAAGAGCACACCAAATGCTTAAGATAACTTCTTTATTAACTTCAACTTTTCTTCATATATACCACTACCACCTCCACAGCAGATAGTCCATGTACAAAACACATGTTGAATAAAGTTACACAAAATGGCGGTTCAACTGTTCAATCCTGTCATTCAACATAAAATGGTGGATACATTTCTCTCTTCAGTATCTGCACTCTCACTTTAAGTTATTTAAGCACTTTATGGTCTCTCTGAGAGATATATCTGAGGTTTAGCCAATAGTGCTAAACTTGGTTTGCAGTTTGTTCTATACAATTGCTTTAAGCAGTTTAATCTATATAATTGCAGATTGGTCTGGTATGAGCAGTTCACAGATTGAATGCTTTTATGCAATTTGGTTGCAATTTGGTGGAACTGTAAGCAAACATACACAACTGGTTCAGTATAGAGCTCTAACCACAACACTAACAATAGGAACATTATATAACTGTTCTAAATACCCATTTTGGCCTCTTTGCTTCCATAAAACTGAACTCTGACTGAAACTGTGTGTCTGCTCAGCTTCTCTGTCTCTAGTGAATAATGATTCCAGCAGCTTCTGCTAGGGAATTTCCCACACAGGCTGAGTGTAAGATTGGCTGAGATTGGCCAAGACTCCTGCACAATGTGAGGCTGGCTGTGATTGGTTAAGACTCCTGGGCAGTAACAGTTTAACTCTATACTTTCTGTTAATTCTGCTGTGTCATTGAGCCTACCTTACATTCATATAATGAATCATAAAGGAATCATTTTTTTTTCCGGTTTTGAGATTCTCTGCCGGATATCAATACTGGAAAACAACAAAGCGTGAAAGTAGCCTTAGATGAATTCTTAAAATTAAATAACATTGAAGAGGTTGTGTAGCTATTATATATTGATGACCTATCCTCAGCTGTTTGAAGAGGAGGCAGTGCTCCACACTCCTCATTACGCTGAGCGTCATCTCTCTTGCAGCAGCAGTGCAGTGTAATTACAAGTACTCTGTTCAAGTGAATGGAGCGAGTACTTGAAATTACACTACTTCGCCAAGACTTCCGAGACAACGTTCATTGTAATGAAGAGGAAGCAGCGCTAACATGGAGCGCTGCCTCCCTTTTAAACAGCTGATTAGGGGATGCAAACTTCAGACTTCTAGTGATCAGATATTGATGACCTATCCTCAGGATAGGTCATCAATATATATTGCTTGCGCAATCTCTTCAATGCTTATGAAAATGTGGAGAAGTCTGGGTCTCACTCCCTGCACAGTCTGACAATGGCAGCACTGATTGGATAGAGTCAGACTGTGCAGGGACACACCCCCAAGTGGTTACCACCCCTCTGTACCCTTACTGCAGACTGCTAGAAATTCATTCTTAACTTCTAGTTTAAATAATAAAGGAATGGCACAACATAGAATAGATGTTCCAGAATTGTTATTACATGGGGAATGCTTGAAGCTATTAAACGAGGCATGTCAGGAGTGATGACAGGTCCTCTTTAATTATGTAGCTACGTAAAACAGGCAGAAAAACGAAACAGCACAACTTATGACGGGTCTTGCACACTAGAAACACCTAATGCTGAGCACCTTTCCATAGGGGAAGGTGCCTTAACTATCCCACAGTTGCCAGCTATTGGCTGGTGAAGATTAGGGTGCACGCAAGTCAGGGAAAACCCTATGGCAGACTGGATAGGATTAGCTGGCAAGTGCAAACCGTGGCCTGTATCAGAGTACTGAGCACTGAATTCCAGCATCCGGGCCGGCTAGTAGAGGGCAGAGAAGGCCCAGCGGCTCCGGGCCACCGGGACACCAGCAGTGGGGTGAGTAGCTGGGCATCCATGGCCGCCCAGTGTAGCGAAGCAATGGAAGGTATGGGGCACAGGGACAATGTAACTGTTGTGGCACTATTGTGGGTGTTATAACTGCTGGGGACACTATATAGTGCATTATTACGAGGGGGGCTCTATAGGGATGCGTTATATAGGGGCTTTATTAAAACTGTGGAGACATTATTACTAATAGAGGCACTAAGGGTGCATTATAATTATGAAGCACAATATGAAGAGGACTACTACTAAAGAGGACACTCTCGGGGGGCAATATTGGGGGCACTATTACTAACAAGGACACTCTGGGAGGGAATTACTATTGATGTGACTATCTGTATGGCCCTATTAGTTCTGCAATATAGTGCTTCGAGCATGTGAAGTACAGCGGGCACAGTCTTTTAAGGAGTAGCAACAGGATAACACTGTTGGGGCACCGGTGGGTAGTTTGATGAGACACAGCTGAAAGATGTCATCATTGTGGTCTTTCCAATGGAGAAGATGAGGAAACAGAACCTCTACATCTGAGAATATATCACTGAATGTAATAAGTATGTGATGCTGCATAACCCATAGCACTGAATATAATGTCCATAGTAATATGTCTTTAGCACTATGGCTGGTGATGAGGGGATGGTATACTGTGCAATATACAATCTTTTTCTCTTTGGGCCCAAGCTTGAGGCACCTGGCCACTTAATCTGCCTCTGGTTACATGCACTGCTGCAGCCATATACCGGCCTCAGCGGTGACATGTCCCTGAACTTCTGTGGTCACTTGCTGCTCTGGAACTGTCTTTTTTGAGGTTCAATCACTTGTGCAAATAGTTATAGGTAGACTATCGGAAAAAAAAGAACTTTACATAAGGTGTGCATACTTTTTTAACATAACTGCAGAGTTCACATGTACAGACTTCTATACTTATATCTATCAATGGAAATCTTTGAACCCATAGGTTAGATGTTGTCAGTTTCCATAGCAGAGTAAATGTTTTCTGGCTGGAGCATTGAGTTCCACAGAAAACACTGTGTGGAGAGAAACGGTTCAGACTGTACATTTAACACATACAAAAGGCTCTTCAGTTAATAATGATCCCTTATTGTGAGGCTTTGGTTTGTTCCGGGACTCAACAGCCTTCCTTATCTCGATTCCTCTGTACTAGTTTATTTCCAGATTAATATTTTTTGCGAGTGGTGAGCATAACAAATATGGAGGAAATAGCCCCATTGTTAAACCATTAGTGAAAAGGCCATAAAAATGTGATACCTCACGTACATAAGGCCGACAGATGGGGTTGACCTGCCTGCTGATATTAAAGAGGACCTGTCACCAGGAAATGATATATAGTCTGCAGGCAGCATGTTATAGAGCAGATGGAGCTAAGCATATTGATATAAACATTACGTTTTGGAAAAATATGCAGTAAAACTTGTAATTTATACACTTAAATCTGAGTTCAGTTGTATAGAAGGGCCATCTGCGGCAGCCCGGATAGGAGATGACAGGACAGGAGTGGCAGTAGAGGCCCACTGGTGTCCACACTTCTGGGTCACGTGACATGCCCAGTATCACGTGACCCATGACATCAGTATGCCTAGCAAGTGCCACTCTGATTGGTCAGCGTTCCCTCTCCTGGATACCTGACCTGTTCCCTAACAACTAGATGCCGGTGGTGCTGCAGGGAAGCGCTGCACCGCTGGCATAAGGATATTATATTAACATTGGGGGCTGATCTGAGGTCTGATAGAGGGTCTGAGCTGAGGGTATAATTAACATTGAGTGTCTGATCTGATGTCTGATTGGGTGTCTGAGCTGGGATGTAATTAACATTGGGGGTCTAACCTGAAGTCTGATTTGGGGTCTGATTACCATTGGGGGTCTGATCTGAGGTCTGATTAGGGGTCTGAGCTGAGGTCTAATTAACATTGGGGGTCTGATCTGAGGTCTGACTGGTTGTCTGAGCTGGTGTCTAATTAACACTGGGGGTCTAATCAAAAATATTTTTTTTCTTATTTTCCCCCTAAAACCCAGGGGCATCTTATGGTAAGTTGCATCACTCTCCAGTTCCAGTTAGTATCAGCAGATGGCTACTAGCAACTTACCACTGCCCAGTGGATCGGCAAGAATAGAGATAAGTTCCCTGGCAGTCTCAGAAGCATCAAATCCTCCTCAGCAAACTGCAAATTGTAATGCTGATCCTCCAGGTGATGTGCCCTGTCTAACTTTCAGGCTGCAGTGCACAAGAGGAGAAAAGTACAAATATGGATGTGTACTCACAGACAAATATGTTAAATCAGCATTTAATCAATTAAACATGCTGTTCAAAGCCTGACCCTGGGTTTTGCGTCTTTCTGGCTTCTTCTGGGGCATCAGAATATGGCGATGCAAAGTCATTTTTTTCAAAGTTTTATATGTTTTTTTTTTAATATTAAAAGATAAGAAAAACGGAAAAAAAAAAAAAAGATATTGCTGTCATCGCGGTGACCTGCAACTCGACAATGACTAGATTGCTTTTTCCCAATTTCAACTCTTTTCCACCAAAAAACATTCCTCAATTTGGCTATGTGAACAGAGACAGAAAAAGATATGGCTGCAGGAAGGCCGGCAGTGAAAACGGAAAATGGCTGCATCAGGAAGAGTTCACTTATAATTGAGTATCACAAAATGACTAGAAAACCAATACACAAGATGGGATATGACTAACACCACACAAACTTTCCTAACACAGGATGGACCAGTCGAATAGAAGGGTGCCAAAAAATAAATACCGCCACACAATGCTAGTAAAGTTACAGCAATAAACCATAACATGATTTACCTACAGGGATCCCAAATGACTACATTCCGAATACCCAACGGGTAGCTACATGACACGTGGTTTTAGATAATGCACCTTCTTAATCCTTGTTATTGCTCTGTACAACGAAGCTTCATTGGTATGTTCTAACCATACATAGTGACACGCCTGGACATTCATACATTTACTTTACATGCTTTATTTACAATTTTCTATACAGTCTTTAGAAAGGGAACCAGATTGAACTATGGGAATATGTCCCACTGTTTGCCTTGAGCATTTGTATAAGTGAAATACCATTTGCTTTCAGTGTTACCCCAGGGATTATCTAATGTACAAGAAGCACATACTGTGCTCACGTAGCATGCAAAAACACAGGACAGTGGTCTGAGCTACAGTAGAACCTGAGCAAACTAAGTCTGGAGGTCATTTACAGAGTCATTTTAGGCTGCAGAGCTGGAACAGCCTGATTTCCAAAGATATGTGAATATTCTTATGAAATAATAAACATAAATAATGTCAACATAGAGCTAAAATATGTAGTACATGCAGAAAATTTTCCTCCTGTATTTCTCCAAAATCCTGACACCATGCAAATGCATTTTAATGCCGATGCATGTCGATTATGAGAGGACTGGATTTTTTTTTTACTTCTTCCTTTTTATTAGTTTTTTTTTTAGAAATCACTGTATTCTTTCACAATATTGGGGCTCAGGTTAGCAGAGAACACATTGGGAGAGTTATCAACTCCCATGCGTCTGAAAAGTGACGTTAAAAAGTCCCAAACTATCTCTAATTTTTTTTTTTAAATTGTTTCATCTTTCAGTTTTTACACCGTCCTCATCCAAATTGTATTTTTGTGTTGCGCGGCTTTCACGTGATGCATGTTGCCCTGTAGCCCTAGCCTCCCAGCTGCATTTAAGCATTGAATTGCAGTATTATGTCTTGTGAGTTTTATTATGATGCTCAATATTATTGGGGCACTATATGTGGTGGTATCATGCGAGTTGCATATGCAGTATTATCTGTGGAGCATGTAAAACATTCAGATAAACAGTGAATATATGTGCAGCAAGAACAAATGTCTAAAAATGATTACTGGGTGCTTTGCTTGTTGCATAGACCAGTGGGTATGGGTGGAATCTATCTGCAGGCATGCAGATGTCAACTACAAGTATACTTTGATGTCCAGCTATCCGTGCATGGAAAGCTACGCCCTGTTCTCAGCCACTGAACTTGTCATGAGAGATGCCAAGGATGTTTCTCTCTTGGTAATTGGTTAATTAATAATAGACACTTTGAGTGAAATGCCTTGTGTTCTCAGTATGGTGTTTTTTGGCCTTTTTTCCATAGCCTTTAATATAAAGTAGGACTAGAAAATAAAAACTCATGTTCAATATGCCACAAAATAAATAAAAAAGCACTACCATATTAAAAAGTTTTAAAATTGCTGACAAATTGTGTATAAAGAAGTGCTTGAAGGGGTATTATGGTTATAAAAGGTTATCCCCTATCTACAGGATAGGCCATAACTATTAGAACAAGAACTGGGGACCCATATCCTGTGGAGCCCCTCCTCTGAAATGGATAAAGCGGCTGGTTGGAATGTGCGACGCCGCTCTATTCATTTGAATGGGAGCGCTGGAAATAGACAAGTACAGTGCCTTTTCTCATGATGGGTAGGGAACCCAATGGTAGGACCATAGGGGCGGATTGGCCATAGACCCTACAGGGAAATTTTCTGGTGGGCCAATGCCTGAGCCCATCTCATGGCCACCAGCCAGGTAAGTAATGATCTGACTGTCCCCTCCTAACTCTGTATGAGGCAGCTGGAGCAGGAAGACAAAATGTGGCAGCTGGCGCTGGCCACCACAGAAGAGCAGTTTTTGGGGAGGTTTTTTGTGCCGCACTGTGGAGTTTGGCTCTGGTGGTGTGGTATCATGTGCCCCCCCCCCCTTTCATTTGTTGTTATGGATGGTAGTGTCAAACGAGGCTCACCTTAGTCAGAGGACACCCAAGCTGGGAGTATGGAGTCTAGTGGCAAAGGCCCACAGAAGCAGGAAGCAGGTAGCGTGGTCAATTAGTCCAGGTCGGCAGCAGAGATGGCAGCGAGGTAACAGCAGGAGTAGACGGAGGCGTGGTCGGTGGTAAGCAGTGAGTCAATGCAGGCGGCTAATCAGCGAGGTCAAACGGTCCGGGTTGGCAACGATGGTAAATCAGCAGTAGTGGTGGAGGAGCAGAGAGGAAGCTTGCTACAGGCTTGGAGGCACAATAACCAGCAAAGGGCTGGGTTCAAGGGCTGGGTTTTATAGGGAAGTAGCAGGTGCAAGAGATTGGGATAATCAGCAGGACAAGGCGAGGAGAAGAGAGGTAGTTAGAAGTTAGCTAGAGAATAGTCCAAGGAGAGACGGTAGCCTAGTGGGTAGAGCTACCGCCTGGGACATGACTGGGCACAGGTTCGAGTCCTGACAGTACTCCCTTCCAAGGTGACCTCCGGGCACCGCAGGGGAAGGCTTATCTGGGTGACTCAGATGGAACTCCCTGACAAGTCTGGGGGCATGAATGTTCTCCTCCGGTTCCCAGGAGTTGTCTTCTGGAGGATAGCCTTTCCAGGAAATCAAGTATTGTTTTTTGCCCCGGTGGAGTCTGGAGTCGAGGATCTTAGAGACAATGTACTCCTCTTCGCCTTGTACCCTTACTGGTGGGTGGGGGGGGGGGCCAGGGAAGGTGTTCTCTAAAAACGGCTTGAGAAGGGAGCAATGGAAGACTGGGTGCACCCTGATGGAATTTGGGAGGTCCAGCCGGAAGGTGACTTCAATAATCCGGCCAGAGATCCGGAAAGGCCCTATGTATTTTTGGCCCAGTTTCTGAGTGGGTACCTTCAGTCTTAGGTTTCTTATGGAGAGCCACACTTGATCTCCTATCTGAAAGTCCGGAGCGGGTCTATGACGTTTGTCTGTCGCCCGCTTAAAGCGTCTCTGAGCCTCAAGGAGATTATTGGAAATGTTCTCTTGTGCCTCTTGTAAACTTGCCAGGCGTTCGGCCACAGCTGGAAGCGTGGAGGTGATGGGCAGGCGTGGGATGAAAGCTGGATGCAGGCCAGTGTTGGCGTAGAAAGGACTGTAATGGGTGGAACTGTGTTCCGCATTATTGTAGGAAAACTCGGCCGTAGGAAGGTGGTCCAACCAGTCATCCTGCAAATGAGTGATGAAACAACGTAGGTACTGCTCGAGGGTCTGGTTCGTTCTCTCTGTCTGCCCATTAGACTGGGGATGGAAAGCGGAGGACAGATTTACCGTGATCCCAAGGGCCAGGCAGAAGTGTTTCCAGAATTTAGAGGTGAATTGCACTCCTCGGTCAGAGACAACATCATCCGGAACCCCGTGTAAACTAAAGATTTCACGGAAAACCAGGTCAGCCGTCTGTTTGGCGGTGGGTAGGCCCTTGCAGGGGATGAAATGGGCCATCTTGGTAAGGCGGTCCACGACGACCAGAATGGTGTTCATCCCTTTTGAAGGGGGTAGGTCAACCACAAAGTCCATAGAAATTGAACCCCAAGGGCGGGAGGGGATGGGTAGTGGTCGCAGCAGCCCCACGGGTGAAGAGCGGGGAGTCTTGTTGCGGGCACAGACCGTGCATGAGGAGACAAACCTTTTAGTATCTTCCTTATATGTCGGCCACCAGAAGGAGCGAGACAGGAGTTCCTGGGTCTTTCTTGTACCTGGATGGCCAACCAACTTGGTATCGTGGTTATATTTTAGTACATCGAGCCGTGCCATTTCTGGTACGTACAGTTGTCAATCCAGGTATACCCAGAAGCCACCCTTGAGGGTGAGGTTGACGTCTTCTGCTGGGTGGGTGAGGAAGGGGTCCTTTTCATAAGCCTTCTTGATTGACCCCAGGAGTTCCTTTGGGTAGGTAGCTCCTAAGACCTTTTTCTCGGGTAGAATGCTGGCTTGGCCCTTGTTGTCCTGTGAAGGTTCAGAGAACATCCTGGAAAGGGCATCTGCTTTGCCATTCTTCGACCCCGGGCGATATGTGATAATGAAATTGAATCAAGAGAAAAAAAGGCTCCATCTGGCTTGTCTGACAGAAAGCCTCTTGGCAGAACGGATGAATTTGAGGTTTCGGTGGTCAGTAAACACAGTTATGGGATTGATGGCCCCCTCCAATAGATGTCTCCACTCCGAGAAGGCATCTTTGATTGCCAGCAACTCCTTATTCCCGATGTCATAGTTCCTCTCTGTGGGGGACATTTGGCGAGAGAAGAAGGCGCAAGGGTGTAAAAGCATCTTTTCTCCCGTACGTTGTGATAGGACAGCGCCTACTGCGGTGTTGGAAGCGTCTACTTCAACTGTGAATGGCAGTTCGGGGTTAGGATGGATCAGAATTGGGGCAGACGTGAAGAGGGATTTAAGCTTGGTGAAGGCCTCCTGTGCTTCGGGTGTCCAGGAAAAGGGCACAGTCTTTTTGGTTAACTGGGTAATTGGAGTAATGATTTTTGAGAAGTTCCGAATGAATTTTCGGTAAAAGTTGGCGAAGCCGACGAACCTCTGTATTTCCTTTTCGTTCTTAGGGGGAGGCCAATCTATTACAGCCTGAATCTTCTGAGGATCCATACTCAGCCCTTCCGGGGAGATGATGTAACCAAAAAACTGGGTGGTGGTCTGTTCGAACTCGCATTTCTCGAGCTTAATGTAAAGGGACTGCTCACGGAGTCTTTGTAACACCTTGCGGACATGTTCGCAATGTTGTTCGAGATTTTCCGAGAAAATTAAAATATCGTCCAGGTACACCACTACGAACAGATCCAGCATGTCCCTAAGGACGTCATTAATGAAATGTTGGAAAGTGGCTGGGGCATTGCAAAGTCCGAAGGGCATAACTAAGTATTCAAAATGTCCGTATCGTGTGCGAAAGGCGGTCTTCCATTTGTCCCCGGGGCGAATGCGAACCAGATTATAGGCCCCTCGAAGATCGAGCTTCGTAAAGACTTTTGCCGCCCGGAGAATCTCGAGAAGTTCCGAAATCAGGGGGAGAGGGTAGCGGTTTTTTACCGTAACATCATTCAGCTTGCGGTAGTCAATGCAATGGCGTAGAGAGGAGTCTTTTTTCTCCATGAAGAAGAAAGGTGCTCCCGCGGGGGAGGTGGAGGGTCGAATGAAGCCCTTCTTTAGGTCCTCATCCAAGTAGTCCTTCAGAGCCTTGAGTTCAGGCTCCGAGAGGGAGTAGATGCTGCCGAAGGGTATTTCAGCCCCAGGTAGTAATTCAATTGGGCAGTCATATGGTCGATGCGGAGGCAGCTTGTCTGCGTTTTTTTTGTCACAGACATCCTGAAACTCGCTATATTGTGGAGGCAACAGCTCCTTGACAGTTGGTTCCGAGATGATAGATTCTTTGGGCGTTGGGGAAGCAGGTTCATGCAGACAGTTCGAGGAGCAGAACTCGGATGTGAACCGCAGACAGCGGGTTTCCCAGTCCACCGAAGGGTTGTGAGTGGCTAACCACAGGATGCCCAAGATCACGGGAAACTTGGGGGAGGCAATCAAAGAGAAGTGGATCGTCTCGTGGTGGTCGGTTTTAATGTGGAGCTGTAAATCTGCGGTCTGATGTGTAACTGGTCCCGAGGAGAGAGGGGACCCATCCACTGTTTCCAGATCGATGGTGGCTGTCTTGGTTACAAGCGGAATGTTGTTCTCGTGAGCAAAAGTTAGATCCATAAAATTGTCGCCAGCCCCAGAGTCGAGCATTGCGGAACAGAGAAGTTGCTGATCCCCGATGGTAATGACAATTGGAACGGTGAAGTGGGACCCGGTGGCTGCTAATTCAGTTGTCTCTGCAGTCACGGATGGGGTTGCGGCCTGCCGTTGCTCTTGCAGTTCAGTGACGGCAATGGTTCTGCGGGATTTGTTGGGGCATTTGATGGCAATGTGCCCTGGTTCCCAACAGTAGAGGCAGAGGCCTTCGGCCAGTCATCGTTCTTTTTCTGCTACGGACAGAGTCTTGCGCACTGCGTCAACCTGCATCTACTCGATGGGAGGTTGGGCGACCTGCTGGGTAGTAGAGGAGAAAGAGTAAGTGGGTCTGTCGCCTTGGGACCAGAGCCTTTCTTTCCTTCTCTCGGTGAGCCTCTGATCAATACGGACACACACCTGAATGAAGTCATCCAAATAATCCGGGGCTTTAAGTCTGGAAAGTTCATCTTTGATCGCCTCCGATAGACCTCGCCGAAATTGGCTCCCTTGAGCAACTGGGTTCCAGTTGGTGTCTGAGACCCAGCGGCGGAACTCGGCAGCGTACTCGGCGACAGAGCGTCTTCCCTGTCGAAGACTGTGTAGTCTTGCCTCAGCTGTCGCACAGCGATTGGGGTCATCAAAGACCTGGCTCATAGCTGTGATGAAAACATCCAGATCACGCAGCAGACGGCTATCGATTTCCACGTATGGAGACGCCCATGCCAGGGCCTCGTCCGTCAGGAGGTTAACATTGAACAATACTTTCTTCTCGTCAGTGGAAAAGGGAGCCGGATGCATCCGGAAGTAGATACGGCACTGATTGAGAAAGCCCAGGTACTGGCGACTATCTCCATTGAATTTCGAGGGTAGTGGCATGCGGGTGTCTGCAGCCGCATCACGTACGTCCAGGAGTTGCCGTTGGAGCTCAATGATCTCCCCATGTTGACTCTGTACCAGGCCTTGGAGTTGCGAAAATTTCTCCTGGTAGGTGGTGCCAAAGTCTTGCAGCTCAGACACCTGCTTGCGCAGGGTGGCCATTGCGGACTCCATGTTTTTTTAGGCTGGTTATTCTGTTATGGATGGTAGTGTCAAACGAGGCTCACCTTAGTCAGAGGACACCCAAGCTGGGAGTATGGAGTCCAGTGGCAAAGGCCCACAGAAGCAGGAAGCAGGTAGCGTGGTCAATCAGTCCGGGTCGGCAGCAGAGATGGCAGCGAGGTAACAGCAGGAGTAGACGGAGGCGTGGTCGGTGGTAAGCAGTGAGTCAATGCAGGCGGCTAATCAGCGAGGTCAAACGGTCCGGGTTGGCAACGATGGTAAATCAGCAGTAGTGGTGGAGGAGCAGAGAGGAAGCTTGCTACAGGCTTGGAGGCACAATAACCAGCAAAGGGCTGGGTTCAAGGGCTGGGTTTTATAGGGAAGTAGCAGGTGCAAGAGATTGGGATAATCAGCAGGACAAGGCAAGGACAAGAGAGGTAGTTAGAAGTTAGAAGTTAGCTAGAGAATAGTCCAAGGAGAGACGGTAGCCTAGTGGGTAGAGCTACCGCCTGGGACATGACTGGCCACGGGTTCGAGTCCTGACGTTTGTGTTGTTCCTGCCCTCTGTCAAATTGTCACTGACAACAAAATGGGGCCACTGTTAGTTTTTTTTTCCAGGGTCACTTTAAGTTCCCAGTTGGACCCTGTAGGACCCCACCGATAACTTTTTCTAACCGGAATACTCCTTTAAAGGAGGTATCCAGCTTTTCAGATTTCACACCCGCCTGCTCCCCACTGCTCCATTCCAGCTCCCTGGCTCCCTTCAACTGTCTCCTGGTCCCCATCCTGTAAACTTCTGGGCAGGTGGGGTCATGCACGCAACAGCTAATGTTTGACCTCAGTGATGACGTGTCCCCAAGCAGCATATGATCTAGCAATGACGTGTCACTTCAGGTCATGTCACCACTGAGACTAGTTATAGGCTATGGCAGATAAAGTGATCTGGTCCATCCAGAAGTTTTCAGGGCAGGGACTGAAAGACCTCTGAAGAGAGCCAGGGAGCTGGAATGGAGCAGTGGGGAGCAGACGAGTATGAAATCCGAAAAGCTGCATAACTCCTTTAAAGGGGTATTCCGGTTAGAAAAAGTTATTGGTGGGGGTCCTACTGGGGCCGACTGGAACAACTGGGAGCTGATTTTCTCAACAGATACAACAGGCTGGTAGTGATAGATAAAAAAAAAATCTAAAAAAAAAAGGACAACCCTTTTAAGAGTAAGGCTAAATGGATTGGCAGTAAAGTTGCCGAGATGTGGCCAAGAACCTGTGTAACTATTTCTCCAAATAGTAATAAAATGGCTGAAACTTGAGAGCAAATTAAAATCAAGTCCACCAAATCAAGAATAAGTGATTAGGCCATGATCAGGGAGCCTGTACACACTGGTGGTCAATTTTTACGGGACTTGCAACTACTTTAGTTGTAAAAATATATAGTTATAAATCCCTTTTTTACCGGCCATGTTTGGTCACACAGCCGATTTTACGCTGTGTTCGGCAGCTGGACAAGTAGCGTTGGGCAATGTCGGGCCGTGCAAATATGCTAACTAGAGTTGAGCGAACACCTGGATGTTCGGGTTCGAGAAGTTCGGCCGAACTGCATACTCAGTGGAAGCACAAGGTAAAGGCAGAGGAGGAGGAGGAATTTGCCAATGCAGCTGGGTCACCAGCAACACCTCAGAAAGCTGGGTTAGCATGGGCATAATGTGGAAAAGCTTTGTCATCACGCCACAACAACCTGCACCACCAGCAGATCTGGAACATCTTAGCAGGAGGCAGCATTTCAGCAACATGGTGGAACAGTACACCTACTGACTGATGGGTCTGCCTAGGGGAATAGCTACAGGGGAAGCAGGGGAAGCAACTGCTTTGGGACCATGACCTGGAAAGGGCCCATCCAGGAGGAGGAGAACTAACAGTATTATACAATGAAATTATATCCAGTGGCAGTATAGACAGTGTACAAAGCGAATGGAACAGCTGCTGGGCCTGGTCTGAGAGAAAGATCTTTAGTAGCCACAGGCATAGTGGCATGAAAGGAAGGGGTTTGCGCAAAAATTACTTGGGAGGGGGGCCCTATTCAAAAATTTGCTGTGGTGCCCAATCATTTCTAGCTACGACACTGGGTCTGCCCCATTCAACTTCTGGGTCATCAAATTGGGCACATGTCCTGAGGTTTCCCTTTACGCTTTGGAGGTGCTGGCCTACCCTGCAGCCACTGTATTGTCTGAACGTGTGTTTAGCATGGCTGGTGGCATTATCACAGACAAGTGCAACCGCCTGTCTGCAGACAATGTCTGCAAGCTTTCGTTTATTAAAAATAACCAGGCATGGATCCCGACTTGTTTGCACCTTATACAGAATAGACATGTATACCGGCCTCACCCAACCACTGTTATACTACCGTGCACTTACACTTTGTTTTATTTTTTATATTTTCCCAATGTTTTGGGGTCTACACTAATTTATAAAAATAAAAATAAAAATAAAAAAGCTGTTATTGGCTTCACAGCCCAAAAAGGCTTTATTTCATGCAAGAATGTAACCGCAAATTGTAAGTTCCCTGTCATTTATGCAGTGCAGGGGTTTGTACCTGGCAAAAATGGTAATATTTCACCCAACAATTTAAAATCTATCCTTTGCCAGACAGTATTAAACTTGGCCAGCCACAGCTGAAACCACTGATTAATGGTATTGCTATTTTGGCAATTGAATTTCACGCCAGAACAAAATACATCCTTTGCCGAACACTATTAAACTTGGCCATCCACTGCTGGGACACCAGATTTAGGGGATTGCTATTTTGGCAATATAATTTCACCCCATAACAAAATCTACCCTTTGCCGGACACTATTAAACTTGGCCAGCCACTGCTGGGACACCAGATTTACGGTATTGCTATTTTGGCAATTGAATTTCACCCCAGAACAAAATATATCCTTTGCCGGACACTATTAAACATGGCCAGCCACAGCTGAAACCACTGATTTATGGTATTGCTATTTTGGCATTTGAATTTCACCCCAGAAAATATTATATCCTTTGAGGGACACTATGAAACTGTCCAGTCACAGCTGGAACACCAGATTTACGGTATTGCTATTTTGGCAATTGAATTTCACCCCAGAAAAAAAATATATCCTTTGACGGACACTAGTAAACTTGGCCAGCCCCTGCTGGGACACCAGATTTACGGTATTGCTATTTTGGCAATTGAATTTCACCCCAGGACACTATTAAATTTGGCCAGCCACAGCTGAAACCACTGATTTACGGTATTTCTATTTTTGCAACTGAATTTCACCACAGTAAATAATATATCCTTTGACGGACACTATGAAACTTGACCAGCCACTGCTGGGACACCAGATTTAAGGTATTGCTATGTTGGCAATTGAATTTCACCCCAGAAAAAAAATATCCTTTGCCGGACACTATTAAACTTGGCCAGCCACAGCTGAAACTACTGATTTATGGTATTGCTATTTTGGCAATTGAATTTAACCCCAAAACAAAATATACCCTTTGCCGGACACTATTAAACATGTCGAGTCACAGCTGGACACCAGATTTACGGTATTTCTATTTTTGCAACTGAATTTCACCCCAGAAAATAATAAATACTTTGGCGGACACTATTAAACCTGGCCAGCCACTGCTGGGACACCAGATTTACGGTATTCCTATTTTTGCAACTGAATTTCCCACAGAAAATAATATATCCGTTGACGGACATTGTGAAACTTGTCCAGTCACAGCTGGAACACCAGATTTACTATATTTCTATTTTGGCAACTGAATTTCACCCCAGAAAATAATAAATACTTTGACGGACACTATTAAACATGGCCAGCCAATGCTGGGACACCAGATTTACGGTATTGCTATTTTGGCAATTGAATTTCACCCCAGAAAAAATTTATCCTTTGCCGGACACTATTAAACTTGGCCAGCCACAGCTGAAACCACTTATTTACAGTATTGCTATTTTGGCAATTGAATTTCATCCCAGAACAAAATCTATCCTTTGCCGGACACTATTAAACTTGGCCAGCCACTGATGGGACACCAGATTTATGGTATTGCTATTTTGGCAATTGAATTTCACCCCAGAACAAAATATATCCTTTGCCGGACACTATTAAACTTTGCCAGCCACAGCTGAAACCACTGATTTACTGTATTGCTATTTTGGAAATTGAATTTCACCCCAGAACAAAATATATCCTTTGCCGGACACTATTAAACTTTGCCAGCCACAGCTGAAACCACTGATTTACTGTATTGCTATTTTGGAAATTGAATTTCACCCCAGAACAAAATATATCCTTTGCCGTACACTATTAAACTTGGCCAGCCACAGCTGAAACTACTGATTTATGGTATTGCTATTTTGGCAATTGAATTTCACCCCAGAACAAAATATATCCTTTGCCGGACACTATTAAACTTTGCCAGCCACAGCTGAAACCACTGATTTACTGTATTGCTATTTTGGAAATTGAATTTCACCCCAGAACAAAATATATCCTTTGCCGTACACTATTAAACTTGGCCAGCCACAGCTGAAACTACTGATTTATGGTATTGCTATTTTGGCAATTGAATTTAACCCCAAAACAAAATATACCCTTTTCCGGACACTATTAAACATGTCGAGTCACTGCTGGACACCAGATTTACGGTATTTCTATTTTTGCAACTGAATTTCACCGCAGAAAATAATATATCCTATGACGGACACTATGAAACTTGTCCAGTCACAGCTGGAACACCAGATTTACGGTATTTGCATTTTTGCAACTGAATTTCACCCCAGAAAATTATATATCCTTTGACGGACAATATGAAACTTGTACAGTCACAGCTGAAATACCAGATGTACTATATTTCTATTTTGGCAACTGAATTTCACCCCAGAAAATTATAAATTCTTTGACGGACACTATTAAATCTGGCCAGCCACTGCTGAGACACCAGATTTAGGGGATTGCTATTTTGGCAATATAATCTCACCCCAGAACAAAATCTACCCTTTGCCAGACAGTATTAAACTTGGCCAGCCACAGCTGAAACCACTGATTCACGATATTGCTATTTTGGCAATTGAATTTCACCCCAGAAAATAATATATACTTTGACGGACACTATGAAACTTGTCCAGTCACAGCTGGAACACCAGATTTACTGTATTTCTATTTTTGCAACTGAATTTCACCCCAGAAAATAATATATCCTTTGACGGACACTATGAAACTTGTCCAGTCACAGCTGGAACACCAGATTCACTGTATTTCTATTTTGGCAACTGAATTTCACCCCAGAACATAATAAATTCTTTGACGGACACTAGTAAACTTGGCCAGCCCTGCTGGGACACCAGATTTACGGTATTGCTATTTTGGCAATTGAATTTCACCCCAGAAAAATATATATCCTTTGCCGGACACTTTTTAAATTGGCCAGCCACAGCTGAAACCACTGATTTACGGTATTGCTTTTTTTGCAATTGAATTTCACTCAAGAACAAAATCTATCCTTTGCCGGACACTATTAAACTTGGCCAGCCACTGCTGGGACGCCAGATTTAGGGGATTGCTATTTTGGCTATTGAATTTCACCCCAGAACAAAATATATCCTTTGCCAGACAGCAGACAGTATTACACTTGGCTAGCCACAGCTGGAACACCAGATTTAGGGGATTGCTATTTTGGCAATTGAATTTAACCCCTCAATAAAATATGGAAATTTCTATCCTGAGTTTTTAGGGGTGACAATAAGCACAGCCAAGCCCCTGATGTAGGATATATCAAAAAAAAAAAACTAGTATTGATGGATTGATGGACTTGGTGGCAGCTTGTGCTGGTGCACCACAAGACACAAAATGGCTGCCGATCACCCCAGAAAAAAGTGACAGAAAAACGCTCTGTGCAGCCTAAAAACCAGTGAGCAATTAACTAGCAGAAGTTGAATGATTCACAGCTGTCGATCGATCACTTCATTAGGTGTTTTTGCTGAGTTTTACCTGCCTAATCTCACCCTCACAGCAGCTGCGTCCTATACCTACACAAATCAGAGCAGAGTGACGTGCGGCGCTACGTGACTTCAGCTTAAATAGAGGCTGGGTCACATGCTGCACTTGGCCAATCACAGCCATGCCATTAGTAGGCATGGCTGTGATGGCTTCTTAGGGCAAGAAGTAAAACGCTAGCTGATTGGCTGCTGTGCAGCCCTTCAGAAAGCGGGAAGAAATCGCTGAACAACGAACCCGAACCCGAACTTTTTTTAAAATGTTCGGGTCCGTGTCCCGAACACCCCAAAATTCGGTACGAACCCGAACTATGGACTGCCTTGGGGGTCATGCACACGAACGTATGTTTTTTCCAAGTTTATTCTGTGTGCATCCCATGTTCATATGTCCACATGCCCATCCCGCAAAAAAAATAGAACATGTCCTAATATTGTCTGCATAGTGGACAATGATAGTACTGTTCCATTAGGGGCCTTCAAAACGCGGAAGCACACGGCCAGTATCTTTGTTTTGCTGATCCACAATTTGCATGTGCATGAACCTTTAGATTCACCTAATTTATGACAACGTGCATGCCTTGTCATAAATTTGCCAAATCAGGGTAAATCTAAGACCGGCGTAAAAAGCTCATCCTCATTGGGTATATATGCAGGATTTGTTAATGCAGTTTTTAAAGCCAAAATCAAAAATGGATTTAAAAAAGAGCAGTATCATTCCTAAATACTTTTTCTGCTATGATTCAATCCTGATTCTGGCTTCAAAAACGGCATGAAAACCGTGCACTAGTGTCTGTACCCTTACACATATGTGCCACATGGCCGGGAAAAAAGGTACAAGATAATACCACAAATTGCTGCTGTTTTGCAATGTAATTTTTATCTACATGGCTTGGACAAGTAAATCTCATAGTTTCACATATCAATATCAGTATGGGCACTCTTAAGGGCCGTTCACACAGCATAATTTGTCACTGGAATTTTGACGAAGATACCTTGCCAAACTTTAGGCAGCCATGTGGTATCTGCCTCCCATCTGCAGTTTGTGACCTGGAAGTTAAAAGCTGGTAATGCACCAAGAAACAACATGTCCCTTCTTAGCATGGAGAAGAGCAGCTGCTGGAATCCAGGGGGGTAGTCCGCTTGCAGCTTAGCTCCATTTGCAATGTGCCGCCCCCCAGGGCTGATTATGACCCTAGTTTTGCGGCCTTATTAGTTTTGTGTGTGTCACAGTGCTCTTACATGGATACCGTCGCTCCCCAGGGTTAGGCTCCATAGCATTAAAGAGGGGAGCGATAGTTGGTGGACCAAGAGTCCAGACTTGGTAAAAGTTCAACAGCTTTACTTGAATAAACTTGCATCCAGACAATATTTGGTCTTTCTTGTGGCTCCAGCAGGTTTTGGGGTAAACTGCCAGGCAAACTTGGATACCTTGCTTTATCTTTCTCTGCTGTGCTAGACTCTAGCTTTAGTCTGGTCACTGGACTTTATGACAGTTGAGCGGGGTGCCTTCGCTGTTGAACCCCTAGTAATAATCTCTCTATAAACTGTAAGGAGTCAGGGTCATCTATGAGCTACTTCACTTGGGAGACTCCTGCTGCAAGAGCGGGGGGCGCCCCTTACTGTGACATGTCTACTCTCCTTCCAATCCTCAACTTCACGACTCAGTAGACTAGCTTCCTGCAACCCCTCCCTTGGTAGGAAGCAGGACTAGCCCACTTCTGCTTAAAAGGGGGGGAATGGAATGGCAAGTTCCATGCTATCTAAAGGTCTCTGCCACATGCCGGTGAACCAGGCACAGTATATGAACATGACAGTTTCATAGCAATGCTACTAAGGCACAGTGTAAGAGGACCTGGAATAAATACACAGATTACATTTTTGGTTAGCCATTAGAGACAGTAGCAGGGTGTAGGAATGGTAGTGCCTGTTCTGGGATACTATACATTCAGTGAAGCTAAGCCGCGAGCGGGTTCATGGCATCTGAAGTGAACAACAGTGGCAGAAGCCATAGTGGTTTCTGCCATGGTATCTGCAGTGGATTTTGACGTCAATATCAGCTGTAAGAAAGGGGGTTTAGTCCTTATTCACAGATCAGTGTTTTGATCAGTGGTTTCCATCAGTGGTTGTGAGCCAAAACCAGAATTGGAGCCTCCACAGACATAAGGTCTAAGGGAAAGATCTGCCAATGTTCGTGTTTAGAGCCGCACCTGGTTTTGACTTACAATCACTGATGAAATCACTGTTTAAAACACTGACGTGTGAATCAGGCCTTAGGGTATACTTTCATGTGCTGTTTTTGTGATAAATTGAGCCAAAAATACATTACAACTGTTAACCCATCTAAATGTACGCTTACAGAGAGTTTGGAAGAAACCTGTAACTAATATGTCAGTGTTTTGGTCAGTGATTTCCATCAGTGACTGTGATCCAAAACCAGTATTGGAGCATATACAGAGATAAGGTATAAAGGAAAGATCTGCCCCGGGTCGTGTTTAGAGCCACACCTGGTTTTGGCTCAAAATCACTGATGGAAATCACTGACCAAACACTGACTGTGTGAATGAGGCATTATTTAAACCTTAGTTTGGTTTGTCCTTTCTAATTGAAACATGTAGCATCACAATCACTAGATACAAAGAAAGAAGATTATAGATGCTTAGGAGAAAAGGCATACCAGCGTAACATGTAGCTATTATGGGCCCCCTGGAAGGAGTGGATTAACACTGTTTGGTCCTATCTTCTTTGCAGATGAGAGGTGAAAACCAGTGTAGGTCCTGCATTCATAGCAAAACAATGGGGTGAGGAATTTGCACAAGGGTTATAGACAGGACATGGTAGAGTAAACAAAGACCTTTTTTTTCTGGATGGCAAACCTGGCAAGATGATGGGGCACCCATTTTGATCTACGCAGCCAACTCTATTGTATGTATGAAAAGGATATGAAAAGGAAAAAAGATGTCCAAACAGATCTCAATCATTCCAGGAGTTTAAAGATCTTATACAAATGAAGAAGGTCTCAAAATATAGCCAAGGCCACGTCATTTGAGCAAGTTTACCCTGGCTTGAAAGTATAATGCAAAATCCCGAAAGACTCTCTAAGAAACCCAGAATTTTTTAACAGAATCTACATAAGGCTCTTACTGCTATTGATGTCACTGTGCATGAGTCTACCAATAAAAACTTGCTGCGCAAATTAGATTTACAAGGAAGGTGTGCAGCATCCCACTTATGTGTATATAAGTGGTCCCCTTAAATTTCTGTATATGTATTTAATGTATTGTAATTCCTAAATTCAGGCTGACATTGTCATTACATTCATTTGCCCCTAGGTGGTGCTGGCACCACATATTATATATAGCTGGAGGTTTGCTAATACAGTTAGTTGAGAGTAGAAGAAGTGTTGAAGCAGAAGTGAGTTATGTAGGAAGCAGAGAGGAGAAGGAAGTGTATGGAGGAGCAGACCAGGCTCAGTCCAAGATGTAGCTGCCTTTCTTTCCTCTGGGCCCTGATCAAACCTGGAGAGGACAGACCAAGTAGTCACAGCAGCCCAACACAGACAAGTGAGTCTATGTGCGAATATAGAGAAAGTCTAGTAAAGATTATAGCTGAGTCTAGCCAAGGGACTTCACAAGCACCAGTTACCAGGAGAAACTTAAAGGTACCTGGACACAACTGGATGATTAGTGCGCAGAATTATCCTTTTTCACTACATGCCTTCTGGGGCATAGTGAACCTGAACATTTTCAGGAGAGCATCCTGCATAACTAATGTAGCAGAGAGTTTGCCTGCCACGAGGGAGAACACCCTTATTGGATTGTTAAATATAAAGTAAGGAAACCATTATATTCAGTACCTGAGTGCTAGAGATTGGACTTAAAGTAGAACTATCTAAGAAGAGAACTTTTGTTTTGCCTGTAAAGTAACAGCATTAGGAAAACTCCTCAACTGACAAATGCCAGACCTGTTGTAAGGATTACAGAGAAACTAATTTCTGAATCCTCCTTTATGCCATATAAGTACACTGTACTGATTAACTGTATCAATGGTCCTGAGACATTTAATTTAAGTAAATGTTCAACTGTTTCTACTACAACTGACTCCTCATCCTTTCTACTACCCTCAACATTTGCACCTTACGGTGCTGGCATCACAAACACAGGGTCCCAGCCACCAAAGCACTTTAACCACCTATACCATCAAGGGCACCTCAACTTCCATCTGGCTTGTGTTCCCTGCAATAGAGAGTGCCCGGGAGATTTAGTGCTATCTTCCCCTCCACTGCAGTCCGGCCCATGGGACAACTAAACTGTGAGTACTACTACGCTCACTCGGCACCTCATCATCATTATACTCACATACCACCCCTAGCGCGCAGGCATTGCAGGTGTTCCAAGAAACTGCTATTGCCCGTTGTGAGTAGACTGTAGTTTACCTATGAAAAACATCAATACTTTTAAACAAAATGCATTGGACACATAAGCCAAAACAAATTATGACTAGAGGATGCTTTGCCACTTTAGGACCTGGCCACCCTCTTACAATCCACCATGAGTTTTATCACTATAAGATAATATATCAGAAGAGTTTTTTTCTGCCTCAGGGGCCAATACCATGTATTAGAGTCAAGGGTGCATTTACTTTGTCTTAGAAGGAAATGGCAATTTTTGTTCAATAAATTACTGTAAAGTTACTCCATCCGACTACCCGAGGAGGATGTTTCTGATGCAGGGCTAGGTTTAGTCCTTCTACAAGATGTTAATGGGGATAAAGATTGTGTAGTATATGTCTAGTATATAAATTAGCAGGAAGCTTACATTGCCATAATAAGCTATATTGTGGTTGAGCATGCCATAGCAACCATATTTTCTATAGGAACCAGAGAGTATTTGTTTTTCAATCTTTAGTATCTAAAGGACCAGGAGGCTTCTCCTGGGCACCAGGAAGCCTCTTCTGATAATGACTTTTTTTTTTTAGAGACTATGGATTGTGTCTGGTATTGGATCAGTTACTTGATTTTACTTCATTTATGGCTGAGCTACAATACAGACATAAAAATAAAGATACAGTTACCTCTTCTTGGCTTTCTTCAGTGGCCACATGTTTGGCCCATTGTATTTGAAGAAAGGCAAGTGAAGCCAGAAGGAAATAAAGTGGCACAAAGCTTTCCCAGTGCTTGTTTAGCAAAAATGGCAACATAAAGAGGAGGAGGAGGTAGAGGCGGAGGAGGAGAAGGGAAGGGGGTTGCAGCCACTAATGTAGGAGGTGGCAGAAATCCTGATGGAATTAGGGCCTGCAATCCTTGGCGTTGGTAGCACCTGTGCCATCCCAGGGTACGACTCGCTACCGGCCTCCACAAGGTTCACCCAGTGTGCCACCAAGGAAATGTATTGTCCCTGGCCAAAAGCACTTGTCCATGTGTCCGTCGTTAAGTGGACCTCACAATAACTGCGTTGGTCAGGGCACGGGTGATGTTACCTGACACAAATTCCGGTGTAATGCGGGGACGGCACACAGAGAAAAATAGTGGCGGCTAGGGACATAGTAACGAAGGATGGCCACTGCCATGAGGCTGAGGAAAGCCTTAGTGTCCAAAGGCCTAAATGGCAACATTTCCAGGGCTAGAAATTGTGAGAGGTGCGCATTTAATGCTATGGCCTGTGGGTTGGTGGCTGGGTATTTGCGCTTACGGTCAAAGGCCGGGGGTAAGAAAGGACATCTGTACGCTGTGCTTGGACACAGAAGTGGGTGTGCTAGCTTATGGTGCTTGTGAAGGCCCAGCTGGAGGGCGGGAGTCATCCAGGCCTGCGTCTAGGACAGAGGATTAGCCGGCCCAGCACGTAACACAGGGGAGGAAGAGAAGGGAGTGGTGTGACCCACAGACACTGATTGTGGACCCAGGGGTTCGGGCCACCTGTTAGGGTGCTTTGATGCCATGTGGTGGATGATGCCGGTGGTGGTGAGGTTGCTAGTGTTCACAACCCCTACTCATTTTGCCTCCAGTGTACTGTCTTCCCCATTATGTTCCCGGGTTTCAGTTTTTATTGTTATGGTTTGTGTTAGAGTTAATGAATAGGATGTAAGATATGTTATGGTTATTTGTTTATTTTTGTATAGCACAGTTACAATTAGTTAGCAAATTACAATTATTTTATTGTCCCCACTTTCCTCAAAAAAGTGCCAGACTGTGGAACACCTACCCCTTGGCAAGGGAGATTTCCGCAAGGGGGAACAGTTGCGGGCCTATTTGGTTTGGCCCATCTTCTCCCTTTTGCCACCCCACAGCCTCCCCCTCTGTCCTGCTGTCCTCACTTGGCTTGCCACCTTTACAGGTTGGGTCAATGATGTATCGTCCCCCATCTCCTCTTCCACTTCCTCACTCTGGTCATCCTACTGACTTGTGTTGACCTAACAAGACCCTCACTCATTGACAACTGTGTCTCATCCGCATCATCCACCTCGTGAAACACTAATTGCCATTCCCCACCGTCACCTTCTTCTGACTGTGGATGCTGAAGGGTTTGGGGATCAGTGCACAAGATCTCCTCATGTTCCTCTTCAGGGGGGTTAGCTCACCTGTAGGCCCTTAACTACAATATTTTACAGGGTCAGCTCAGCTTCAGGCCCTCGCGTACAATATTTTACTGGGTCAGCTCAGCAGCAGGCACTCGCCCATCATTTTCTCAATGGTCAGCTAAGCAGCAGGCACTTGCCCATCTTTTTTTGCAATGCTTAGCAGCAGGCCCTAATGTTGTGGAGGGTCACCAGCAGGCCATCAATAATAATTTTTCAAGGGTGTGTATGATGCCCTCCTTTATGTGTAACAAAGGGTGTATTGCAGTGTCGGTTCCTTGTAATTTTTGGCAGCCCTTTTACTTAGTGCATAGGCATTACCGCCAACCTATGTACACAAGGGTCTTAAGACCACATTCCCTTGATCATGGGGGTCCCAGCAGTGAGACCCCCATCAATCAGACACTTATCACCTGTCATGTCATAGCTGTTGGACCTTTTCACATTCCCTATCCTTAAAGGTTTTCTTTGGGTATGATTTTTTTTTATAAAATAATAAAATAAGAAAGAAAATATGTGTCAGACTAAAATAAAAATGCTCGCCTGTTAAAGGGCCTGTGTCCACTTTTCTAGTTATCCTCTATCCACAGGATCGGGGGATAACTAAGTGATCAGTGGGGGTCTGAACGCTGGAGCCCCCACCCTTCTTGATCGAGTGGCAGGTCGAGCATATGCCCCCCTCTCCATCCATTCTCTATGGGGTCACTGGAGATGGCAGAGTACAGCGCTGGCTATTTCCAGTGGTCCCAAAGAGAATAAATGGAGCAGCAGGGCGTATGTGTGGCCTGCCACACTATCAAAAAGGGGGAACAGGACCAGTTGCTGGGATCAGTGGGGGTGGCAGAATTGGACCCCACTAATCATATAGTTATGCCCTATGGTGTGGAGAGGATAACTTGAAACCCTTTACAACCCCTTTAAATCCTCCACCACTCCACCACCAGTATCTCTTTACATGACAGCAGTGATGCCTTTAAATACGGAATATCATCACTGCCGCCATGTAAACGATACATGTCAATACTGGAGAATATGACGCACTGTGCAGAATTTTTCTGTCACAAGTCCAAACCCCTTTGCAGATCACAACCTTTAACAAAGCCCAAGCAAAGGTGCTAGAGAAGCAATGTGAGCAAAGGGCACAAACGGAGGGTCATAACTGAAACAGGCATTTGGGTCACTTGAGGCAGGGTAATTAGTGGGGATCCTGGAGCAGGGGTAACTGGAGAAGAGGCAATATTAGCGGTGCATTTAGAGTGGGGGCATCTGGAGCTGGGGCATTTATCGGGGTGCACCTAGAGCAGAGGTAATAGTGGGGATCCTGGAGCAGAGGTATTAGGGGGGGCAACTGGAGAAGATGCAATATTAGGGGTGCATTTAGAGTGGGGCATTGGGGGACATCTGTAGCTATGGCACTAATGGGATTGCACCTAAAGCAGAGGCATTGGGGGGAACTAGGGCAGAGTCCCCCCAATGCCCCTCTGAACTCTGCAGAGAGCAGCACACATACACACATCTGAGTCTGCTATAAACCAAATCCCCTATTTCCCCCTTACAGTCTCCTACAGCTCACTACTGTCAAACACCTGAGAAATCAGCCCAGCCCCGTAGAGGAGTCTCTTTTCTCCATCAACCACAGTTTCCTGACAGCATGGAGGGCAGAAGGATGGCCAGACATGTTCTCTCCCGCTTCACTGCCAGCAGCCCGGAAAGCTTAGAAGATACTGCAGGGCCTCCTGTACAATTTACACCAAAAGGAGGCTGCATCACTGTGCGATACTGCCACCTAGTGGCTACAATAATTATCTCTTCTGAGAAACAAGAGAAATAATTACTCCTCTTTTATCTCCGGGCGCAAGAGACTGGGGGCCTACCGAAGAACACTCCACCTCCCCGGTGGGCTAGTCCGAGCCTGTGAAACAAAGTCTTTCTAGAGCACTGTGTGACAGCTGTTCTTTTCCTAACATTGAGGCTACACTTATATCAGGTACAGTTGTATGACTATTGAATGACAACAGATCAATGAAAATCAATGGTGGTAAACAACCCTTACCCGGGAACCGTGTCACTTAGGCTCCATTTTAGGACTGCAGCCATTATAGACTCATCCAGCAGCAGAAGGTTATCATTTATGATAAGTCGTGTTCTCAGATCACAATGTTCTATGAATGTGCGAGTCCTCCTCACTAGAGATTCAATGATAAAGACACTACTTATCTTCATCACAGTGCTCTGCCATTAATTACATACATAACCCAGTCTTCTCCTGACGAATGTGCCGTTAAACGCATGAACAAATAATATGTTTTCCTGGAGTGAGCTATTTGGAAGTCATTAAAAAGGTCTGGATAATGTAACCATTTAAAGAAAGGCAACATCTGCTAATAGAGGTTCTCCAGCCCAATAAAATAAGCAGCTCTGTAAATATGACAGACATCAGAGGTAATAAAATAACCGTAAGTTCAGCCTTCTACCTTTATACATACATCTAGTCCCTGGTTTATAATATCTGTTCATCAGCTTGAGTACATATAGTTCTATAGGCACATATGGACTATCCACACAATGAAAAAAAATCTATAATGAATCCATGGTGATGCCTAACTGGAGACCTGGAAGGACTAAATATGATGCAGATCCATGTGTGTCTGCTATGTGGCCCTGATGTGTAGAGAAGTTCTTCTACCTGAAGACATAAGTATTGTGGCATCTCAAGATACAATGGTCTCAGGATACAATATTTTCAACATACAATGGTCTTTTCTGGGTCATTGTAGGTTGAAACTAGACTCAACAAATGTAGCATCCCGGGGTAAGGGAGAGAGATGGATGCCAGTGATGGAGAGGCTGATACGTGGGTCCTCTGGGGCACACTCTAGTTTGAGGGACACAGGCTGGATGTTAGGTGAGGTGCCCTTGGTGTTATAATTTAACGTGCCTGTGGCTAGGTCCCATACAGTTCGTGACACCAGTGGCGGCAACGGTGGCACACCGATTGACAGTGAGAATAATGGAGGTGCAGACACTTGAGTTGAAACAGAACTCTTCTTTACTGAATAATGGCAACATCATACGGACTCCTTGTAGTTCCACAGAAGACAATTGGTATACAGTAGGCTTCACAGTGTAATGGCAGGTATAGCTCTGCAAGGTTACACAGAGGGTTAAATAGACTCACAGTACAGGCTGCTTTCCTCAGGATCCTGACTGGTAAAAACTTCCAAGACCCGTATGCCCCATAGCTGGCTTTATCCTTGGGAACACTGAAGTACCTCCTCTGATCTGTAATATCTTTTTACACTCACTTTCTCTCTCTGCCTCTCAGCTTGACTCTAGCTGGACTGGGTAATGGCACTGCTGGGTTTCTCTCTGCTGATTCCAGGACTCAGGAGGAAACCTTCTCCTGGACTCAGGACTCTCTTCTGGAAGGAATACTCAGGACTCTCTCCTGGACGGTGGTTCCTTTGGCACACGGCCTGGACTGGGCTAGCTCCTGACTGCACAGGGGCGGATCTTGCCCTCATAGGCTCAGGGCCTACACTGCACTCTCTCAGGCTCCAGGGCCTGGACACCCTATCCCCTGCCTGGGCCTAGCTATATAAACTAGGGGCTCCCTAGCTCCCTCTACTGTCTGGGAGGCTAAACTACACCACTAGCAGGCCTGTACACAGTAATACATGACAATGCAGGGTAAAAAAGTACATAAAATGACAAAATACCAATCTCCCCACATGAGGGGGAACAACATGACCCTTGTGACCCCATAGTAGTGCCCACCATTACCAAGTGGGACACTACACACCCCGCTGCTTTAACATTGGTGTGACCTCGCACCACACAGGGCCCGCCCAGCTGGATGCTGCGACCTGTAGAGAGACTTAAATGCATGCATATACGACAATTCAAGACATATGCATTAAGGTAACAGGCAATTCCGCTGGCAAAGGTCAAGGCTGGTGACAAGGGGCGTCGTTCTCTTCATAAGATGTTATTGGGAACGGGGGGGGCGCTGACCTGGTACAGCGTGAATAGGATAACCAGGATAGTCTTTAAATATGATAAGGCACATTATTCCACAATAAAACAATATCTCAGAGGCTCGCACATGGGGAGTCCATCTCTGGGCACATTCCTTGAATAAATAGTGCAATAAAATGAGTTTACAGCACAGGACTTCACAATCCCAGGGATATTGTCTCCTGGTAAGTCCTGTCATAAGTGCTGACGCAAAAACCCTGCTCAATCTGAAAAGGGGGTTAAAATGGGAATAAGGTGCAATACAAAAGGCACAACTTGGATTTTTCTGAAAAGTATACTCCAACAGGCAGGGTGTCCTGGAACAGAATAGCTGAGAGCAATAGTACTACTAGTGGTCTTTTTTCAATTGCCACTAGGCCGCGGGGAACTGGCAGCAACTCTACCAACCAGGAACACACAAATAGGACACTGATCCTGCAACAACTATGACACCCGTGAGATTCAGCAGCATGGCCTAGCAGGCCTGTTCACAGGTAGGTGTCGTATTCCTCTGGCTCACTCTCAGTGGACTCAGGCGGCTCTTGTAATAGCTGGTCGGCCGTGGCAGGCCATAGCACGGTACTATCAGGGTGGGGAATATGCATAGTTCCTATCCTCTGGGCATCCAGCTCACCTTCCTTCACTGGAAATGAGACCCACCGGACACTCCGGACATAACACTGCTTCTCCGGTCTGTAGATTTTAGCTGTTTCCACAACAGGTGCTTCCGTGCCGGCAGGCGGTAGTGCCGCTAGGTAGGCCTCCCACCTCTCCTGCTCCTCCTTTACGGCCATCTCCCTCTCCTGACGTAGCAGCTCTGGGGAAGGATAGGGGCTGGCAGGCCTCTCAAGGACGGTTGGCTGCCAAAAGATGTAAGGCCCGATAAAGGTGGCACGCTCCTGGAAGGTGGAGCGGGCAGGCTCAGGTGCGGGCTCAGATTCTGCCGCAGGGCTGAAGTTGTCATGATCGCCCTCCCAGTCCTCCGGCTTAGCTCGCGGGCATGATACAGCTGTGGCATAAGGGCCTCGCAGGCCTTCGGCGGGGGTAAACTCCACCAGCTCACATGCTACCAGATTGTGCTGTCTCTCCGGTAGGTAGCTTCACTTCACGGACCGGCGGTTGACATAATAATCCCGGTTGGTGCCAGTCTCCTGGATAAAGCCGAACCCCCGAGCCTAATCAAATTCGAGTACGATCCCCGTGCAGCGCCCCAACCGGGGCTTGCCCTCAAACGGGTCCGAGTAGATGCTCTTTGTGATCTCCTCGAAACACTTCTTTTGAGCAGTGGTCTTCCGGGCTGTCGCAGCGTGAATCTCCGCCATCAGAGCCTGCCATAGAGGGTTTCGTGGGGGAAAGACATCCCACGACCGGTGAATACGGCAAGGCCCGGCCCATGGCCATGGGCAATACTGGGCCTCATCTCTTGGGGTATAAACAGGAGGTGCACCCCACTTGCGGGTTGGTCTTGAGGTCGCCTCCATCGCTGCTCCTAAAGATCCAGATCCCTCTGGCTCAGGCAGGAAGTCCCGGAGTAGCGTGAGTGACTGTTACTGCAGGCTCCACCCTGCCGCTTCATGCATGCCCCCTAGGTATTCCAGTATAGGGTAGGCAGCGTCCATATTGTAATCCATGCGAATAGGGCGGTGACGCAGAAGAATCCTCTTCCCACTCTCTCAGCGGATGGGTGCCAAATTTTCCCGCCAGTAAAGTATAGTGATGGCGCAGCATACAATTCCACAACTCAGACGGCCATCTTTAAGCATAACTTAATTCACTGACAGCAAGCGGTGGTATTGAAACATGAATTAGTCCATAGGTCCACACTTTCTCACCGCGTTTTTCTTCTCCAGACCAGCGCGATGCACAGGATCGCTGCTGGGATGAGTTTTGCGCAATTCTTTGGCCCCAAGATTTTTCAATAAAGCAGATAGGGCATGAGTCACTTGGTAACGATTAAGGCACACAGTTCAGATTCCACTCTGGCGCAGAAATATTCGTATCCTGTTCGTGATGCCAAAATGTAGCATCCCGGGGTAAGGGAGAGAAATGGATACCAGTGATGAAGAGGCTGACACTTGGGTCCTCTGGGGCACACTCTAGTTTGAGGGACACAGGCTGGATGTTAGGTGAGGTGCCCTTGGTGTTATGATTTAATGTGCCTGTGGCCAGGTCCCATACAGTTTGTGACACCAGTGCCGGTACCGGTGGCACACCGATTGACAGTGGGAATAATGGAGGTGCAAACACTTGAGTTGAAACAGAACTCTTCTTTACTGGATAATGGCAACTTCATACGCACTCCTTTTAGTTCCACAGAAGACAATTGGTATACAGCAGGGTTCACAGTATAATGGCAGGTATAGCTTGGCAAGGTTACACAGAGGGTTAAATAGACTCACAGTACAGGCTGCTTTCCTCAGGATCCTGACTGGTAAAAACGTCCAAGACCCGTATGCCCTATAGCTGGCTTTATCCTTGGGAACACTGAAGTACCTCCTCTGATCTGTAATATCTTCTTGCACTCACTTTCTATCTTTGCCTCTCAGCTTGACTCTAGCTGGACTGGGTAATGGCACTGCTGGGTTTCTCCCTGCTGATTGCAGGACTTAGGAGGGAACCTACTCCTGGACTCAGGACTCTTCTGGAAGGAATACTCAGGACTCTCTCCTGGACAGTGGTTCCTTTGGCACACGGCCTGGACTGGGCTAGCTCCAGACTTAGACTGACTGCACAGGAGACCTCACAGGCTTAGGGACTGCACTGCACTCTCTCAGGCTCCAGTGCCTGGACCCTCTATCCCCTGCCTGGGCCTAGCTATATAAACTAGGGGCTCCCTAGCTCTCTCTACTGTCTGGGAGGCTAAACTACACCCCTAGCAGGCCTGTACACATTAATACATGACAATGCAGGGTAAAACAGTGCATAAAATGACAAAATACCAATCTCCCCACATGAAGGGGAACAACGTGACCCTTGTGGCCCCTTAGTAGTGCCCACCATTACCGAGTGGGACACTACACATACAATGCCTCAGACTCACATTCAACCAATGGACATGGCCATATCTCTGGTAAAACACCTGTATTGGTTGTCTAGTAGCTCATCTTTAAAGTGTGGCACTACAGATTGGTCTCCTGCTATATTTTTAGGAGCATTTTTATTGGACATTGAGATGGCCTGCCAGGATAAGGTACTCTTAGCTTCGCTTCTTAGGCTTTGGCCTTGACAAATCTATATCTTTGCTTAAAAAGCATACTCATCTATTGTACTGTATGTTGTTGTGATGTTTAGTTTTCAATAAAGAGATTATACAGAAAAAGGGCATTGCATGTTCTGTACTGCACTCTGTCTATACCAGAAAGAACAGCTCTTTTGGATGTCCGGTGACGGATGCTTCATTTTATTTTTCTGGTACCCTTGTGTGTTATACTGGACTCTGAAAATGGTCCTGCCCTCATCATAGAAGGTGACTTACAGCTTTCATCATCTATTACTGACTGTTATATGTAAGGACTTGCTTTATATGTCTTGATTATCTGCTCAGTTTTCTTAAATCTTCATTTTCTCTTAGGTTGAGATGATATTTTCTGGCTTTGGAACCAATGACTAGTTTTCCATAAAGTTATAGACTCAAGTTTCAATGGTATTAACTTGCAACGGTTGTCCTGGAACCAATCAATGTTTTAACTTGAGTGACCACTGTATTATAATTGGCACACGGTAGGAGGGAGGGCCTTGTGGCAGATTTTCCATAAAGAGCCATGAGCTTAAGTTTTTATCTCTTGCAACCACCTTGGTCAGTGGTGGTGAACCTATTCCTCTCTGTGGGCACCCGCACCCTGGAAAAAGCCTATGGTGTACCAATATGCCTTAGACTTTTCCTGCCATTCATCAGTGCAGGGCGCACTATGAACAGCACAGGCAGCGCATTGAATGTAGACAGGCTATTCTAGCTAAATGGTAAACTACATGGAAGATATACTATATTGGATTGTAGTATTCAGGTTAAATTGCAGTGTTGGCACTTTGCGATAAATAAGTGGGTTTTGGGCTGCAGTTTGGGCACGTGGGGGAAATTATTTTGCTTGTATTCAATCTCATTTAAGCCATTCTGTGATTGTGATTTATCCATAAATTTCTCTCTGTATTTTAACAAAATGGCTGTTGGAGATGGGTATCACTCTAGTTCAATCCACTTCTTTAGCAGCTGATGGGTTAATCATGTCAGCTGATTTAGTATGCTGAACCTGATTGGCCAGAGACCTGACTGTAGCTCCATAAGCCTTGGATGTACCTTGTATTTTGAATAAATCAACAACAGTGCCACTTGCAAAACACCCACATGCCATCTCCTCCATACTTCACGGTGGTAACCACACATAGAAACAATAAACCTTTCTGTGCTTCACAAAGACATGGCGGTTGGAACAAAAGATCTCAAATTTTGATTTACCAGGCAAAAGTAAAGATTTGAACTGGTCTAATACCAATTCCATGTGTTTCTTGGCCCAATTCGGTTGTTGTTGTTCCACAGTAGTGGCTTCTTTGCAGCAATTCAACCATAAAGGGCTGATTCTGTTAGTCTCCTCTGAACAGATGAGGTTGAGATTTGTCTGGTACTTGATCTCTGTAAAGCAATTATGTAGGCTCTAATATGAGGTTCCGTTAATTTGTGGTTTCTGAGGCTGGTAACTCTAATGAACTTATCCTCTGCAACACTTGGTCCTGATGACTTAAGGATACTGGAAATTTTCTGGATTGACTGATCTTCATGTCTTAAAGCATACCTGAGTTTTTTAATAAAAAGTCTGAATAATGGCTGTGCTTCTTTGTACAATAACTGTGGACGAACAGGTCTTTCCCTTACTTCCCACTATGTTTGTTTTCCTCTCTGGAGCTCACAGAACAGGCAAGAAGAGGGAAATCACACTGACAGACACATGGGAGGCTTCTATAATATTTAAAAGCTTTGTAGAAGCAGTTTTTGTAATCAGACTTCTAAACTCAGCTACGGTAGATCTGACACCTTAATTCCGGCAATCCGTCTTCTGTGTCTCTATTACTAGGGTTGGATCATGTCTGTCAACAGACAGTAGACTGCAAATTAGGTGGCAATGAGACCCCTAGTGGCCATAACGTCACAGCTTTTTTTCAGGTGGATGCAGGACTATTTTTTTAAATGAAAGGATTTAGAAATTTGCTACTTACATCATTCTCTATTAAATGAAATGAAATTGTGGGAAAATACAGTTACTCTTTTTTCCAAAATGTATGGAAATGGACTCTTGTACAGTTAGTGGACTATGGTTTAGTATACTAATAATTACTAGAAATTTAAAGTAACGATAGATTGCCATTTCCCTTTACTTAGTTAATTGGTCCTTGCCATAATGTGAATTTGAACAATTGTGTACCAGTCCTACTTCTGCACAACATTGGAGATAGTCTCAAACACATTATGAAGGTAAGAAATTACACAAATGAACTCTTGACAAGGCATATCTGTTAACTGAAAACTATTCTAGGTGACTACCTCATGAAGCTGATTGAGAGAATGGCAAGAGCGTGAAAGCTGTCATCAAAGCAAAAGGGTGCTACTTTGAAGAATCTAAAATAAAAACACATTCTACTATATTTAACACTTTTTTGTTTACTACTTAAAAGGGTTGTCCCACTAATATAAATGTTTCCCACCCAACAGGTATCGCTGTTATATCACTTTCCCCAAATACCACCATTTATCAAAACTGTCTTATTCTAAAGTTATTATCCTACCATTGTACCCTGTGGCAAATCAGTTTTGATATTCAGTTGCTGTAGGTTACGTCCTGCATTGAAGCCTTGTAATTATCAAGCAGGAAACTAGGTTATTGGCAGGGCTGCCATCAGGGGGGTACAGCCCATACCCCAGTAAGGGGCCTGGACCCTGGGGGGGCCCGGCCGGTCCCGCCCCTCAATAATGGAGGGCTGTCTAGGGGCAAAATTAACTTGTGTGGGGGAAATTACTTAGTGGGGGTCAGTGTGGCGGGCAAACTACATAATGGAGGGTCATGTGAGGGCAAAATTACTTAGTGTGGGGGCAAATTACTTAGTGGGGGTAACTTACATAATGCAGGGCTGTCTGGGGCAAAATTAACTTGTGAAGGGGGCAAATTAGTCAGTGGGGGGCATTGTGGTGGGCGAACTACATAATGGAGGGCCATGTGGGGGCAAAATTACTTAGTGGGGGCAACTTACATAATGCAGAGCTGTCTGGGGCAAAATTAACTTGTGAGAGGGGGCAAATTAGTCAGTGGGGGGCAGTGTGGCAGGCAAACTACATAATGGAGGACCGTTTGGGGGCAAAATTACTTAGTGTTGGGGCAAATTACATAATGCAGGGCTGTCTGGGTGCAAAATTAACTTGTGTGGGGGCAGAATTAACTTGGGGGGGGCAAATTACTCAGTGGTGGGCAGTGTGGCGGGCGAACGACATAATGGAGGGCCACGTGGGAGACGTCCCCGGATGTAAGAGATGGGCGCGATATATAGGTGGGGCTGTGTGTGGGTGTGGCTTGAGGGTGGACAGGGACACAGGGGGCCCATGATCTCCTATTCCTGAGGGAAGTGCCCCTCCAATAACCAGGCTCTGGATCCGCCACTGGGGCAGTGTCGGGGAGGGGGCGGTGGCGGGTGGAGGCCCGGCAGTGGGGGGGGGCCCAGGCCTTTTGCTGTGTAAGGGGCCCCAAAATTTCTAATGGCAGCCCTGGTTATTGGTAAGAACAAGGGGCACGGTTAGTGTCACATGATCTGCTGATGTCAGGACACATCTCACTGCCCTAAGGCATGATGGGACAGCAGTCACATGACAAACCATGAAGTAGGATTCAAGCATGGGAGATAAGAGAAAACTGCAAATGAGGTAAATTTGAAAAGAAAAAAAAATATAGAGTAATTGATGAAAATACACTTTAGAGTGAAAAATAGTTCATGGCACAATCCGTTTAATTACATATATTTCCTTCATCGGTTTTGTTTTTTCAATATGAATTTACAATATAGAAAATATAAAAAACAAAACAAGAAAAACCATGGAATAAAAAGGTGTGTCCAAACTTTTGACTGGTACTGTATTTTTTTTGCAAATTAAATGTACTTCATTAGGAATATTGGCAAGATCACCTGCAGAGCTCATGGAGTACAAATGAAGCTGTCTTAGTAATGTAATTAGCAGTCTACTAACAAGGCTGTAATGATGGTTCCTACCATTCCAGAAGTACACACCACTCCCCTATTCCTTCTCATTACTGGACTTAAATCACAATTATGGAAACTATTTGCAACAAATTAAGAGACATTAGTTGGGAGGCAGTGTGCACCATTAACCCTTATGTAGTTACAGATATTGTCTGCAGAGAGTTCATCAGCAGTGGCTTTCCAGGGCAGGAAACTCCAAACCAACAATAAACCCCACTCCTTCCACATAGATAATGTATGAGGAGAAAAGGGATCATGATTTCTTCTTCTTGGTTTGATATTTTTATTGAGGCATGGTGTCTTCTGTTTATGCCAGATATAACATGAACCATATGTGTCAAAAAGCTACACTTTTGACTCATCAGTTCACAGAACTTTATGCTAAAATACCTGCAAGTCATCAAGGTTTAGTTCTTTTTTTAAATCAGACAACAACTGTTTTCAGAACTGTCACTCTAGTGCCACCTATAGGTATTTACTATGTATTGCATGTCCTATCTCTTAACCAATGTCATGTTTTAAGGTGCTTTATCAGCCAAACCAGAGTCACCCATCAATACACATGACTCAAGGAACAATAACTTAGATACAGTACTTCGGGGTATATCTTGTTTTGCTGATGAAATAACTCATGTTCCAAGGGCGAGGCATTTACTTACAGTCACTTTTAGGTGGCACTAGAGAGACAGGGTTTTTTTTTCTTCTGGAGAAGAGATATTTTGTACACCTTTTTCTATGGACCATTACCATTGGGATCATTCAGATAAGCAAGTTTCTGTTTGAGTTTAGGATTGACAGAACCCAGACTGAATACTGACCCATTATAGTCAATAGGGGTCATTTACTAAAGACTGGTGTTTCACACACCAGTCTTAGTAAAAACATCACAGGAGGAAGATCAGTCCAATATATTAAGAGACACATGCCTCATAATAAATTTGTTGCATCTTCTACTGTCCTTACGCCAGAACAGAAATCTATTCTGGCCAGAATCCGCAGTAGATTTCTGGTTTAATGTTTGCCAGTTTTAAACTCATCTCCCCCCACGGGTTTCATGATTGAGGTTCTCTTCTATCAATAGATCTGTAAAAACTAGGGATGAGCGAAGCGAGCTTCGGAACCTAGATTCACTCAAAACTTTGGTTTAATGATGTACAGAAATCCGTCTCCGTGCTGCACTAAAATGCACAGCCTCTGGCGAGGCGAAGTCAGTTATTCCCAAAGTCTTGCGAGACTTCAGTGAATAACTTCGGTAGTTGAGTTTTAAACTGAAAGACCATTAAACTGGGATACAAAGTAGGTTCGGGTGCGAGGTACCAGTTGCAACCAAAGCTGACTTCAAGTTTTTAAAATGTTTTTTCAGTTTAACAATCAAATACTGAAGTTATTCACTTAAGTCTTGCGAGACTTCGGGAATCACTCACTTCACCTCGTCGGAGGCCATACACTAACGCTGTACAGAGAAGGATCTCTGTACAGCATTAAACTGAAGTTTTGAGCGAAGTTACTTCAGGTCTATAATCCGAAAGCTCGCCTCGCTCAACCCTAGTAAAAACAGTAAACACATAACTATGCAAACAGTATAACGTTAGCAGCAAGACAGGTTCAACGGTAAACTTAAAGGGAACTTGTCATCAACTTTGTAGCTTTGGCTGGCTTATGGTCTCTTTACCACAGTGACAGTATAAGCCCATACTGGCAGATGAACATTTGCACCCAGCACTTGTAATCACAGAGGATATCTCCTGTTCCTGTCATTAGTTGCTTCTATACGAATGCCTCCCACTTTTGAATCTTCCCTATGACTATGTTCCTCTATAGCTTCCAGCTTGGAATCCACGGTACTTGCTTCCTTCATGGCATCAGGGGTTTGTACTGTTCCTTCACCAGGTGAAGCATTCTTGCTTACAATAGCAGATAGCACATTACTCCATCCACATGTGGTCCATTTAAAAATACATCTGTATTTACCAGCCGGAACATGAATGAATTTAACACTGTTCATCTGGATGAACCTTAAAGGTTTTTTTTTACGGTAAGAATAACATTTTATCTAGTGCCTGCAGCCTGCCTCCTGAACCAGAAGATTCACACCACTACATTCCTCTGCGCTGACCTTCCCACTGTCTCCATATTTTCGTCCCTGTGGTATTTACATACAGCCGGCTATTGGCATGGTCAGCATGACTGTAGTGATCAGTGATCATGTGGCCACAATCAGCATGTCACCACTGAAGCCAGTCATTGGCTGGAGGGGTGCATGTGATCATGTCCATAGTCAACCGGATGTTAACAGCTCAGGGGCCATAATATGAAGAAAGCTGGACAGCGTGGAGAACCAGTGCGGCCTGGAGCAAGTATGAATCTTCTCTTACCAAAAAACCCATTTAACACTCGGGGCTACATAGTTACATAGTTGATACGGTTGAAAAAAGATATAAGTCCATCAAGTTCAAGCAAAGGATAGGTGGGGACGCGAAGCCCAGAAGGAAATGAGACTCAGATTTCTACACATTTTCATAAGCATTAATGTAATTTAGTTTTAAGAATTCATCTAAACCCTTTATAAAACTGTCCACTGTTCCTGCTGTGACCACATCCTGAGGAAGTCTATTCCACAGATTCACAGTTCTTACAATAAAGAAGTTTTGACACTTCTGGAGACTGAACTTTTTCTTCTCCAGTCGGAGGCAGTGGCCCCTTGTCTTTTGAGGGCATTTTATATGGAACAGTTTTCCACCATATTTTTTGTATGGCCCATTTATATACCTGTATAGGTTAAAGGATATCTCATATTTAATTTTTATTTTTTTTGCTAAAGTGTAGGGCAAGTGATAGGTAACATTTTTGCAATAGACTTTATTTAGCCAAAACGTTTATTTTTGGTAGAAAACTGGGGCTAAAATGGCTCTTAGCAGCACTCTCTGAAATGAGCGTTACTAAGGGCCATGCGTCTCCTTTTAGAAAATGGGAGACGGGCTGTGCAGGCGCTGTGCTTCTGCCTATAAATTACATTTATATTCCCCCTTTCTATGCAATCTAATGCTCCGGTATATTCACTGACCTGCGATCCTTGTGATAAAGACTCATGAAGCAGCCGCCGGCTCACTGCGCACAGTGCTTCTACTTCCGGCGGCTGCTTCATGAGTTATTATCATAGGGATCGCAGGTTAGTGAATATACCGGAGCATTAGATTGCATAGATTTCCATCATCCTCCCACCTTCTGGACAATTCATCCTACTACCCCCAACACTGTGCTGCTGTGGTCCCCAATATTATACTGCAGAAACAGATAATACCTTTGATAATACTAGTACCACACAGAGCCCCCATATAAAATACCCCCTCTTTGTGGCCTCACTAGATGTCCCCATAGTGCCCCCCAATAATGTGCCAGTAAGAGGTGCCCCCACAGATGCTCCCCAATCATGCGCTAGTGAAAATTGCCTCCCCCATCATGTGCCAGTAACAAGTGCCACTCTCCTCTCGCCCCGCCATTATGTGCCAGTCTCCTCTCCCCCCCTCATGTGACAGTAATAAGTGCCACTCTCCCCCCATCATGTGCCAGTCCCCCCCCCCCGCATGTGACAGTAATAAGTGCCACTCTCCCCCCAAGCATGTGCCAGTCTCCTCTCTGGCCCCGACATGTGCCAGTAATAAGTTCGACTCTGTGTCCCGGTCTGTACTGCTCTGCCGCGCGACGTCATCGCGCCGCCTGCACCGGCCTCTGATAGGCTTCCGGCACAAGGCCCCGCAGCCTATCAGAGGAACAGGGAAGGGAGACGCCTCTCCCTCTCCTGCCCCGCCGCAGTACAGCCATCTGTATCGCTGTCCTGAGGGCGGCGATACAGACCACTATGGAGATGAAAGCTTCCACAATGGAAGCATTCATCTGCCTCTGTCCTGCCGCCCAACTGCTGCCCACATTCTCGGGGGGGCAATTGTCAGTGATGGCAAACCTTTTACAGACTAAGTGCCCAAACTGCAACCCAAAACCCAAATATTTATCGCAAAGTGCCAACACAGCAAGTTACCCTGAATACCAATATAGTATATCTTCCATGTACTTTATCATTTACTGTATCATTTACTTTATCATTGATTATCCTGCCTGCATTCAATGTGCTGTTCATGATGCGCTCTGTGCTGATGAATGACAGGAAAAGTCTAAGGCTTATTGGTACACCATATACTTTTTCCAGGGTGCGGGTGCCCATAGAGAGGACTCTGAGTGCCGTCTCTTGCACCCGTACAATAGGTTCGCCACCATTGCCCTAGGACATATGAAGCACGGAGATTATTACTACCAAGAAGCATAACTTTACATTTATCCACATTGAACCTCATTTGCCAAGTTGATGCCCAGTCACTCAGAGTGTTCAAGTCAGCTTGTAGTTTATAGACATCTTCCATAGACTGCATAGTACTACATAGCTTGGTGTCACCTGCAAAAATAGAAATGGTGCTATTATTCCTGTCCTCGATATCATCTATACTAATAAAATCCCTATGTGCGTGGTGTCCGTGCTTGTGTGCCGATTTGTCAAGTGCGCATGCGCGGTGCACAGACCAATCGGCACACACTCCACAGACACTACATGTGCGGCATCCTATTATAATGGCAGCAGGGCCCGGTGCAGTCACTGTATTGCACCGGCCTCGCTCAGGGTAGCAATACTATAAATAACTGTATTAATAATAATGATCTTCACTTCTTCACTTACTACATGGTGAGGTAGGAGGCGCAGGCGCATGACGTAGTGAGTTACGCTGCCAGTGCCTTGCCGCCCGCCCGCCTGCCCGACCTCCTGCCTCACCATGTAGTAAGTGAAGAAGTGAAGATCATTATTATTATTACAGTTATTCATAGTATTACTACTCTGAGCGGGGCCGGTGCAATACAGTGACTGCCCCGGGCTCCGCTGCCATAAACAGCCCCCCATAAGTGTCATCCATAGATTCCCCCATAATAGTGTCATCCACAGATACCACCATAACAGTGTCATCCACAGATACCCCCATAACAGTGTCATCCACAGATACCCCCATAATAGTGTCATCCCCAGATACCCCCATAAGTGTCAGCCACAGACCTCTCCCCACGACAGTGTCAGCCACAGACCCCCCCATAACAGTGTCAGCCACAGACCCCCCATAACAGTGTCAGCCACAGACCCCCCATAACAGTGTCAGTCACAGATCCCCCATAACAGTGTCAGCCACAGATCCCCCATAACAGTGTCATCCACAGATCCCCCATAACAGTGTGTCATCCACATATCCTCCATAACAGTGTCATCCACAGATCCCCCATAAGAGTGTCAGCCACAGATCCCCTATAAGTGTCAGCCATAGATCTCCAATAACAGGACCTTGGTTTTTTAGCATTTATATATTTTAAGAATTTTTGGGGATTTGTTTTGTTCTCTTTTGCCACCTACTGTTCATTTTGTATTTTTGCTATTTTTATCTCCTTTTTACAGATCTTATCAAGCCCTTTGTATTTTTCAAACTCTACAGCTGACCCCTCAGATTTGTATTTTTTAAATGCCCTTTTTTGTCTTTTATTGCCCTTTTTGCAGTAGCTGTAAGCCATGGGGGGGGGGGGGGTTAATTTTAGACATTTATACTTGTTACATAAAGGAATATATATTTTTAGTGCAATTACTCAATGTGGATTTAAAGCTCTCCCATTTATCCTCAATGCTAATATGTAACAGTAGCTGCTCCCAGTCTATGCCCTGAAATGCTGCGCTCAACCCAGGGAAATTGGAGTTTTTAAAATTCAGTGTCTTTGCCCTGCCTGACAGAGTTTGCTTTTTATAGTTTAGGGGGAATATAATTATATAGTGGTCACTATTACCTAGTGTTTCTCGAACAGTAACATTTTCAACAAGCTCTGCATCATTAAAAATTACCGGATCCAACAGAGCATTGCCCCTAGTGGGAGCTTCTACAAACTGGCCCATAAAGTTGTCCTGCAGCCAGCTGAGGAATTTTCTCCCCTTTGCCGTTGAGGCAGAATAATGACCCCAGTCAATGTCTGGGAAGTTAAAATCTCCCATTATGACCACTGTACATGTACAGTTGCGTTTCTATCTTCTCTGTGATGTTAGGGGGTATATAGATTACACCAAGTATTATTTTTTCAGTGTTTATATCCCTTTTGCATGTCTGAAATAAAGACCATTACTTAGGCCTCTTTCACACTTGCGTTCTGAGGATACAGCGGGCACTTCCGTCCCACCGGATCCGTCAGAACGCAAGTCGCCTGAAAGCATTTGAAGACTGATCAGGATCCTGATCAGTCTTCAATATGCTATCAGGTTGCCATGGTACTCCGCAGCAGTGTACTTACCTGAGACGTCATGAAGGAGTGCCCAGAGGCCGCAGCGCAGGTAAGTACACTGCTGCGGAGTACTTACCATGGCAGCTAGGACTTTAGTAGCGTCCTGGCTGCCATGGTAACCGATCGGAGCCCCAGCTTACACTGGGGCCCCATTTAGAACTGCTGCTGGGCATGCGCAGAGCTAAACGTAGGATCTGGCGATGTGCCGAAACGACGTTTAACTTAGTTCCGGATCCGGATTAATGCACTTCAATGGGCATTAATTCCAGATCCGGCGTTACGGCATGTCTTCCGGATTTTTTGACTGAGACAAATCCACAGCATGCTGCGGTTTTGTCAACGTCCAAAAAACGTTCACATACTGAATGGAAGACATCCTGATGCATCCTGAACAGCTTTCTCTCCATTCAGAATGCATTAGGATTATCCTGATCAGTATCTTTCTGCCCTAGAGCCCCGAGGACGGAACTCTAGGACGGAAAGCAAAAACGCATATGTAAAAGGGGCCTTATCTAGCAGATCCTGCGTGGCCACTCCTAGTATCCCTGTTAGACTCTTTTGACCCAGCTGCAGTGGTGACATTGTGTCGAGAACTTGTGACCACTGTAGCCATTGAAAAGCGGCTGTGCTTGGTATCCATTCATCTAGGGTTGCCATCTGGCTGGCAAGGCTGGTATTTTAGTGGCCCTGTGGGTGCCAGTAAGTTGTTTCTATGCCGGTATTCCTGTTATTTTCCTGCTTCCATTGCAGAGCGCTCATTGGTACAGTCCTTAACTCCCCCCCATGTTAATAAAAAAAAAAAGCACTCACCTCCTCCATTTGCTCGCGCTGCTGACTGGATGTGCAGGACAGAACCTGCGAGACGTCATCACTCTGGAGCGCAGGTCCTGTACTGAGCTTCCAGTCAGCAGGGAGTGTTCGCAGTGGCGCGAGCAAATGGAGGAGGTGAGTGTTGTTGTTTTTTTTTGCAAAGCAGAGAAGGGGCACTAACGGGGGGCATTATTCTTACTGGGGGCACTAATGTGGGACATTATTCTTACTGGGGGGCACTAATGGTGGACATTATTCTTAATGGGGGCATTATTCTAACTGGGGGGCACTAATGGGGGTAATTACACTAACTGGGGGCATTATTCTAACTTTGGGCACTAATGGGGGCATTATTCTTACTGGAGTGCACTAATGGGTGTTATTATTCTTCCTAGGGGGCAGTAATGGGGGCATTGGGCATTATTTTTCCTGGGGGCACTAATGGGGGCATTATTCTTCCTGGGGGCACAAATGGGGGCATTATTCTTACTGGGGGGCACTAATGGGGGCATTATTTTTACATTGGGGCACTAATGGGCCTATTACTCTTACTGGGGGGCACTAATGGGGGGCATTAATTCTGGGGTGCACTGATGGGAGTATTACTATTACTAGGGGGCACTAATGGGGACATTAATATTATTGAGGGCACTAATGTGGACAGTATTAATTCTGGGGTGGCACTAATGGGGGCATTAATATTATTGGGAGCCACAGTATGATAGCGACTTAACACCCTGTGTTAAGAAACTCCCCACAACCACACCCCCTTTGGGGTGTGGCTTAACTTGGCCAATATTTTTTGTTGGGAAAGGTGGCAACCCTACGTTCATACCATTAGAAAACGTGGTGTTAAACAGGCAGGATATGCTCAAACCCACATGCAGTTGTGCATATATATAGGGGAGTATATCCTTCACTTGTAGTTCGTTGCTGGTGGCAATCAACAGCAAAAAAATGCATACACTGGAAGATGCCAGCAACGGACTACTAGTAACAAAATAATCATCCTACATAAGGTAACGATTATGTGGATGTGGAGAACAAAACCGTAACAATAGCAAAGACAGGTGCACTCTGCGGTAATACTAAATCCTCACACTGATGTTAACATTGAGAGGTTAGTTCGACATATCCTACTAGGAGGACACGTCTTAAGCTCGGGCACCGCGTTAAGGTCTCTCAAGTAGCCCAAGGCCCTACCACTCACCTACCTGTGCCGAATGGGCGATACCAGGGGCCAGTGGGCAAATTATGGAAGCATAAGGCCTGACTCACCCTATGTTCATCCCCATTCACTTCAATGGGGCTGAGCTGAAACTAGGCCATATGACTGGTGTATAGTGACGTCACATGGCCTAGGAAGAGGCCGCGGTGCTCACAGACCGCTGTCCACTTCTAATAGCTGATCGGCGGGGGTCCTGGGTGTTGGCCCCCTACCAATCTGATATTGGTGACCTTTCCTAAGAACAGAAAGAATCAAAGGGCAATAGCAGCATCTCCCATATTCTTCTTTATTTGGACTTCACAGCAAACATACAAAAGATAGCAACGTTTCGGCTGCACCCAGCCTTTGTCAAGCACAGATACAAAATGTTCCACAAACATATATAGTAAAATACAGCACCTCCCATTATTCACCATACCAATAACCAACCGATATACACCCCCACACACTGTATCAACCTATCACAATGGGCACCGCTTCAAAACCTACTTTGACTAATTGACCTCAATGTTGCATCTGTGTGATCTGAATATGTCACATACCACTTCACACATGCTTTCAGTTTTCGCGTCCTCCGCCCGACATTGCACATGTCTATTCTCAGGATTATCAGGCAGTCTCGCAGGAGCGTGGCCGGACGTGTGATCTCGCAAGACTTGACGTCAGCAAAGCCCGACGTTCCCATCCACACGTCACTCGCGCCCAGCTCACTCATCCACATGAGAGATCTGGTGTCCTATTGCTATAGCGACCTATATCCCTAGTTAGAATCGCACTCAAGGCGGTATATATAAAATATGATCAATGACATTGCTACAATCTATATCTGTAGTGATTGTGTGTGCTTCAAAGTGCGGGTGAGGAATTTCTCCTCCTCTGACACGATCCTCCATACACGTAACATTTGGCTCCAAGGTAGGGAGTCCACCATGCATCGCGACAGGGATGATTGCTGTTGTATGTGAGCAAAGTGTTTTTATCCGTGGGTTTCTAAAAGAGATCAGTCCTGATCTCCCCATCCTTCATGTATACATGCACATTAAGAAATTGTAATTCTATAGCTAATGTTGTTAATTTAAACTGTAGACCAGAAACTCCATTATTTAAATGTAGATAGAAATCCTCCAACTCTGCCACAGTGCCACCCCAAATCATAAAAATGTCATCGATGTAGCACCACCAGCACAGGACCCTCCCCATGAACGCTGAGCAATACACCAACCGGTTTTCGACCTCCGCCATAAAGATGTTAGCATAGGTGGGGGCCACATTAGACCCCATGGCCACACCCCAACTTCTGTGGGTAGAAGGTGTCCCTGAAGAGGAAATAATTCCTCCTCAGGATCACCTCCAGGAGGTCGAGGACCAGGCAGCACGCCCCAGGGGAGAGCCCCGTGCCGGCCAGCGCACGACATTGAGACCATACGCATGGTCAATTGAAGTGTATAATCAAAGCTGGCTAAAATAAAATTATCCGGTACCACAATTTGTTGTAACTTGGTAAGGAAGTGACCAGTATCTCTAATATAGGAGGGAGCCGAGGTTGCATGGACACGTTAGACCTTGTCTAGAAATATTGAGATGGTGTTGAAGATGGAGCCTCTGCCCAACACAATAGGTCGGCCAGGGGATCCATCAGACTCTTGTATATTTTCGGGAGTATGTATTCCAAGGGGGTGATTGGTTGGCATAATTTTAAATATTGCTTAAGATCATCATCAATGATCCCATCACTCACAGCCTCATCCAAAATCACTCCCAAGATATGCATAATTTCCCATTTAGGATAACTGACAAGAGTCTCATACACATTGCCATCCTCCAATTGTCTCATGATCTCACTAATATATTTGTCGGTGTCCATGACAACCATGGCACCCCTCTTATCCGCAGGCTTAATGGTCAGTTTTTTATCAACTCAAGGTCTCTGATCGCACATCTCTCACCAGAAGACAGATTCTGTCTATGTTTCCTAAAATTGCCCATTTTAAACACCTCAATTTGTTTTTTTACAATCTCAATGTATACCTCAACTACATGATTATTCTGCGGTGGCACGAAATTGCTTTTGTTCCTTAATCCATACATTTTACATGACAATGCTTGCTTATCAATGTTATCAGTAACATGAATATTGACATCATCTGCATTGGAAAAAAACACTTTTAGTCTCAGTCTCCTGATAAACCTTTGTAAATCCAGTTCTAATTCAAACCAGTCCCTTTCTTCAGTTGGACAGAATGTAAGGCCACGACTTATTGTCGACACTTACCAGCTATGACCAGCAGATGGCAGGTTAATACAACATATTTCTGCAATGTGCAAAGCCACAACTTTTTTAGGCAATTACACCAGGGCTCAGTATTATCCAGATTAACCATTTAGATGCAAGAATATAGATAGTGAAAAGATGCATTAACATTTCAATAGTAATCATGATTGCAGTATATGAAAATAAAAAGTTTCCCTTGAAGGACTATATTTCATGTTTGCATATATGAGAAAAAATTCTGTAATCTGGCTTCTCTGTTGTATTCTGTGTGCAACTGAGAAGAAAACCTATGCTTCCCTATGAAATCAGAGGGATACAGAGGTACAGTACGGCCCAGAAGGGTTTGCAAACGTGGCCATTTACCAGTTGCCAATTTACTATAAAATAACAGACAAAACAATTAGGACAAACATGCCGCTCTTTCTGAGTAATTGAATCATTAATTGAAAGCGGCGCTCTCATAATAGCAGTGTGGAGTTCAATTGGTGAAGTCACTCATTCTTTGGAATAACAGGTGTCAATTTTGGCCCTTATTTAAGGTAGGAGGGTGGCAATTGTTGCACATGTTGGTTATAGTGCATTTCCTTCTGAAATACTAGGGAAATAGGTAATTCCAGACATTGTTCTCATGAAGAACATAATTTAAGAAGTTGATTGGAGAGGGAAAAACATATAGAGAAATGCAGCAAATTACAGGTAGCTCAGCTAAAATAATCTCAAATGCCTTGAAGTGATAACCAAAACCTGAAGAACGCAGAAGGAAACGGGGAACTAATGTTCGAGTGGATCGAAGACTTACCAAAATGGCAAAGGCTCAACCAAAGATCATCTCCAGTAAGATGAAAGATCTGAAGTTACCAGTGAGTACTGCTGATTCAGAAGGCTAATTATCAGCAATAACTCCCTGCCAAGTCCCAAAATGTCCTTAGTAGGTCAAAATCTGCCAAGAAATTAGACTGGCCCAAAGAGAAACGGTGCAACATTTTGCGAACTGATGAAAGCAACATTGTTCTTTTTGGCTGAACACTGAATTCAAGCCACAGTACTATGTAGACTGGAAAGCATGGGGGTCCAAATGTCATGATATGGGGATGTTTGTCATACCATGGTGTTGGACCCATTTATCACATACGAGGCATCATGGTTCAGTTTTACTATATCAAAATACTTGAGGAGATCATGTTGCCCTATGAGGAAGAAGAAATGCCCTTGAACTAATTGTTTTTAACACAACAATGACCCAAAGCACACCAGTAAGCGAACAAGATCTTGGTTACAGACAAACAGGATTGAGGTAATGGATTAGCCAGCCCAATCCCCTGACCTCAGTCCCATGGAGAACTTTTGGGGTGACAAAAAAAATGTGATTTATCAGGCAAACCCCAAAAATGGAGAACAACTGTGGAATGTAATCGTCCTGACTGGAATACCTGTTCAGAGGGGCTAAAAGCTGTTTGGCTCCATACAACACAGATGTCAAACAGTTTTCACATTAGCCGCTAATGTTAATGTTGAAGTCTCAAATAGTTTTCACATTAGCCGCTAATGTTGAAGTCTCAAACATTTTTTCAGTTCATACATTAAATTTCAGAGTTTTTAAAGAAAAATGCTAGCACTGCTATTTTTTGACCAGCCTAATATTCCTCTTTCTTTACTTTCTTTAAAGGATTAACACAAACTGGGTAAATGCTGTTATTGTGTTGATTTAGAACTGAATGTGTAATATTCCCACTGCATTTGCATTTATAGAAATAAAAGTTATTATGATTTTGCAATGTATTTGCTTTTTTTTAAAACTTACTGCTCTATTTTTTACCACTACTGTATAATATAACGAGAACAACTGTGTAAATATGGCTAGCGGGGAAGGGGTCCTACTCTGTGTTTTGCCCATGGCTCATTTTATAAAACCAGTCCAGTGCATGAGGTGAGGCTTTGCAGTGTCTGACAGTAGCATTCTTCAAAATCATTGTCTAAAATCTAGTTTATTTGACGTTTTATGATTTGTGGAAAATATTGCTTTGTGTGTGTCTCTAAATACATTTGAATGTCTGTGCAGCAAAGAGGAATACATGAAGTAGCTATGTGTGCTGCTCCCAACCTCACATTTGACTTGCGTTGCTCCATAATGCACTATGGCTGCAAGTCATCTCTAAGATTGGTTATGTGAGGCGTATGAAGCCTTCATAATGACAAAGACAGAAGCAGGGCCTCCACTGACAAATTGTTTGTGGCAGGCGGGTGGCCTGCGGTTACAAGGGTTGGTGAAAAGTCATCCAGTGTTTGTGTTATTCCACCATGACAGCAGAACAGTCCACATCTCTTTCTTCACATGACGCTTTCAATAAGATGTCACACTAACGATGGCCATTTCTTAGCAGTCAATCCTTACGTTCCTTCATTAGGACAAGAAGAAAGCGACAATCCTTTCATTTGCCAAAAAGCTTTCTACAATACTCGACATGTTAAGCTATTGACAGCTTAGTTTAAGCTTATGGATGAGTGCACAAGGGTCTGCACCTAGGCTTCTGTATCTTATGTGTATCTTTTAAATTGTAAGCTCACATGGCAAGGCTCTTCTACTACATCTTGTATTTTCCATTTGATATCTCCTTTATCATTCAGTGTAATCATACATCATGTTTTTTTTTAACAGAATCTGATTTGGTGCAAAAGACGCTAGCTACTTGTAGATCAAGGGATTTCCATGACTATAAGAATTTCCTTCTCTACCAAGATGTTGTCATTTGGCTTTTGCCTCCTTGAGTTTTCTTTTCCTTTAACTGGATCAACACTGCAGGATAATGAGTTGAACTAAATGAACCATTGATAATAGGATTTTCTGTGAGCTGTAAACATGGCTGCTTACTAAGTTTATCTGCCACTCCTGTTGTTGGGTTGTCTAGTATTGTAGATCACCTCCACTAAAGTAAATGTGTCTAAGTTGCAAGCACTGGTTTTAGAACAGAGTAGCCACATTCAACTTAAAAGAGCAGACAAAAAAGTCCTGCATGCATGGCTTTTAAAAAAGCAGACACCCCCTAACAGAGCATAATAATTCAAATTGGTATTGGCTTAACCTAACTTCGAATGCCCAAGTTTGTACTCCATATAAGTATTAGATCTATAATTCTGTGCTGACTAATTTCTAAGTTCTGTATATCTATCTAGCAGTTATTGATGTTCCGATACATAGTTCCAAATCCCCTACATAGACAAATGATAAACTCCTGGATGACTGCAGAGGAGGCGTTCAGTGTATAAGGTTTTTAACCTGTACGCAATAATAAATGTGTAAGCTTCTAAACTCCCTCTGAATGACCTGGTTGAACAGCCATGCACCTGGATGGGCTTGTTGTTGTGGGTGGGTTTCTGCAAGTAGGTTTCTCAGTAAAATTTGGAGTGAGCTGGCTGGACCTTGGTGCCTTTTTCTTTTCTGTTTTGGTGCTTAGGTTTGTGCCAAGTCACACAGGAGCACCTATGCCGTCAGGTGAAAAGCGGAGGCTGGTCGGTATGCGAGAGCTTCCTTTCCATTCCTTAAGTAAGCCTGTGTCTCCCTCTTGTGGAGTGTCTGAACTTTATTTGGGGGCGAGAAAGTTGTCCAGCAGTTTCCACTTATCAGCAGCCAGCCCTCCCTCCTCTACAGACAATGGACAGAACACTATGAGTGTCACAAGAGACTAGTCAGTTGCTGGTCTTCAGATGACATCACAAAGGGCTCTGATAGAACCCTGAACAATGGGACCCGGACATCACAATCAACAATGGTGTTTGTTTTTTTTTTTTACATCCGGCCAAGATAAGCCTGGATCGCGTGCTTCAGCACAGGAACCTGGGAATCTCTTCAAGGGGTTGTCTCCCTTCAGCAAATGGCATTTATCAAGTAGACAAAGTTTATACAAGGCACTTACTAATGTATTGCGATTGTCCATATTGCCTCCTTTGCTGGCTAGATTCATTTTTCCATCACATTATACACTGCTCGTTTCCATGGTTCCAGACCACCCTGCAATCCAGCAGCAGTGGCCGTGCTTGCACATTATAGGAAAAAGCTCCAGCCTCTCTGGAAAAAAGCAGTGTATAATAGGATGGAAAACTGAATCAAGCCAGCAAAGGAAGCAATATGGATAATAACAATACATTAGTAAGGGCCTTGTATTAACTTTGTCTACATAATAAAAGCAATTTGCTGAAGTGAGACAACCCCTTTAAAAACTTATTTTTACATTCCCTTAAGTGTTTGCCAACAACATGTGTCCAATAAGTGGCTAAGATGCCACAGCTCTGTGCCTGCTGAAGGTCGGCCACATATGCCCTCAAAGTGCATTGCACAAATGCCTTTAAGAGTGGTTGCCGCATATACCCCCCAAGCACCATCGGTGAGGGTTTATGTTGACGTTTGGTTAAGAGGCCAATATCTACACCCCTTTGTCTTTGCTTATATGGGGTATTGAGGGGGGGATGATTTTTCACTGTAGCATTTGGTAAATACAATATCTCCTTATGGAGACCGTCTTAAATGGCATGAGGAGTCTTGTAGGCCAGATAATGCTCCTCTGGAGTTCTGGGAAGAGGCTATGCAAATGCTACAGTAAGACAGAGTATAATTGCATTGTTGGATACCTTATGGATACCATACCAACCATACCAGTTCATAAGGCTTTAACAGCTAGAACACTCCTTGCATGGCTTACAGCTAATACAATATGAAAGCATACATCTAATGAAGCTGACATCTGTATGTATGTATCCTTTAATCATTCTGTAATATTGACCAGTACAAATTGTGCTTTTTAATACCTTGAAATGCGTCACTGCTCAGGCACAAATACTTGATAAAGACTACGGGAAATATCACAGAAGCCATCATTTGCAAACATAATAATTATACAAAAAAAAAGACAGTTCTATTGACACCATTTATTGACTGTGAGATAGGAAAGGATTACAACTTGACTTTATAAAGCTTGAACACACATGTACCTGGATGTGTGTCACAGAGTACGATATAAACATTGACATACTAAAACTAGAACACTCCGTATTAATACTTCCTTCCTCATGGTTACTTCTTTGTGAAGACCATCGATGTAGCCCATGTGACTGATATGGGTGTCCTGGAGAGGGGGGGGGGTACCATTCTGGTTTGATCTTGTCTCTAATTTAGTAAGACTATGAGAACTTGCACAACAAATGTACTTAAGTCATGAAAATGGTAAGTAACACTAGGACCTCCTATTGTAGATGCTGAGGAGTGTGGTGGTCTCAATCAGCTCTTGAAAGCCTCCCTTATTTATATTTTTTACTATGAAACCATTCACCCTCTATATGCAACATAGTTAATATATGGTCACTTCCCTTACAGAACAGCTTTGGATTTAGTATAGCCGTAAAGGCTGGAAGTAGTTTTTTAAGCCTGAATCAGAAATGGATTCACAAGGAATAAGTTAAATAAAGGAGGAACTTAAACTTCTCCTTCCTGTTGGATCTATTTCTGGTTTTGTCAAAAAAAAAAAACACATAAAAAACTATATTTGTTTACCAGTTTATGGTTGGTTCACGCACAAGTTTTTGTGGCAGTTTTCTTGAGCCAATGTAAGAAGTGGGTTAAAAGGGAATGGAATATATAAAAGAAGGTCTTACACTTCTCCTATCTGATGTATCCACTTCTGGCTTTGGCTCAAAAACTGCCACAAAAACCTATGTGTGAAACCACCCCAAGGGAGTCTGTTACAATGTCTAACCTCCATAAACTGGTGCAATTGTATTTGCACTCATTGGCATCCACCACAAGTTGAATTGCACTCTATGAAAATTTTCTTAAAGGAACACTTCCATCAAAATGTTTATTATTACATATTAACAACCTATATGTGAATAGTATATGTAATTTTTTTGCAGAAAAAAACAATGGATGTTTTTCTGGATATAATTGTTTGAAGTCACTCCATGTATCTCACTTCCTGTACTGGCTCTTTAACTTCCTCATTGTTTGGGCATTTAGCACAGCAAACAGTCTTGCTTAACTTTTTCAGTCAGACCATCACTCCAACCAGAGAGAGCCCTCTGTAGGGACTCAATTAGAACATGACATATTACACTAATCAATGCAATGTACTTCTGTGAGCAACTTTATCTAGGTCTATCAAGAGAATGAAAAGGCTGTCACACTGGTGTTCCAATTCTACACGTACTATTATCATGTAAATTACCATTCAGATAACATCTTCCCCTCACAGCAGTAGTAAAATGACAATAGATTACCTGTATATATATATATATATATATATATATATATATATATATATAGGAGGTTTTATCATTTGTGGTGACGTGGTGGCTGCTACAGAAAGACAATATTATGTATTTGATTTTCAATGGCATAGTACTGCCAAAAAAAAAAAAGACAAAAAATCCAGAGATGTAAAAAAAAAATGTTTTCTATGTATATAGTTTAAAAACCCTTTCTGATGGAAGTGTCCTGTTAAGTTCACACTCACTCCAACAGTCTTGCTTACCCCACTGAACTGATGTACTCATCACTACAGTGTACATCAGAATTAGATTTCTTAAGAAATCTCTTGCCTGCGGCGTAACTTATAAACTGGGTCTTGTAATGTCAACTCTTCCATTTATCTATGTCTGACTCCCTATTTACAGATTGTAATATATGTGCAGTAATGAGAGGGGCACGGCACACACACATTTACTGGAGGACAGCTGGTGATGATGGTGTACATGCTTCTGTCAGTTTCAGAGGTCAACTCTTAAGCTCAGGGATATAACTGATAGGACTCCTAGGGGCCTAATCACACAACGACTGTGTGATTATGGGGGATATAGCTAGTGAGTAGACACTGTGTTTACATATTCTGAATCATGATCCTACCACCTATATAGTGATTTTAAGGGTTCGTGACAGATTCTCTTCAAGGAGATCAATTATATTTGATGTTTGGACACATTTTCTAACCTATTCATCCTAAAATTGGTGTCACAATTTGAGAAGACTAATTTCTAGGTGATGCGGCCTGTTAAGGGTCGATTTACATGTCCTTAGTGTATTGCGGATCCGCAATACACCGGGCCGGCACCTCTACAGAAATGCCTATTCTTGTCCGCTAGTGCGGACAAGAATAGGACATGTTCTATTTTCTTCGGAAGCCGCGGACCATAAGTACGGTGCAGCGGACTGGAAATGCACACACATTGTGCTGTCCGCATCCTTTCCATCCCCATTGAGATCTAATGGGTCCGCACCCGTTCCACAGAATTGCGGAACGGATGCGGACCCGTTCTACAGACGTGTGAATGGACCCTTAGTAAGAGAAACCCCTGGCTAATTCCCTCTCTATATGAACCTGAGCAAGGTCCCTCTCTTTATTGCCACCACAACAGTACATAATAGGTAGAGTGATCTGGAGCAGAGTGAACTTTTCTCTACGAGGTGGACAAGACATGCGGACATAAATATTAGGGATACAGAGGTAATAATTGGCCTTGGACCTGGGTGCCTCATGGAGTCAAATGCCTCTACCAGACAGGAAAACACCAGGACTATAAGTGATAGTAGGGGGTCCTGGGATACATTTTGCATTTGGGCCCAGGAATTTCAAGTTACAACTTCAGAAAGAGGGAGAGACAACAAAGTTTAAAATCGTCTCATACACATATGGTTGTGGTAGTCTGAGTTGCAGTAGAAGTTGTCACCAATAAAATATTGCTTTCTGATTCCCTTTCCCCGATGTAGCAATCATGCAACACATGTTCTAAAAGACAATAATGAATCAGAACATGTTCTAATCTAAACAACTTTTGAAGAAAGTAATAAATGTTTGTTAATATAAGAAATCCTATATAAAAAGAGTACTGAAATTACAATTATATAGACCAGTTATTTGACCTGGAGTAATTCATCATCACTTTAAAAGATAATTTACAAGAACTGATGTTCCATTTAAAGGGAACCTGTCATCAACTTTATGCTGACCTCACTGAGGGCAGCATACATTTTTGACAGAAATGCTGATTTCAGCAGTGTGTCACTCTTGAGCTAATAGTAAGTGGTTGCCTAGAATCAGCATCATAATCATTGCACCCAGGGCCTGGAAAAGAGTCAACGCTACCTGAGAAAAGTCATGGTTATTCATAATCTCCTGCTCTCCCGCCCATCTGCTGATGATTGGAAGTTCTCTCCTAGAGAAAATGGGAGAAAACAATGTAGAAGCCTGTCAGTCATCAGCAGGTGGGCAGGGAGAGCAGGAATTCATGAATAACCATGACTCTTCTCAGGTGGCCGTGACTCTTTTCCAAGCCCAGCCTGCAATGATTGTGATGTTGGTTCTCGGCAACCACTTACTTTTAACTTATAAATGACAGACCGCTGAAATCAACTCACCTGTCTCTACTTTATTCTGCCGTTAGTATAGGCGGCATAAAGTTGATGACAGGTTCCCTTTAACAACACACCATTATGCTTAAAAGTCTACGTCCATCTTTGGTGAAACTTCCTTAGAAACCCAGCTTTTCGACTAAGAGTGTAGATACCAAAGAGGCAGTTCATGCAGCTGCAATTGGGCTAGAAGAGAGATGTGGCCCCATATAATTTGCTCTTTTGAGGGAATTATATTGTTGGCAAACAACAGTTGGACCATGAAACGAAGAGAAAAGAACAAAACACTAGGCCCTACTGTCCTTGGTGGTGAAACCCAGCACCATAATGGGGATCCATTTTACTCTATACTATGGGACCCTCTCATGTGCACGTATGCCACTATTTTGATGCTGTTTTCTGGATATCTAATGATAGAAAGTATAGTTTTAGAACTTCTGCTGTCATCTGATATACAGAAGGTGCTGTTCTAAACTTGAGTGTCATATCAATGTATGGTGCATTATCACATCACAAAAGCCATTCCATTGAAAAAGTCAATTCAAATTTTATTGGCATTGTTTACTTAACTCGTTAAGAATCAAGATCATGATTGCTACATCTGTAATGTGTGGGATCTCCAGGCAATCATCTTAGAATTCCACAAACAACATAACCAAGAACCTTCAAAAGAAATACCAATACAGAAATAGAAAGCTAAAGCGTACTGTATAACAAATGGCTTAATTTCTAAATATCAGAAAAATTTGAACGTAAAATATTTACGTTACAGTATGGTATATATACTGTATATATATATAATTCTCTTATGTTGACTAACCTCCACTAGACTAGATGGCTTCCTTGCCAACTTTGTTACACCAGAGTGAAGATTTTTGGTAAAAAAAAAAAAAAAAAAGTTTGGGGGTTTGCTTTTTTTATTAGAAAAAATCTTAATACATTCCTGTGTAATGTGATCCCATATACCGTTTCTAACTAGTCATTTTTAATGAACTTTCATGTCAACCTGTGTAACCTTCACTTGTTGGGGTCATCTCTCATTGTCTCCCTCCTTTACATTATACTTGTTATTTAGAAAATAACGACTTGTCAAACTTAAAGAATAGCCACCTCCAAATTACAATTCCAAATGTCCATTCAGCATGACAGTTTTTTCTACTGAGTAAAGATGGGTGAGTATAATACAGCAGCTAAATATTACGCAGCTCCTGTACCCTAAGCAAAAGCTTGTATGTGTGAGGTGGGCAGAAAGCATTCCCAGCTTGCCAGGGGGAGTTATTGTAATTATTTTCTGATCCTTTCATTTATGTGATATGTTAACATATATATAAATTGGATAATGGCATCACAGCAGCAAGTCTCTGGGGGAGACGGCAGTAGCCTGCAGCTCCTAGATCAGAGGTTTAATATGAGTAGGCCCTCTAGTGTAGTGATGAGGGTAATGTTGGGGTTGTGCTCTCTCGAGCAATATGCCATTAGGGAGTATCAGTCTTAACTGCTATGATTGATAGGAGAGGCAGACATGCAAGTTCTAGTTTCCAGTGTGGAGGCATCATGATCGTTATATCACATCTCCGAAGACCAGTTTTTAGATTAGGCCAGGTGAACATGTCAAGGGAGGTTGTTGTGCCTGCAGACTGGTCTTGAGACACCCAAGCTTAAAACTGCTGCAGTCTCCCTCTAGTCATTCTTCCGCTGTCTAGCAGCTCTACCCCGGGTGAGTGACTACACATTTCTACATGGGTTGCCTTATACTCCTATATTTTGATAGCAGACAACAGGATTCCCAGGCCAAATATAGACATGACCATGACAGTCTGGGGGTGGGGGGGGGGGTTGTATTGTGGTACTGAATGGATTGGATGAGCTGTTGGTGACCAAATTGCAGGACAGAGGGCAGCCTAACGCTTTGGAACCTAGACCATCCAGAGATGCAAAAGTGTCCTTGGAATTACAATGGGTAAATAGGGACCAGAAATGAGAAAACTGCTGACAGCCTCAAGATTCAGTAACACTAAATAGGGACTTGTAAGGAAGGGGTTTTGATTCACGTAGGAGGATTACAGTGGAGAACAGCTGTTTTTTAAAAGATGGCCATCCAGATGCTAGGTCATTATGAATACTTCCACAATTTCTGGTATGGACAGAGATTCAAATAAAATTGGATACTTGAGCCATGGTGGTGGTGGGCCGTAGTTATTACTGGCCAAAAATCTACAGCGAACCAGAGATCTGGTATGAGAATGAAGAGGAGCCCAACTTGTTTGCTCCTTCTCAGGCCCTAAAGCAGGCGCCACTGGAGAACCCTTGAGTAGGCAGGGCCAGGCAGGCCCATACTTCAGAGTTACTGAGGTGCAATTGATATTATCCCTGGGAGAGGATGATGCAACCATCTAAGGAGCTGAAGGAAGTAGTCACAGGGGAGGGAGGAGTCAAGGAGAAGCACAAGCCAGAGGCTAAAGGGGGAACCAGGAAAAGCTGATAGAGAGAAGCCCAGTGAGTTTGTGGGTCAGAGTTTCCCAGATGTCTGGCAAAAATAAGATAGCAGTTAGGAGAGAAGACATTTTATATGATTACAAAAGCCCCGTACAGATGGCAATAAATGTTAATGTGCCAGTGCTAGTCAATTATGGTGCTGTGGTTAAAAGGCCATAGTTTATCTTAAAAAGATAAGACTTTAATATAGAACTAAAAGTGTTTTGATGTGGTCCATGCTACAGTATGTTGCAATTCTTATTGTATTAGGTTGCTTGCAATTGTGAAATTGGGAGGGGGGTTTTATGTAAGGTGAACAGAAAGATTTCTCACTTTGCCAGGAGTAGTTATTGTAATTAACATCATTGAAAAGGGTGGACCCTCTAGTTAAGTGATGAGCATTCTGTTGCGTTAGTACTTTTTAAAGAAATATAGTTCTGTGAAGTACTGCCCTAGCTGCCATTACTGATGAGAGAGAGGCAGATTTGCCAGTTCCAGTTTTGACCGTGGGGGACTGATGATTCTGATGTCATGTCCCTCACATGGGCTGGGACTGGTATTTAAGGCCGGAGCTTGGTTTCTGCTGGTCGGGCAATGTGTCAAGGCAAGATTTTGTATCTGCAGACTGGGACCTTCATTTAATTGGAGCTGCGCCCAGCTGGAGCAGGGAAGAGTAGCTGCCGGTGAAACGCCTGAGTTAACGACCAGGAGAAGCTGTGCAGTTGAGAGGCCTGAATATAAAACCTGCTGAAGTGACGTCTCTCCCACTGGTTTGAGCACTGTACCAATCCCACCATGAGCAAAACTGTCAATGATGTGCTGTGCCAAAGTCAACCGGAATGATATTGTTATCTCTTAGCTCTACTCTGGGTGAGAGTGCACATTCCTGCACTAGTGGTCCCTTACATATGTAATAAAAATGACCTGCTATGGGGCCTTAGAGAGATGAATCCTGGTTGTGGTGTAGCCCAGTGTAAGTCTTCTATGTACAAAAGAATTATAATGGGCACCTTAATTGCTATGTTGCTATGTTGCCCCAGACAGATCCCTAGACAAGGAACCTGAAAACTGAGCCAACTGTTGGACTGCACTAGGTTACTATTATTTGTGGTATTACCATAGAGAGCTATGTGAGGTCAAGTGTTTCAGTGGTATTCTTGCTCTTCTCAAAGTTTGACAACACTTTTTAGAAAATATCAACTATGTGCAATATCAGCCAACCAGTCTAATCTAATTTGTTTTTGAAAGTATAGTTGAAAGAACATTCTGTCTGAACACAGTGTCTTTCATCCATGCATCAATTTGCACTATTCCATCATTTTAAACTTAGAAGTTGCAGGATACTGGTTCAATAGCCTCAATAAAGATCAAACTACTGCCCCTATAAATAGCTGTAAACTATTGTAGCGTGAAAGTCAAATTTAAAACATTTTAAATTGTGATTTCCAGGGATTTGTTGGATTGGAGCTAAGAAAATAAGATGGAATGATGGATTGTGTAGGCCTAAAATCCTGAAACTTTAATTATGGGGACAAAGTTACAAACATATGTATTCAAATAAATTACATTCCTTCTTTTAGAAGATGACATATGAGTTAGTACCAACGAATTGTGACTTCTGGCTACTGGAATGGAGGTTATGGAGATTGTCAGCACATCTTATAAATTACTTGAACTGCCCAGCAGTCACATGCTAACGCTGTACACAACTTTCACATACACATTTATACAAAGAGATAGAATAACTGATGCCCACACTGCAGTTGGCAAGAGACCAGTCTGAGGCCAATAGTAGGCTAAGAACTTCAACTAGAGGAGCCATCATCTCAGCCCTGCTCTTGTGTTGGTCTTCTACACTAACCTGATGCAAGCGCTGTCCTCATATTTCAGCATGGGAACTGCGATTGATTGGCCACTGGGACCTATTGGGATCAAGGAAGGGATCTTAGCTGGCACATGCCTGACAGTACAAGCTGGTATCCAGTGCTATTCCTTTAATGGAATTTAGTATACAAATGTGAAGCAAAAAATTAAAACCTGATCTGAATAGAGTTTACATGATACAAGATTGGAAAGGAGATGACTGAGGTCAGGCTGTCACCTGAGCACAAATGGGGCACATTTTGCTGGCCAGCAACAAACTCCATTTGTCATTTCTAACATATAAAAACAGACAGAATAAATAGACTGAGTACATGTAACCCTTTGGCTGCCAGAGTAACATCCAAACAGCAAAGGAGTTAGAAGCAGCTGCACGCCACGGGATTCATGAAGCTCTGGGTTCTAATGAAGAACTATGTTAGCACTGTAGTGGCCATATAAATATGCCACCTCAAAACAGTTGCAATGCATTCTATTGGGGAAGGTAAAAATGACTATTATGCATGATGTGTCCTGTTCTAACATCCAAAGTGAACACACCAGTTATATTGGTATTTCAGGATCTACTACAGGCCAGAACTATTCTTTTACTGCAGTCGTGCAGCTGCTTTAACAAAGTGAAATTCAGTCCAGCGTACAGAAGCCAATGAATGGCATGGGCTCAATTGATAGGCTGAGGAGGAGGACGAGAAGGTGGTGGACCTGGGGGCATTCGTGCAGGTGGAGGACCTGGTGGAGGTTGCCGCTGTGGTGGTTGTTGAGGAGGCTGTTTAGGTGATTGCATTGGAGATGGTGGAGGGCTTAGTGAAGCACTTCTGGCAGGTGGCTTATAGATAGCCTGACTTCCATCAGCTTTAACTCTTGTGAAATTGATACAGCGTCCCTAGAAAAAAAAGAGAGAGAAAACACAAAAACACAATAAATTTTAAAGGCTAACCAAAACTATGATATGCAGGGAAGCAATCATCCCTCAATCATCGATTACTGATTCCTCTTCTGAATGTTGGCTCTCACAGGCCTAGCAACAAAAGAGGGGAAAGCCAGAGAGCAAAACCCAGATTGGCAGATAAGCCCCAGCGTCCACAACACACACTGGAGCAAAAGCACTTACCTGCCACAATGGCTGGGTGGAACTGGCTTTAGGTTCACCCCTCCGGGAAACCAAAAGAGGCCCACTTCCGCAGGCACAACATACAGGACATGTCTAGCAACCATGGGGATCATCCACACCATAGACAGACCAAACGTAGAACAACAACTAGACAAACATCAACCCATAAGTGCAGCACCGCACATAACAACAATGGGTAGGAATAGACATAGGCAAGGACCCCGATGTCCCACAAGGGGGCCCTCAAGGACAGGGCAACTGGAAATGCCCAGAAAGGAGCATTGCATCCAGCCCAAACAAAGGCTGAAGTGAATCTGACCTCAGGCTCACAACACCAAGACTATAAGAGCCAAGAGGCCACACCCAGCTCCCCCTCGCACACACCTTAACCCAGTGCACACCAGAAGGGATGGGAAACAGCCTTAAAGAGAAAGGACACACACATGAATAACAACCACACGTTGCCCCAGGCAACCAGCATGCGCAGCTACCGTGTCACGGCGCACACAACATAGGCTGTGACACAGAATGGAAGATAAATTTTCCCACACCTGAGGCAAAGATTCAGTTCACTGCCCTAGCCATGTCTTAAAATACAGTACACTGGCCAGGAAAGTGGCTTGTGAGTGACCCTATTAGCACTGGTACAAATGCATACTTGTAGACTATCTTGGAGAATATAAAGCCTGTTTAGATAATCTAGATGACCTCTCACAAGGAAGTGACATGTTGTCATATGTTCTTACCTTGTCTCCTGCCTGCGGCCTCATTAGTGACACTTGGTCATATCCTCTCCTCAACAGAGCCCAAATCGCATCTAGCTTACCCTGGAGTGAAACATGAAGTCAGAAGTAAGTTCATCTACCATAATTCTAGATGTAGACAGAGATATGTTTTGAAGTAACATCTTCTTTACCTTGATTGGACTGTACCATTTCCTCTCCTGTGGATTATTACGGCGCATGTTTTTCTTTGGTTTAGGCTCCCAGGGTTCGAATTCTTGCTCTGGCAGTTTAATGACAGCATTTTTGGGTTTCTCTAGTTTTGCTCCTTCTTCCGTGGACCCCTTATCACCCCACCTCACCTACAGTTAAAAAAAAAATCTATAACATATACTACATCTACAGCTCTCTTGCTGTATCTGTTTTAGGACTTTTTCACACGAACTAGTTTTCCGTCCGGATGCGATATATGTCGTGATTGCATAGCATCTGGACTGAATCCTGACCCATTCATTTTGATGGGTCTGTGTACATGAGTGCTGTTTTTCATCATCTCTCTGTTCATGAAAAAGCACACCATGTTCACACAGCCCTGGCTCTATAGAAGTAAATGGGGCTTGCATGAAAAATGGAAAGAATCGGGATGCAATGCATTTTTCACTGATGGTTGCTAGGAGGTTGTTACTCCAGTTTTTTTTCAAGTGTGTGAAAAACACGTGCAATCTGGATATAATCTGAACAGAGAGAGAGCACACACTGAACACAATCGCAGACAAAACTTATTGAACTTGTGTGCAAAACCACCTGAACAGTTCCTGACACAATCCATATCGCTTATGTGAAAGAGTCCTAAGCAAACACTTCAAATTAAATAACTATTCTGGAGTATCTTTTCTTTGAACTCGCTCTAGGATGTCACTCTACCATTCCTGCTAGAAATGTATAAATACATGTACAACTTGGTGTTATTATTGCCCTTGTAATGGGGCACGTCCCTACACACGCTGATGCTGTTGAACCAGTACTGTCAGTGTTATAGCTATTGGATTAGTAAACACCACAACTGCCCCAGTTTTACCTCCATCCTCTTTATACCCCCAACGCCTCTTCCTCCATAATAAGATGCATCCACGGTTGGCCACTTTTTCTTTGGTAAACCATCCTCATCATCAGATTCCTGAATAATCAAGATTAAAAAAAGAAAACTCATTATACATTTCTTCTGAGTAGGTACGGACAGCACTATGAAGCCAGTTCAATAACATTTTAGGTCAAGGTAAGTGATAACGCTCCTATTATATATACCTCTTCCGAAGACCCACAAAAATACAAACTACAGGCCACCCATTAGCCAGATTGTTGCACAGTGTTCTCTGTCTTATTTAGGTTAGCTGCTCGAGGACTAATATGCCAAACAGGAAATTGCTTCTTCCCATCCCAAAAACAACGACAGGTGAACCCTAAACCACAAGCAAGACCAAGACAATTACAAGTTTCTTTTGCCAGTTGAAAATAAGTGGTTGTCTCCCCTTGAACATTAGTGGCATATTTTTAGGATATGCCACCATTGTCAGATAGGTCCCACCTCTATCTTCGGGGGAGCTCGACAATTTTCAGAAGTCACATAGAAGTGATGTTCTCTCCATTCACTTCTATGGAACTGCCAGAAATAGGGGAGCCAGTGCTTAGTTATTTTCGGCATTCCCCTAAATAATAATGGAGGGTGGTCATGCATGCACGGTGCGCTCTCGTTTTCTTTGGGAGCTTTATTCTTTGGGATCCACCAATGTTTCAGGTGGCAACCCCTTTAACTCTTTTGATGCAACAGCTGTTCAGAACATTAGGCATAGCATGCTGACCTTTCCTCTAACATCTCATACAATTTAGTTTTTGACCAGCTACAATCTGGCGTCGGACCCACTCCAGTGAATCTGCACTAACCAAAGTTATTAAATGTTTAAATTAAATGTCATTTCTCTGAGCTCCTTCTTCTAGACTTGTCCTCTGCCTTCAACACAGTTGACCACTCCCTCCTGTCATAAACTCTAATATCCTTCGGCATTAGAGACTTGTTCCTTTCTTGGATCACTTCATACGTCACCAATCGAACATTTGGTGTCTCCCATTCGCACAACACCTCTTCATAACACCTTCTCTCTGTTGACGTCCCTCAAGGCTCTGTCCTGGGGCCCCTACTCTTCCACATTTATATCTTCAAGCTGGGACTGCTCATAAAGTCCCACAAGTTTCAATACCACCTCTCTGGTCCAGATGTCACCTCCCTACGATACAGAGCCTTAGCATGTCTATCAGCCATATCTTCCTTATGCTGCTCCAGTTTTTTAAAAACTCAACACAGAGAGAATTCATCATCTTTTTCCCATTTCACTCTGAACCTCCCCCCCCCCCTTTCTCCACCGGACCTATCAAGTACAGTTAATGGCTCTCTTTTAAAATTCTTACATCCACTGCCCTGAGATAACATTTGATTCTGACCTGTCCTTCAAGCCACACACCCAAGCCATTTCCACCTCTTGCTGCCACCAAGTCAATAACATTTCTTGTATCTGCTTCTTCTTTAACCCTCCGTCAACTAACATGAAAGTGCATGTTCTCTCCCTTTTAGATGTACAGTGCCCAGGAATTAATAGTGCTTAGAAATCAATAATAAAAAAATAATAATGGATCCCAACTCCACTCCTCATCCATGTTCTTTCATTGTGAAGGTACCATCATAATTTTGACTTGAGTTGTGCAGCTGGGAGCATCTGATAAATGGCCCCTTTTGTTTTGTAAAGATAGGTTCATAGAGAATACAGAAACATTCCAAAGATCATGTGACATGTTTGCAGACGACATGGAGGAATGAATTTAAGCCTTGTAGACAAAAAATAAAATGCCACATAATGATAATACAAAGTCAAATCAGAGTTCATCTATTAAGGGGCCGTTCTGCCAAATCATAAACAGATGGCATCTTCTGCTTAGGAACCCAAATGATGTCCACTGTAATTAAAAGGGTTTTCTCAATATAGACATTAGTGCTATATCATTTGGGGGTCCAAATACTAAGAAGGTATCCAGAAAAAGATGTGTGGAGCTGACACGAGAAAAAACAGCACAGTGGTTCCCCGGTGTTTCATTGTACAAACTGGGATCAAAATAGTTGGACCCTTACCAGCTGGACATTGGACCAACTGGACATTTCAATAAGTGTAATACTTTGTTTTTCCTGCAGGGGCACTGCAGCAATAGTGAGCAGTTACAAAATCATGATCAGCTTGGCTCACAATCTAAAAGGGGAGATCGAAAGCAGGAAACTTACAAAACTGGTGGATTGACCAGTTTTGTATATCTGCACCCTTGTATCTTGAGTAGTGAGTAACAGTATACATTTATGTAATGAGTTGTGAGGCGTCAAAGATAATAAAATATATATGAAAATGCAGTGTTTGTGGAAGGTTTTTGAATTCAGATTTTTTTTTTCATAGATGCAGTTCATGAGTCTCTTGATGTTATAAAACAATGGACGCATTGTCTAGAGGTCATGGTGAGACATACATAGGAAGGATTGAACGGAAGCCTGTGTATATATAGCCACAGAGTCAGAGGGGAAGAAGGAGGTTCCAGATAATGTATAGCACTGTGAATGAAGATTTTGTTGGATGGCAGATGGCTAACCCAGCAGGTTAAATAATGATTAACCTCTTACATTCCAATGGAAGAATGTTACTGTTTCCAGGGTTTGTACAGGTTTTACTCAAATATTCATGTGTGATATTTCCTGCATATCTTGTAGGGGTAATTACAATTTCATATTATTGTACTGTATAATGTAAGATATGGTAGATAGTCATTGAAAGACATACTTAAAGGGGTTGTCATATCAATGACAGTCATTTGTATACTACCAGTGTTGGAATGGCAAAAGTCTGATCTCTCTGACCTTTGCTGATCTCTAATATAAAGTGACAGTAGTGCTAGAAATATGCCATGCCACTTGCCTCCTGTTAGGTCCAGTTGGTTTTCTTTAAGGGCTGCATGGTCAGCCAATGATGGTCAATGACCTACCATGTGGCCTTCTAGAAAAAAAACGAGCAGAGCCAACCTGCCAGCACATTCCTATCTAGGCAGCACTTGATTTTCAAAGGGTGGTTGTTGCTCAAAATGGAGACAGGAAAGATTCCCTCTTATTAAAAATGTCTATCAATCTGGTGCAAAGTAGAACTGGCTCCACTTTTCATTTTCCAAAGGAGCTGTGAAAAATGAAAGGTGGAATCTGATTGGTTGCTATGGGCAACTAAGCCAGTTCTACTTTACACGAGTTTGATAAATCTCCCCAAGGGTGTGTAAAGGCTTAGTAATTCAGGGTGGGTCATGAAAGACAGACCCTTGTCCCTTGTGTGGCTTGTGCAGGATAATGCTTATCGTACCTCATTCATCAAAACTGTCTTTGTAGCCCATAGCAACCAATCAGAGATCAGCTTTCATTTTACCACAGCAGCTTAAGAAATGAATGAGGCCCATCGTATCCTTCCCTGCGAGTCGAGTGGCACTTTTTGTTGCAGAGGGCAGGAATGTTATGTGTGAGGGAGTCCAAAACACTGTATGGAACTCAACCAAAAACTGTCATAGCGTAGGCCTTTGTGCACACAGGCTCTTTCTAAGAAACACAGAACAGTTTTTCTGGTGAATTTCCTAACCTTCCTGTTCCAGCAAAAAGCAGTATACAAGGTTTATGAGAAATGTTAAGAAACTGGCATGAAAATTATCCCAGCAGAACAACATGTCGATGTATACTTAATAACAGGGTTATGCCATGATGGATGTAAAGAAATGAAAATCAGACCAGACTAGGGCTGAAACGAATACTCGATGACGATCAAATCGAGTAATTCGACACAAAAAAATCCTCGATGCAATTTTTTTGCATCGAGGATTCGTTTGTGTCACGTGACCACGGAGCAGGAGCATTTACTCACCGCTCCGTGGTCATCCCCTGCTGCGGGCAAGCACCAGGCCCTGCCGGGATACCGGAATTTAGCACCGGCCCTGCAGCTCCTATCCAGTATTTATGTAGTTAATGTCTTTAGAAGTAGCCCGACCTTAATATTGTTGTGCAGGCTCCCCGGGCAGCTCTCTGTTCCTCCATGCTCCGCCTGTCTGCTCCGCCCACTTTATGAATGAAGGGACAGACGGCGCATGGAGGAACAGAGATGGTAAACTCAAGCTGCCCGGGGAGCCTGCGCAACAATAGTTAATAAGGTCGGGCTACTTCTAAAGACATTAACTACATAAATACTGGATAGGAGCTGCGGGGCCGGTGTATTACTGCACCGGCCGCTGCGAGCGCCCCCCCCCCTGCAGTGTTGGGGGTCTGTAAATGGCACTGTTATGGGGTATATGTGGATATAACAGAACAAATGGCTGGTAGCAGTAGAAGATTTAAAAAGGGTTTTCTGAGATTTTAATACTGATAACCTGTCCTCAAGATAGGTCATCAGCATCTGATCGATGGTGGTCTGACACCCAGGACCCCTGCCGATCAGCTGTGTGAGAAGGCAGCAGCGCTCCTATACAATGTATGGAGCTGTGCGAGGTATTGCGCTCACCCTTATTCACTTCTATGGCGCTGAGCTGCGTCTAGGCAATGTGTCAGATGAACGTGTTGTCACAGGCCTAGAAAAAGCTGCGAGAAGGCCGCAGAGCTTCTCAAACAGCTGATTGGTGGGGGTCCTGGGTATCCTGAGGATACATCATCAGTAGTAAAATCTCGAAAAACCCCTTTAAACTGAGCATGTTTAGACAGCTCAGTGAGATAGACAAAAAATAAGGAAAAGAACCAACAGCAGGTGGCGCTATACAGATTCATTTTATTGAATAGGTCTGGCTATACTAAATTTTTTACAGTTACAAAAGTATTCAGATCTAGGTGTTGGCTTGAAAAATGTAGTATATGTTTCGTGACACAACTTTAAATCCTTTGAATCACTTCACCTGAAGGCACAATGAGTGTCAGTTGTGCCAGAGTTACAGGAGGGGGATGAAAATAAGTGAGTGACATTTAGTCCTTTGCAATAAACCATGCATGATGAAGCAAGGTTTCCTCTACCCAGGTGTATTAATTCACAAAACTATAGGTACTGGCACACAGAAAATTCACACAAACAGTACCAAAATCCACTTCATGATTCAATAATCGGCATTTTGCACAGCTATGGGTACACAGATTCTGGAAGACAGCCGTGTATATGGACATATACGAGCAGTTCTCAGCGTAAATACTCTTTCTTCTAGAAACTTGCCATACTTCACATGTGACTCTGCTGATTTTATGCGGCATTCACAAAAGAACATACAGTGAGCAAAGGGTTGTGGCCTCCATGGTCACCAGACCTAACAGTGAGTGACTTATATCTGTGGGGTTACATGAAGGATGAGGTTTAAGAAACTAATTCCAGACAGTCCCCGAACCGAAATGTCTGGACATAAGGTGTTGCTGAAGGTGTTCCTGAACATGGTAAGACAGGCACAACTTTGCATAGCCTCTGTCAGAAACCACTTCCACCATCTCCTGTAACGGGTACGTATCTCATTCTTCCATTATCCTGTACAAACCACACAAGGGACACAGGGTTCTGTTCTTCGAGGCCTACCCTATAGTACTTCTGTAAGGGTCCAGGTGGTCTAGGGAGATTTAGCTGTGAATACCTCAATTCTTGTTGGTCTAGGACAATATTTATCACTGTTTCTAAGCCAAGTAACCCCTCACTCAAATAAATTACTACAAAATACCCCCAAACCTATGATCTTACAGCATTAGGACAGTGTGTGTACCCTCTAGAGAGATGGGGGGAATTTATCATTCTCATCCTCCATTTCTGGCATAATAAAGTAACAAACTTCTGGGTTCATTTATCAAACTGGTGTAAAGTGGAACTGGCTTAGTTGCCCATAGCTTCCAATTTAAAAACATTTCATTTTAAAAGTAGCTGTCAAAAGTAAAAGGTGAAATCTAATTGGTTGCTATGGGCAAGTAAGCCAGGTCTACTTTACAGCAGTTTTATAAATGACCCTATTCGTATTTGTGACTTTTCAAACTTTAAATTTAGACACAAGTGGTGTTTCTACGCTGCCTTCTACACTTTCCCAAAAAGGGCCGTGGCAAGGCTAGAGAGAGGCCCAGCATATTTATTTTCTTTTACGCCATTTTTTTGGCATCAAAGAAGACTGAAATCTATGCGAATTTTGAGCTGGCGTAGATTTCACTTTAAGCACATGGACTGCTGGAGGATGCACCCAATTTATGACAAGGTGTAGTCCAAAATGGTGGTCCATGATAAACCCCCTTGCAAACTTGAGTTAGGTACATAGGGTCTAAGGTGTTAATATACATATACTGCATATTGGCCACAGTAGTCAAGGGTGGCATAGCAATTAATACCTAATATGCTTACAGGGTTAATAATGGTGATTTGTGACACCAAAATTATCTAGTTAATTTGAATTACTCCAAATAGGTTCTGAATTCTTTCTAAGGTTTGGGGTTCTGGTTTTCTGATACAAAGCTCCATATTCCCTGCTTACCTTTTTTACACAGTACGTGGTGTTGGCCTGCAGCCATAGCTAGAGGCAGCTCACTGCACAAAGGTTTATATAGCATTCAACGGATCTGTCCAGAGAGGGGGGGCTACAATGATTTAGACCCCTGCCGATGTCAATATGACACCAAGATCTATGCTGAAACAACCACTTTATAGGCCTCAAACGTGGCATGACATGATTGATGTAAAAAATGAAAATAAGATATCATATAGTACAATCTCTTTCTAACAAAGCTAGAACCAGCTCTGTACCTCACGTGGATTCAGAGCTCCCCCCATTTATTCCTCCAATTACTCTGCTAAATTCTTGTCAGGCTAGCAGCTCAGGGGGCATGCCCTTCTCTGGTGGAAGTTTCAGGATGAAAGTGGACGTGCCTCGGTAAGTGGACATGCACATTACTATACAGCTTAAACACCAGGGGGCACCATTATAATGGTGTAATGAGAACATCTCACGCCTGGAGCATATTTGTAACAGAAAGTAAATTGTATTAAAATAACATTTAATGGAGACACAACCTCTTTAGATGGAATTCTAGCCATTTCTTAAGGTGGATTTACGTGGTGAAGATGACCTGATGAATGAGCGAAATGCGGACACCTCAATCATCGTTTCCTGGCAGCACTCTAAACAGCACTCTGTTTTCCAGGGGCGATGATTTTGTATGAGGACGAGCAGCAGCCATAGCTCATCCCCATACTGTGGAGGTGATCGCTGCATGTAAATGCAGTGCTTCACCTCCACTTAACAAGCAGCCGACAATCGGCTTCTCCTTGCCCCGTGTAAATCCATCTATAGTTACCTCTGCAAAAAACTGTATGACAATCAATATGGCCTGCCATTACAGCTCCCACGTGGGCTAATCCTACAACTTGACCAAAGCGGAATTTAGTCTTGGAATCTAATGGGAAATATTCTTTAACAACCGTTACATCACACTCATAATACAGTGGACAAAGGGAGGGAGGATGGGTCCAAGAACAAGGCGAAGGTTAAATGCATTGCATGCAGGTATACAAGGCTCAATACTCACTGGTGCTGGAGGAGGAGGTGGTGGTGGCTCTTTAATCACCTGTCAAAAAACAGACATATATTTCAGCATCTTTGCAGGAATGCAGATAACCCCTTCCCACCTGTGTCATTCGGGCCTATGGATGTAAGGAACATGGGTCACTAGCTTGGAACTACTTCTATTAAACAGAGCAGAGAGTGTCAAGGAAAAGTTGCTCTAGTTTTGGTAGATGTGTTCCATTCATGGAGGCTGACATGTAATACCAACTTTACCCAGTAGGGGCCACTGCAGGGGAAATGTAGCGCTGCCCAGCAGTGATAGGCAATCAATGGATTTCCTTCATGAAAGGCCTCATGGACACGACCGTTGTTTTGGTCCGCGTCCGAGCTGCATATTTTGCGGCTCGGGCGCAGACCCATTCACTTCAATAGGGCCCCAAAAGATGTGGACAGCACTCCGTGTGCTGTCCACATCCGTTGCTCCGTTCTGTGGCCCCGCAAAAAAGATAGAGCATGTCCTATTCTTGTCTGTTTTGCGGACAAGAATAAGCATTATTAGAGCAGCTTGTGTGTTTTGCGGATCCGCGGTTTGCGGACTGCAAAACACATACGGTCGTGTGCATGAGGCCAAATAACTGGGAATTTCTAGGATAACAAAGGTCAATAAAATATTTTTATCTTCACAATATACACATTTTTGGATGGAGAAATCTGCCGTGGAGAAACATCTGTTTAAATTGGGACATCTATAATCTAAAGACTACAAGCAAATATCTTCAAAGCTAGGAGAAACTACTACACAAAGCATATTGTATATTGCAGAAGAATTTGTCATACAATGAATAAGTATTATTTGATGAAAATGGATCGCTTCATTACCAGTACTCACCACAGTGCAGCAAAGTGGCCAAAACCACCAAAGCAAAGCCAGGAAAAGTAGAAGGAAGAGTATCAGTAGGGCAATGAACAGAATGATTCCAGTGCGCTGCGGAAGAGATTGGATCTTATTATCACATAGGTACTTGGTGGCCAGATAGATACCAAACTATTATTCCATAACGGTGATGGCAACCTCCGGCACTCCAGCTGTGGTAAAACTACGACTCACAAGATGTACACTTGCTTGGCTGTTCTCAGAACTCCATAGATATGAATGGAGCATGCTGGGACTCATAGTTTCACCACAACTGGAGTGATGGAGGTTAGCCATCACTGTTCGATGAAATGTATTAGGGAAAGTTTTGAAAGGCAAAATAGCAGACTAGAAACAAAATACAGATACATATGAATAATACTCCCATACAGTGTCCAACTACCGTATGTACAAGCTGCATAACTACTGCCAACAAAATAGTATGCAGAATCCAAATAATACTACCCTTAAGAGACCAAATAGCCTACAATATCTGACCCAGTTTGCCATGTCCAAAACTGGCCGTTTTGTTGGAAAGGGACAAGATAAAGTTTGTGACACATAACTAGTCTGTCGTTTGAAGGTGCACCCATGATACTTACACAATGTGTACTGGTGATGCTCACAGAACTAGAGATAAAGTTGAGGCCCATGTTCATGCTGACCTGTAGATACATCACCCTAAAAAAGAAGATGAAGAAATCAAGACCACCTTCTACAATAAGAATTTTTGGAGTCCTAGACAGTGGCATAGCATGGTTTGCCAGCTCCTAGGGAAAGCCAAGTATTGCCTTCCCTAACCTGTAGACACTTCCCTTTTTACACAAGCAGAGCTGATCAGGGTATGCTAAACCCTGCAGCACTGCTCTTACCCTGAGACACCCAGCGATCACGTGATTCACTGCATAGTGCTCACTAAGCTCTAGGCATGAATGCTCTGATAAATCACCAGTGCATGCTCGCCCGATACTCTCGTAGGCCATTCAGTAACTGTGCAGTACCCCAGATGAGGTATCTGCAAATGTTTGATAATGCACTGGTATAGTAATGTTCTGCATTTAATGTTATGTGATACACTGTTATGTAATATGACACACTCAGTATGTTCCAGCGTGAGTCAGGCATGGCCAGAGTTAAATATCCTGACGTAGCCCCCTCTGGAGCTAGGTGTGGGCTAGTCCCTCCTCCTAGCTCCAAAACATTATAGTCTTCTAGGAGTAGGAAGTGTGTGAGGACAGGCCTGGTTGAGATAGGGGGCAGGCATTCAGCTCCTCTCCCCAGGCATTCAGCTTTAATGCTTCCGTGTGTCCTCTGCTACTTCTAAAGAGATGGAGAGAGAAGATTTGGAGTATTGACTACACCGTGAGTCAGCAAGGTAAACAGCGGAGAGAATCACAGGCTTTGCTGCTGCAAAGGAAAACAAGTTAAGCCACCCAATGTATCCCAGATTAATAACATAGGCGATAATGTTCTGGTCAGCAAGGAGATCATTGTACAGCATTCCCAAGTCTGGCTGCAGTAGAGGGATACTGAGTTCAGACACCCTGCGTACTTTAGGTATGATTTTGCCAGTGGTATTGTTGGAATCGCATGCAAACATTGAGACAGATTGCAGTTGGAAGCCATTGATCCTAGTAGTAGACACTGTAGCAAGAGAAAGAGTAATCAGAATTGCTGTAAACACTTGCTTAGCTTATGTTGGACATCTGGGTGAATTTTGCACGGTGTACAGATAATGGATGGATGTACTACAACTCCTAATTGGTACACAGTAAAGAGAGACTTTTGTTAAATTCAATCTGGCCTGGTTACTGACTCTCCTAACACCACACTCACTCACTCATCACTTAAAGCTCTGCCTTGCACCAACATCGACATTTAACATCAAGGCCACCCCAAAATCACCATCAGGTAGGAAACTTAGCTACAGGTGGTGCCCTGAGGGAACACAGGGTGCCCCTCCTTGACTTCACCAACCCCAGGGAGCGACAGCCTGAGGGAGTACATTGGTAATAGATACTGTACAATAACAAATCATGTAGAACCCTAATTGTTCTATGGTGACAAAGTGCTGTATAGAGAACCTAATTATTGATGAACAATTTTTTTAGTCATAGAATAGGGATCAGTCATAGAAGGGAGTAGGCATCATTCATGAGCATCCTTTTGCTACCTTATGAATTTCCACCATCTTGTTTTTCCCATTCACATCTGACCATGGTTCAATATTATTTTGGGGATAGTTACTACACAAGCACATTTCAACGCTGAATCTACAGATTAAAGATTGGGTATTGTACTGACTTGGACAAAGTATATTGAAAATGACAGAGAAGCAGTAATTTGAGTCACAAAAAATTTCTATCTGAACCCATCTAGTCACCCACTGGATGTGCCAACAGAACCACAAATTAAAAATACATACTGTCCAACTTCTTCAATTACTGGAGCAGGGCATAGCAGGTAAGTGTTTTCTATGACAGACGGCTTCTCATCTGGAAGACACAGACACACATGGAACATCAACTTTATATAATACACTTTCCAGGGTTATATACATTTCCACAAAAGTGGAATTTTACAGTAAATTTATTACCATATTCTTTATAATAATTTATCAGGACCACTGTTTTGTAACAGAAGGTCCGGCGTCCTCTCCATTTTGGAGTTGTCAGTCACACTGAGTAGAAGGGTAGTTGGCAATGCTTCCTCTAAGCTTTGAAGCTAGTAAGCAATAAAGTTAGGAAGCTGAGCAATCCGAAAAAGCATCGGATAATTATTGCCATTTAGCATCCACATAATTAGCCATACAGCAGCCAGATACACATTGCCATTGCATCCAGATATCTTGTATTACACAGTGTCCAGATAAATAGTTTCACCCAATATTTAGATAAATATTGCATGCAGCATTCAGATAAATCATGGCAACCCATAGTATTTTGCTTCCTTGGTAGTCTTTGGTGATGTAAGTGAAAAAGGTAATATCCCGAGTGAGTTAGAGTAGAAAAGGTGGTAATGATAACATCACTGGTGGGTTAAGGTAGCGAAGGACCTCTGCAGGTCTACTGTGGTGATGGGTTACTGCTAGCATCCCTGGTGGTGTAGGGCAGAAAAGCAGTTTAATAATACCGGGTGCCTAGTGGGTGACTCATTTCCCCAAGCTAAACTACTGTAACAGGTAACTGCAAATTTAGTTAGGACTCTGCAGATTTCTCCTGAATGGTGGAGGTTTGAAGCTAGTAGCAGGGTCCTAGCCATCAGTGTCAACAATATATCATGTCATAATAAGCGTAGCAGCTATTCACTAAAAACATCACTCCAATGTGGTGGGCTGTGATTGGCCTGAAGATGCTCAATTATGTACTGTCCCCAAGAATGACATATCATGATGCTGATGGGTAAACTGAGGAGTGGCAGGAGATCCAGACACTGGTGGCAGTGAAATCTTACATTACAAAGTACATCAGGGTAATCTTTGGACACATTGGGTGAGATTTATAAAAAACAGTGCAAGAAAACAGTGGAACTATTTCCCATAGCAAGCAACCAATTGGTTGTTATGGGTAAGTGCTCCACTTCTCCTCTGTACTTTGTTATACTTTGCTGTGGTGTTCTTACTTATAGTGAAGCTATCATTGAGTTTAAAGCTGCACAAGACTTGACTGGTGTCACGGGCGCTCTGGAAGCCATTTCCTCGTACCACCACCTGGAAAGACTCTGAAAAGAGAACACACAAAGAAAAACATTTATAAGGTGGTTCTAGATGAAAGGGCCTTTCATGGGGCATCAAACACTCAGTGCCATCATGAATGAAAACATCTGATGACCTGGAACTGAATCATAAAATACTCATCATCATTCTAAATGACACATAAGGAAATGCCAGTAATCTGAGTTGCATTTGCCCAAACTGTAAACGTAAAGTTTAAAAGCAGGGCCGTATTGTAAGTAGGGGCAAGTGCTCATGGGAACTTGACCACCTAAGTTTAGCAGAGAATTCCAGTTAGTTGAATTAGACTACACTTAAGTGGACCAGGGGAGGTCACTGTGATGGGGTTTTTGAAAGACTATTATGGTTATATGGGGCACATTAAGGAAGGCAGGCTTGGTAGCATACTGCATACCCTAAAGTCATCAGGGAGGAGGATTTATAATGGTGTCTTGGAGGGACCATTGGCCATTTTTCCCAAGGGTGTAAACTGGGCAAAGTCCTCCAGCCTGTCATCATGTAATTGTGATGGATGCTATTGGTTGTTGGTTTGACAGAATTTGGAATGGGGGATTAGTCATGCCGTAGCATGCTAGGGACTTGTCTCATTATCTGAGGGGGTGGGCTGGTGTGGGCTTCTTGAAGTTGGTAATAAATGAATGGGCTCGAAGGTCGGCATGTAGCCACTGTAGCTCTCCTATTTACGAACAAAAGGAGGAGTTGATTGGCTACAATCTAGAGCTTACAGCTGGAGGACCAGTCACTTACATGGGGGTAAAGGGGCTTGGGGATACCTCTCAGTCAGTGATTTGGTGCCTGCAAGCCATCGTATATCCGCTGTAGGTGGGCGGAATGAGGTTATAGTTTGTGGCTTTGAGGACCTCCTTTGGATGAGTTAGAACTAATTTGATATGTACGGTGTATATGGCTATATGGGAAAGTTAGTTATTGTTTCATTTTATGGTTTGGAGCTCGCTTGGTCAAGGTATGTTTTACATATGTTTGTTAATTTATAACAAAATGGTTGCTGTGGCAAATTAAATCCATTCCTGATGTTGCGTCATCATTTACATTGGATACATTGCATGAAAGGACTTGACAATACCCTGTCATGGGAGTGAAGCTGAGCTATATATGAAGCTGAACTGCAATACTAGACGCAGCCTGTGCACTGTATTTAGAAGAAAGCAGCCATGTTTTTCTTGTCCTTTAAGTAGAGGATCAGACCTTCCTTTGTCTGTACTGGGAGTAGCAGGAGATGATGTACGTTCTATTTACTAACACCACATACTCGCTCCAGGAATTTAGTCCTTACCACAACTTCCTCCGTATCATACAAAGATGCAGATCTGGCATAATAGTAAAACAGTGCAGTCAGCACCAAGAAAAGCAGCCGCTTCTACAGCAGGATGCTGACCATACCTTTCTTCTGATGGTCTGACCACAGGGTACACAGAATGCATGGCCTGGATTATGAAAGTATGCTTCCCTGGCCCCTGTCTTTCTAGAATGTACTGTATCTCTGATCTATCTATCTATCTATTGTATGTATCTATCTATCTATCTATTGTATGTATCTATCTATCTATCTATTGTATGTATCTATCTATCTATCTATCTATCTATCTATCTGTTTTTTAATAATCTAAGTCATAGCTATCTACCCATCTATCTACTCTATTTCAGTTCCATCTATCATCTATCTATCTATCTATCTATCTATCTATCTACCTACCTACCTACCGGTATCTATCTATCTATGTATCTATCATCTATCTAATATCTATCTATGTATCAATCATTTATCTATCATCTTGCTATTTATCAAATATCTAATATATATTTATGTGATTATTGTCATATTATCTATATATCTATCTATCTATCTATTTATCTTTTATCTATTTAGCTATCTCTCATTTATATCTAATATCTATTTATGTTCTATCAATCCATCCATCTATCCTCCTGCAAATTCTCAAAATGAGCAGCTAATGACAGTTATTTGGATCAGTGAATTTCTCTCACATGAAGCAGCAATATTCCTGAGCGTCACAGTACCCCTCCTGAGTCAAGTCATTAAATGTCCTCTTAGTCTGGTAGGACCTGACATACAAGGCAGAATAGGACTAAAAATCAACCCTAGCAGGCAAAGCCCATCACTCCACATTTGTACCAGCATCTGAAGTGAAAATGGAAATGCTTAGCCTAATTTCATTGTAGATTCATCATTCTCAGGATGCCCAATAACTGTGTTAATTGAAACTATTGTCAGTACTAAGAACAGAGCATGTAGTAGATGTAGCCTCTGGCTATATGGAGGCCGAAGCAATATGAGAGTTCAGTATCACTACAGTACCATAGCCCGGAGCAGACCTCTAAATCATCATTGTGGCCGTCATAAAGAAATACCAGACTTGCCATGTTTAACTAAAGTATGATAAAGGGGCTGAAAGATGGCAGATATGACAGATAAAACATATAAGTCTTAGGCTTGGACTACACTAGGACTTTCTTTTAAAATATACAGATAAAAAGAGCCTATAAGAACTAAGATCAGGCAGTGTGACTCCAGTGAAAAAAGAGGGCCTCCTCTATGTCCGATCCCCTGCTCACAGCCTATCTCCCCCACGGCTTCCATATTTAGTGTGGCTCTGAATGGGATTGTGGTTTGGCCATAAATTTCTATCACAATGTCATGCAGGTGTTTTAAGGGAGCTGGGGAAGGACACATGGGGGATTTTGTTGTCTGTTAAACCAGACAAAAAAGGGGTAACTAAAGGGAATCTGTCACCAGTGACCTACCTATCTAACTGTTTACATAGACACTGTCATGGACGTTCCCATGATAGGTGGCAGGAGATCGTGAGACTGGCAACACGTGATTTGATCTGACAGGTCTCCTGGTGGATCAATAGGCGTCTGTGTTGTTTCTGGTAATGGTCACACCCCTTGCCTCAGGTGTTTCTAATGTGGTCCATTAACCTTCCTTATTTATAGTTGCTTTTCCCACTATGCTGTGCGGTTTATAGCTTTAGCTTTAGCAGTTTCAGTTTTGGATAGCTGAAGTGTGGATCTCGGCTGAGTTCCTGGTGCTTCCATTGCTCCTTTGAAGTTAAGTCTTTAATTTGCCTCTTTGTATTTTTGGTTTGTGTTCTGTCTGTTGCTTTTCCTTGTCATTTGTATTAAGGCCTGAGGGAGACTCCTGTTCGTCCTTCCTTTTGGAGGAACAGGTTGTCTTAGTCCTGACATTAATACCAGGGTCGTTTAGGGTGAGTTAGGACATTATGTATTCCAGTGTATGAACTCACCTACCTCTGGGGTCTGTTTATACTGGTAGTTAGTCAGGACTTTGATTAGGGTTTTACTAGGAGGTGTCCTTCTCCTGTCTCTAGTTTCCAGGCCTTATTCTCTCACCCCTTTCCCTCCTATGTTCGGGGTGGTGTTTCCCTCCCATACCTGAACGTGACAGACACGTAGCTGTGGTTCACCTGATTTTTTTTCTGTTGATTGGGGGCTCTGTTCCCAAGTTATGATATTTTTTCTTAATATGCAAATTAGTTATTTGGTGCAATGAGGACATCACCATTGCCCTTGTTCAACGCAAGCTCCTTCTTTTGCCTGCGACAGAAATAAGCGGAGCTTAGGTGCAACAAGAGCAATGGTGATATCCTCATTGCACCAAATAACTAAATAACTAATTAAGAAAAGGTATCATAACTCGGGAACAGTGCCACTGATCAACAAAAAAACTGTGCTTTAATCAAGTGAACCACAGCTATGTGTCTATGCAAACAGTTTGATAGGGAGATCACTGGTCACAGATTTACTTTAAGCTATAACGGGGGAATATATGTGGGAGAATTATTAGAATATTATATTGGCACTGTATAGAATTATTATGTGGGCTGTATGTGAACGTTCTATGGGAGCTTTTAATGCACAATCTGTAACATCTTTAAAAATGTATTTTTGAGGAACTGGAAAAAAAAAACACTTGGCAGCACTTGAGAATATCTTTGTGTCTTGAAATACAGTCTAGGTTCTAACAAGGAACACTCCTAAATCTAAGCAAGATTTGATGACTTTGACACAATGAACTTATCCTGACCGAGGAAAGCTTCTACAGCCAGACCCACCTAATGCATGGGAGTAATCCCAATACAATTACACAGCTAGAGAACTATATATGCTTCAAGCATGATAATTCAGACACATATCACACTCTGCAGCTTCACAGGCACACCCAGCACCCAAGGGAACATGTTCCTGGAACTTTCTCTTGGTTTTTCAAGATGTCCGTCTTAAATATTTTAGAGGTACTGTGTGCATGCTACTAATGACTGGACCATTAGAAATATCTAGGTCCCATAAAGTAAAATTTCAAGCCCCCCGGGCTATCTGCAATCCTTCCTCTTGTAATTATGAACATTGGGCGAGTAACTGAAGGAAGCAACTGAGTATTTTGGGGAGAGGGTCACTTGATCATTATGAAGCATAAAAATTGTAAAGATTTTGTAATAATCTATGGTTTTAAGGTACTGTTTCAGATGCATACCGTACAATTCATGGGCCTTTGGGAGGAGAACAGAAGACTAATTGTGCCTGTGAAATTAATAGGTACATACAGTATGTGTATGTTCTATGCATTTAGTCCCATAAAGTGGCAGAGGGCAGCTGACAAATGAGGGTAGATTCTTTGGCTTGGGCCCTTGACTATAGTACTACCTGTACTGGCCTAAAGACAGCTCTGGCTCTAGGCATTACCTCCTGAATACGGACTGTAAGGCTTTAAACAAAATGGCTGCGTCTTACCTAGCTGTAATAGTGCACCCATAGACTTTTATGGGACCCTGCTATATGTCGGAATGCCTCTGAGATTTTTTCTGTCTGAAAAAATGTGTCATGTTCCATTGGATGCAGTGGAATCTAAAATACAATTACATTATGCAAATCTGAATGAAGCCCATGTAGATGGAGAACAGGTCCTCTTATTGGTGTCTCACATTCATTTATGCCATTTATTGTTGGATCTAGACAATTATTTTCTATGCTCCCTAATGTGTTATATAATATAACATACTACAGGAAAGCTACAAGAGTCATCTAATAAAGGAAAAATATCTTCAGAGTTCCCCCTACCCCATATAAGGAGATCAATATTATAAATAACATGTAATAGGTGTGGGTTCTTTTTAAATTGGGGCCCATGTTATGCCTCCAGAACTGAATTACAACCATTTAAAAAAATGTATTTATATCATACACATATACTGTACATATTCTGAAAATAAATTTGAGCATCCCCCGTTCTTCCAGTTCTCAAGAACTGCTCATTTCACTCTCTGCCAAGTGGTTAATCTGATTTCCCTCAGTCACTGCGTCCTTTTCTTCCCCAGTTATTGTCACTCTGACCATCGCTGATTGTGACAGGGCAGCACAGAGGACTGGAAAAGGTCATTGGGAGGATTAAATTGGGGTAGTGTTAGCAGCATGGGGAGGAGGAGAGGTTGGGCTTGGTGCGGGTGATGGCAATGCTTCAGGCCCTCCTCCCCCACCAAGTAATGAAAGCATCACCACTCTACGGCCTGGTGGGTCGCCTGTGTGCTCATTCACATTGTAGAGATAGACGAGTGATGGAGATATTGGTTTGTCACACATGCCAGTAACAGGCTGCCATCCTGCTAGAGCGGAAACATATTTCTGATGTGTGCTTCAATCCGAGCATTGTTCTTAACAACAGGACATTTATTGTCTGAGTTCTCCATACAGATTTTGGCTGCTACCCCTAAAATGGTCATCGCATAGTTGGCATTTGAGGAACAGCTGGAAAGAAGTCTAATTTGGTCTTAAAGCCTAACTCAGCTTATGTAATCTAATACCAATGAAATACCGTGCACCCTGCTACTGCTGGACATTTACTACTAAAATTTCCCTCCCCCTGCCCCGCTAATTCTGGTGCCTTATCATAGTGGGAAGCTCATACAACTGCTATTGGGGTCTTGGAGAGAAAGTATCCTTCTCTGGTAGGTCCCATCTCCATGGAGTGGTAAGACACTTACCAGTAGTAAAACTGTATTGTTAACAAAAAAAGGAGATTGACCCAAGGGTTATGGAAGTGTGGTCTTTACTATGAAGCTCATACTCTCTTATATGTATATTATCTGCTATAAAATGAGATAGGAAGAGTGGTGTTGTGAGAGTTTGTGACCCAGAGATTCTCTTTCGATGACGATGATGTCTTTTAAAAATGACACTTTTAAAAGGAGCCAGTAAAGAGGTTGTCTAAATGTTTAATACTAATGGCCTATCCTCAGGATAGGTGATCAATATCTGATTAATGGGGGTCTGACTCCCAGAACCCCAGCAGATCAGCCATTTGAAGAGATCTTTGTGCTCTGTGAGTGCCACAGCCTCTTCCAACCCGTGATGTCATGTTCATCAGTCACATGGCCTAAGTGCAATATTAAGTGAATGGGGCTGAGCTGCAATACCAAGCACAGCCGCTATCCAATGGACGGCGTTGTGCTTCGTAAGCTGCCAGGATATTTGGTTGTCACGTGTCCCGAGTGTCAGACCCCTGCCGATCTGATATTGATTATCTTTCCTGAGAATAGGTCCTCAATATCAGAATCTTAAAAGACCCCCTTTAAGCTGACTTTATGTCTTCTTGGACAGCTGGCAACATTTTAATGTCACATCATGCATTCCAGGTCTCTATGGCCCAATAAAAAATATTTTACTATATAAAAACCTGCTTCTGAAAAGTTTCATAGTGGCAGCATGAAGCTCCTGGACAAACATTATACCTAGGCCCACCACATACCAGCCAGTGATGCCACATGCTGCTGTAAATGAGCAATGTATACTATACAGGTAAAGTACTTATCAATCTAGTGAGATAGCTATATCCACCATGATTACAATAATGTGCAGTCAGAATGATATATGGTAGTTCATCCCTGTACGGCCCCATTCTAGTGAAACAAACGTTTTTTGACCTGAAGTCATCATAATAATGACATCCTTACTTTAGAATGTAGAATTGTAAATTGCAAAAATGAAAAGACCTGCAATACAAACAATCTCACTATAACATACTATGCATTCAATTCCCTGTAGGAGATATACACCCTTTTAATAGCTTCACTTGAATTCCAAATATGCATCTGCCTGTTACCCCTCCTGTCCCAAATGTCTATAAATCAGAGTAGACAATGGAATGTAAAGAACATTGAGAGAAATGCTCATTAATATTTTCCTTGATAGGCCCATATAACTGTCCTTTTACAAAGGCTGATGGCCAGGCAATTATCAGGAATAACTTGAACACTCCCGATAATTGCCTGATCATGACTAATGAGTTTAAGTAATAGCTGCATTTAGATGCAGTAATCATCTCCTCTGTATGGGGACAAGCGATTGCTACTGCCATCTATAGTATAAACTACGCTGTATAGGCCCCCTACAACAGTTCCTGAGATTTGCTTTATAGCAGGCAACTGGGGATGCCTATGGAAAGAGTCAGGGTGTTGTGACTGTAGTACCAATATTAACATAACTGTATTTTTCAGCATGAAAGCAGACTTAAAAGCGTTCACCCATCTCACACACTAATGGCATATCGCTAGGATATACAATCAATGTCAGATAGGTGCAGATCCCACCTCTATGACCCACACCTATCTCTAGAACAGGTCCCCAAACTGTATGAGAGTGCATGCGCAAGTGCGGCCACCGTTCATTCACTTTTCTGCGATGCTTTTTATGAGTGGGGTCCAGAAGAAATTTCATCCAACTAGGCAGTGATTTGATCTAGTCCTAATAGAGGTGTTAGGCTTGAATTAGACAGGTAGACAAGTTGATATTATTTCATTAATTGGAGGCAAGCGATTATTTAGTGAGTTGTTTGAGTTCAAAAGACTTCAAATTACACAAAACAATAATCACTAAATTTTCTTCACTGTTTGCTCGTTATTGCGATCATTGCTCATTCGCCGCTACAGCATTTACACTGATAACGACTGGCAGATTCCTGATTAGACGAGGGGATGTGGCAGCGGCTAATGATAATTTTTCAGTCAGATTTGTCTGATCCACAGAAAATGAACGATTTAACGCTCAACTTTTGTTTGTCTTACACTATTACATTTAACAAAAATTGCTCAAATCTGGATAATTAGACACATATTCAAGCGATAATTGCTCTGTCTAATCGGCCCTTTAGAGTTCATTGTAGATTTGAAAGGGCTCAGTGGACAATTTGAAAATTGCAAGATTTTAGCCAGGATTTAATTTTGAAACAGTAACAAAATTTAAAAATATATGTTTGCCATAAAGACTTCAATGTGTCTAACATTTAATGAATGCTCTGCCTCTCCTACCTTCTTCTGAGCTAACCTCCCAATGAGTATACAAACTGGAAGCTAGTTGCACCAAAATTGCAGGCAAAATTGGCACCATCTGTTTCCCAAAGAGTGTACCTGGCTTCATCAGAGATGCACCAATATGAAAACAATAACTAGACAGAAGCGTATATAGAGGATAAAGAGGGGGTACCAAAGCAAAGATCATAATGGGCTCCTCATTATGGTGCCAGACTTGGAGGACATGTAGGACAGTAGTTGTTGGTGTTTGACACCTGGGCCAATTCCCCACATCCCTATTTGCTAACAATACAGTTTTTCTGGAGATATAGAAGTCTTTAACATTTTGTACCAGCCAAGTATCCAAGTATCAAAAACGATGTGACCAACTAATATTCGGCCCCCCACTTGTCAAGAACCCCTTTGCAGGTGGATCTGTGAAACCTTGCACCAGTATGTGCAACCTTGCACCAAACCAGTGACACTATGGGAAAAAAATCTGCAACCCATACCACAATGTGGGGTGGGGGGCAAAAGAACTTCGGGCTCAGGGATGGGATTTTTCCTTGTCATGCCTGAAGATAACCACTGGAATCATATTGATTACTCAGCGTACTAACTGTAATATAGAGCAAATAAGTATCATTGACTTAGCAAGGCCACTTTAAGAATGCTAGATATTCCAATTTTTTTTCAGACCGTCAAAACTGTTCATTCCTGTGGTAACCATGTACTCACCCCCAGCACAGACACTGGACGGCTCTGCAGCCAGAATTTCTATGCAGAATTTCTTCAAGATCTGAAAGAAGAAGCAGTTCTCTGTTTGGCATCTTCTGGCAGCTAAGATTAAGTCATAGAAAAAATATTGCATATCCATTACTGCTTATACAATTCAGTCTTCTCTTCCTCTCTGATGCTGAAGACAGACCAATGAAAATGTTCACATGCCATAAACAAAATATACCATGATAAATGTAGTATAGTGAATATAGTAAAACCATGATTTTAATTGCTCCTATCCGAAAGATGTTGCAACTGACAGAAATGTAGCCAAATACCTAACTAGTTTCCAGTCTCTATGTGCCACAGAGGCAGGCCACGTGGCTGCTATGGGGACCCTGTTGAAGGGGAGCTATTGCAGGTTGGTCTCATTTTCTTTTTATTCGGTGGGGACAACCTGAAAAGGATCTGTTCAAACTTTTAGCAAACAAGTCATGAAAATGAATCTTCTGTAGGGGGTTTGCTGGTGTCAAACTACACCCAAAAAGGGCACTATCATGGAAAAGTAAGAAATGCAATGTTAAAAATGTGAAAAAGATAACCATATTACTGTATCTGTAAGATGAGGTTCCTAGTACCACTAGTGTGAAAATAGCAAAAAAAAAAATATATATATAATTGTACCAGGAAAGAGAAAGGCTCCCAGGACCAAGGAATGCCCCCAGGACAAGGTAACGAACTGGGTACCCTATTCTTCACCCTGGATGCTCTACATAAAAAGAGCTCCAACCCTGACAAGGGAAATCCCATCCAGGAGCCTCCTCCGTACAGAGATAAAGTTAGTCAAGGGGCTGCCTTAGAGAATAAAAATGAATGATGTAACGTTGCCAGGGGCGGACTGGGAACTTAAAGTGACCCTGAAAAAAAAACTAAAAGTGGCCCCATTTTGTAGGCAGGTTAAAATTAACAGAAGGCTTGGGTGGCACCCTGGGGCATCAGCTCACTGGAAAATTTCCCTGTAGGGTCTATGGCCAATCCACCCCTAAATGTTGCTGATGCTGATTGGCCAGATAATGGCCAGACAGACATGCATATGAAAGAGACAACGATCATCCAGTGGAGCCACTTACTCCAACCCCGAGCCCATGCTTGTAGTAAAGTTCAGCTGTAATCCTGATCATGCGCATGATCGACATAATAGCTGACTGTACCTTTGCCACAAGAATCGGCAGTTGGTCACTTGCCTCCTTTATCACTTTTATCTCTTTTTTTTAACTCACTGTGAGCCCTTTGAGAATTTTTTTCCCTGTTGGACATCCCCTTTAATAACATTTGTACTTTTTAATGAGATGAATTGAAGGCATATACTGTAGCTCCATTTTTTGAAGTAGCATTATATACAGATGTATACTCACTGAGTCAATAACTCCATGTAGCGCCTGGAATCCACCTGTCACGGGGAATACGTTGTCGAGGCTGTCAGCAATGGTGGAGAGCTACGGAACAAAGAGGTCATTTAGCACCTGCTACCCAATTTTTCACTTGCATCTAAATATGGAATGAGTTTCTTGCTGCTGATCAGATTTACTGCATATCTAATTAATACGTATGTCATTAAAGTCAACTGTCGAAAATTCCCATTTATGGTGCTTTCACATGACCATATTTTTAGTCCGATCCACATTTTTTGCGGATCGCATGCAGACCCATTCATTTTAATGGAGCTGCAAAAAGTGCGGAAAGCACACGGATGCTGCCAGTTATAGAAAATGTCCAATTCTTGTCCCTTTTGCGGCGTGAAAAGTGCGGGATCCACACAGACCCCATCTGTATTTTGCAGATTCTTGATTTGCAGACTGCAAAAAGATACGGTTGTGTGAATGCACCCTCAGGGTATGTCCACATGGGACATAATTTGTGATGGAAAAATCCGCTTTGGACTTTGCGATGGATCTGAGGTAGAATATGCAAAAAAATCTACATCATAATCTGCATGAATTACGAGTGGATTTGTTGATGATTTGCCACAGATGTCACCTAGTACATCCACAGTGAAAAATATGGAGAGTGGGCTCATGCACACAAACGTATTTTATTTCCGTGTCCGTTCCGTTTTTTTTGCGGACCGTATGCAGAACCATTCATTTAAATGGGTCCGCAAAAAAAACTGAAGTTACTCTGTGTGCATTCCGTTTCCATATGTCTGTATTTCCGTTTCGCAAAAAAATAGAACATGTCCTATTATTGTCCGCATTACGAACAAGGATAATACTGTTCTATTAGGGGCCAGATGTTCCGTTCGGCAAAATACGGAAATCACACGGACGTCATACGTATTTTTTGCGGACCCGGTTTTTGCAGATCGCAAAATACATACGGTCGTGTGACATTTAAAATCCACACTGCAAATGAATGTTAATATAGCTGGTAATGTAAAATGTGAAGCAAATACGAAACAATTTAGTCCTGTGTGGATGTACCGTTACATATACACAATGGGCGAGATTTATTAAAACTGGTGTAAAGGATAAGCGGCTTACTTGCCCCTAGCAACCAACCAGATTCCACCTTTCATATTCAAAAGGAGCTCTAAGAAATGAAAGGTGGAATCTGATTGGTTGCTATGGGCAACTGAGCCAGTTTTCCTTTACCTCAGTTTTGATAATCCTCCCCCAATGTATAAAGGTGACCACCTAGTGTTTCCATACGTTTGTACTAATAACTGGGGATGTTATTTCAGCAAGGACTACTGCTGCACATGTATAATAATATTCTGCCCTCAGTGCCCCTGCTGAAAATCTCTCTTTATGACAGTCTGGCTGTTTCCATCCTGTCTGTGTCCATGTAAATCTGCCTCACTGCCCACGGCTGTCTCTGTCCCTCTGCTTCATATCATGGATTCAGACTTGACGAACTATTTAATGTAACATGGAATGAAAGCACATCGTACAAGATGGGTACAAATGAGCAGCAAGGGGCAGCTCCCGCAGCTGAAACCGAAGGGAGTAGAAATGTGCAACAAATTGTATATGGAAGGATGGTCGTAGGGCTTTTGTGTCGTAGAGAAGCTAGCACCCTGTCAGTTCTATGAATGTTACATCTAATTTAAGAAAGGGCATAATGCCAGACAATTGTTACCATTGCTGCATATAAAGTCACGTCACTAGATATAATATGTGATACAATTCATTGCACAGTACATCAATACTCAGAGCAAGGCTACTTTTATCAAATATCGTGCCCGGGCAGCAAGCAAAGTAGGGCTCCCTTTAGACAGTTTTTTCTCTAAGAAAATGAAAAAATACTGCCTTACAACGTCTAAATAATAACTTCATTGCCCACAGAAAACTACCATTCACTAGATACTGCAATTCTTGAATAATACTCCCAAATAGCTTCCAAATAATACCACCATATAATACTTCCATCCAGTGTCCGAAAAACACTACCATACCAAAGCCACTTAATACCATATAGCTCCCAAAATGCTAACAGTGCTACAGGAGGTACAAACATACAAAACAAGCTATGGTCACTGGAGACAGAAATCCAGATTTAAAGGGGTCAAGCAGGTAGAGTAGACAGTAAAAATCCAGGGTCAAACACACATTACACCGGGTACGGGCAAACAGAGAATAAAATAGCTCCAGGGCAACTAGAGATAATAAAAATCTGGGATAAGGCCCTCAGTTGGCTAAAATAAGAAATCACCAACTCTCTCTGTGTCACCAGTCCAGTCCTCCTGCCGCTGCTTGTTTACAAATGGCAGCAATGACGTGGCGGTATTGCCTGCAGTGGCCATATGTCATACACCTGCACATCATGGACACAGTATGCATCTGCTAGTTACCTATGCCGTGCGCAATGTTATTCAACAGAAGCCGCTGATGATCGGGTCTGGTTACGTGCTAATTAGTGGCCAAGCTGGGACAGTGCAAATAGGGATGCTGACACTACACAAAGGTTCACAGCGCAGCAGGAAGCACATTACAGTATATTTGAAAATTTATTATTTCCAGCCCTTTTGTAAAATATAGCTTGAAGTGATCAACCCCTTTAATGAATGTAAATTGCGTCCTTTAGTGTCACTAAGCGGTGGTATCCAAGGAAGAAGCACTTTGAAAACACCTCTCATGCTCCATAGCAGTAGTAGTAGTGGTAGTGGTTGTAGTAGTTGTACTTACCTGTGTTTCATTAAAGTCTTTTACTCCCACACAATAAACAATAGCACCCAAACTCCGAGCTCTATCAGCCTGTAAAAGAAAGAAATAACCATAACTCATCTCTGTGGAGTCCATACCACAACTTGTGTGGGCAAATATAAATAGTGTCTCCTTAACGTGACTACAGATGAATCGTTATTGTCAGAGGTCACCATTAATATTGATGGAACTTTGCAAAAATCTAATGTCTATTTGACAACTGAAAACTGGTGTTTGCATAAGTATTCTCCTACTCCTGTGGTGCAGAATTTCACATCAGATGTATGGTAAAGATACAAACATGTATAAGATAGGAAAAAGCTACAAGTAATATTCAGGTGTTTGAATAGTGAGCAATGTTGGCTCAATATTGAGGAAATGGAAGCTGCATCATACCACCAACATCAAAGGAATCCAGAGAGAGGCCAACAATTACATCAAGGAGCTACAAATTTCTCTTGCCAAGAATGAATGAAGGTGCACCAGTTAACATAGCTCTGTCTGGGAGGGTGGTGAGAAAGAAGCTAATACTAAAGAGAAGCAGTATCAAAGCTAGAAAGCATCAACGTTACCCAAGAAAAAGTGTGGAAGTTTTTTCTTCCAAAGAGACCAAGCTGGCGGGTAAAATTTGAAGTAACGCCCGAGGTATATGACCAGAGTCATTTGCCCTTCCAATCTAAATACTAAAGAGATTTTGAGTGCCCGCATCACAATTTTAATTACTTCACAATCCCCCCGACACTGCAAAAAAAAAAAAAATGTGGTTCAACATGGCTTAGTGTTTTCAGAGTCAAGGAACTCACAAATCTGCCATTGGATGTTCATCAGCAGACACCATGAAGTAAGAGGATTGCAGCATCATGTTGAGGAGATGCTTTTCCTCAGTGGGTGTTGGACATTGTATTGGAACTGAAGGATGCCTAATTCATATAAAATACAGGAAGATGCTACAAAACACAGTCTACAGCTAAAAACCTGAGAAAGGTCATATTTCTAAGAAAGTGGAAAAGTGTTTCAGAGAGTGTATATGAGAGTAAGAGAGTATGAGAGAGTGTGAGGTAATGTCAGAGTGAAAGAGGTGAGAGAGAGTGTATTTAAGGGAATGTGAGAGTGTAAGCAGATGAGTCACTAACAAGACGTGAGAGACAGGGTGTAGGAGAGAGAGATGAGTGAGGGAATGTGAGAACATGAGAGACTGAGGAAGAAGGGTGAGAAAGAGTGAGTTTGTGAGAGAGAAGAGGGCTGAAAAATGAGAAAAAAAGCACGAGTGTTGTAGAGGGAATATAAGAGAGTAAGTGAGTGACAGAAGTGAGAGAGAGGGTGGGAGACTGTGAGACGGTGTGTAAGGGAGTGTGAGAGAGGTCAGCGAGAGAGTGTCAGAGTGAGAATCTTTGGGGTACCTCATTTTCTGCATAGTGGAACTGGTTTTGCTGCAGTTCCCCATCAGTGAGCGCTATGATAACACTGGCCGCACTGTTACCTGAGGGTAAAAATACAAATATCTATTACAACAATGACATTTCCTTTCTTATTTCATGCTTTGCCTTACTATAGTGTAATGTCCATATTTACTATATACCTCACGAGTTCTGTGTGTATTGTTAGTGTATATTCTGTAGAAATCTGCCATGTTCCATGACAGTGAGAGAGATTTGCCAACTATGAGCTACAAATGTAGTAGAGCTAAAACAAAATGAGATAGCCAACAAACAAACCTCTGCAGCATTAGTATTGTACTGTGTAGGCCCTTCTGTAAACTGTGAAATTTATAGAGCATGGCAAACTATACATATTATACATCTATACCCATACAGCAGGTAACATCTGCAGGCGGAGTGTTACTTAAAATCTTTATTGTATGATCATACAAGGTAAATAGGGCATAACTTACTTCTTCTGTTCTCCTGATTTATCTGTTCATTCGCCTGTGAAAAATATTCAGGAACATTTAGGATGGATGAGTGAACAACTGGAGATACTATTATCATTAATGTTGGACATGCCTTAGTGTATTGTAATGTGGCTTATTGGACCAATGTGGTATAATATTAAAAGGTGTATTAGACTGAATGCTTCTGGATATGAAGACATCATAAGTGGTAAGTGTGATGGACTGGTTAAAATGTGTCACGATAAGGGCACAAACACTTAAATCTTAGGGTCATTGTGGCAAGTACAATGATCATCCTGGGTTAGGTGCCGATACCAGCCGCCAATTTTTGTAGGAGTAACAGTGTAGTACATGAGTGGCCCAGCCCATTGAGGGGTGTCCTGTACAGAGTACTTGGTTCTACAATGACTGTATATCCTAATAGGGCATTCAGTTTCATCAGTTTCTCAGTTGAGGAACATTGTTTGGGATCCCTTCGTTTTCAGGTCCTAGAGCACTACCAAACTTCTGGACCACTAGCTCTCATGCACATGTCACAGTCCCTGTGGTACACTGCAGGGGAGCCAAATAATGACATGACTTTTGGACGTTCATCAAGGAGACTTCTCTCCACAGGATAGGTGATAAATATTACTAAATGTCTGACCGTATGACTGCTGGGACCCTTCAGTAATCCAGGGAATAAAGAGTCTTGGAATCCCTTCTCTGAATGAAGTGATAGTGTGCATGCCGGTGCACAGCTCCATTCACTTTTGGGGGACTAACATGGACAACTAGGTAAGTCCCAGGGAAGTGAATGGAGCAGTGGAATGGCATGCAGGCTACCACTCCATTCAGAGAGGGATCTGGAGGTCCCTCTGTTCTTGCGATCGCTGTGGATCCTAGCAGTCAGACCCCCATCAATCCGACATTTATCACCTGTCCCGTGAATAGGTGAAAACTACTTTTTGTAGGTACTGCCCTTTGAAGTATGACGATGGGATCTTATTATTTGTAGAAAATATCAGTCTTTATTGGTTTGACAACTTTGTATTAAAAATACAACTTTACTTACCATTTTAAATCCTTCATGCATAAATGTGTCACCCCCAGGCACCTCTGTTCGAAGCTTTTGGAGGCCTTGGCGTATCAGTTCTCTGTAAAGGACATATACATAGTGACAGTGAATGACATCCACATAGCAACATGGGATATTTTTATACAAAATAATTTCATTTTTGCACCCACAGAAAATCACTAATTAAGGCCTCATTCACATGTCCATGAATCACGGACGTGTGCTCCGTGGTCTCCACAGCACATGCTCTCTTCGACTGTAATTTGTGTATTTACACATCAGTGATTTTCCACGGATCCTGGGTCTATGGTGACACCATAAAGCATGCCCCACTTTTGTCCATGATTAGGGATCCCTCAAGCAAAAACAGACTATGGATCCATGAAAACCACAGGCACCATCATTGTTTGGTCCATGTTTTACACAGATTGTTCATTGGAGATGATCTGGAAACCAATTTTCAGCCTAGCAGTGTCCATGGAGGGCAAAAAAAGGGACACACGGAGCAAACTTCACAGATGAACCACTGACCATCTTGTCATGCATGTCATCATGGACGTGTGAATGAGTTCTAAGACTTAGAACACATGTATACAGGAATGAATACTTGGTATCCCTATTCCTTTTAGCATGTAGGAACCCTTGAACAAAAATGTTAACCAGTGACCACCTTGGCAAACCACTACCAATAAATAGGTGGGCGCCAATGCCACATCTGTAACACAGCACTCCCTGTTATGACTCTGCATTAACAGTACTGGTCTCCTCACATAAGGCAGAGGGGCTGCTTGACATTTTGGCTTGGGCCCAGCTGCATCAACTGCAGCCCAACAAATACAGTAAAAAACATATACTTCAGCAAAGTATGACACTTAGCACCCTAAATAAAATAATCAAAGCAGATGCACTGTCATATAGGAAAGCTTCTTGATAAAGTGCAAAGGTCCCTATTAGAAGAAAAAATGTAAATTAAAGCAAGTTGCCAAACTCCTTTTCTGGTTCCACAGAACTCTAGGGAAACACTGGCCCCAATTTTGGAACAGAAAATCTCAAACAGCTCAGCAGAACCCTACTCTGAACTGATGAGTAGCAATAACTGTAACTGTTTGGTGAATGGACTTGATAATTATTAAACATGGCTGCAGAAAATCCACAGTCATTTTACCTCTTTTCAGTCAACTTCATGATGGTTGTTGCCCGGGAGGAGAAGACAATAAATGACATCCTGAGCATGGGACTGTACCAAAAGAAACACAAACATTCATAAAATCAGGGAAGTCCAGTGAATACATGATGAATGCACAGTAAATATACAGACAATATGGTGAGTGAATAAAAAAGGCAATGAGGATCTGAAAGTCACTTCTATATTTATTTATCTTTTTAAAAACTTTGGTGGGTGGTCATATTGGATGTACACACTTCCATTCTGTACTGTCTGTAACAGGATGTGTGTACCAATGGCCTATTTACATGGGCGGATATGATCAGGAACAAATTTTTCATTTTCAATCACTAGTACCTGATGTAGCATCTCCTCCTCTACAAGGTGTGGTAAGGTGCAAGGTACCGTTGTCGACGGGAGGTACGTGTCACCGAGGTTCCTGGCCTCGGTGAGGTAAGAGCCGGGTTTTTGTGTGTCAGCAGCAGCTAGTGCTGCTTGACAATTTGATATTTAGTTTGGCTGCAAAGCCAATCCGGGCCGGCTCTTACTGGGAGTAGGCAAAGAGTTGGGTGGGTGCCTATTCCCCACGGTCCAGGCCAGACTTTATCCGGGCCTTTAAAAGGCAGCCTCCTCAGCAGCTGAGGGTGATTGTCCTGGAGCTGCTGTTAGGCTGTGGAATCACTTGAGTTTGGGAGTGCTGATCCATGCTGTGCTGTGTGGAGTTCTCTGGGCTGGAAGCAAGAAACCAAGCAAGGAGGAGTGCAGACGGCCTGGAAGCCGGAGGTCGATCGCCTTGCGGCTGGACTGACAGCCAGGTGCGAACCTGCACCTAAAGCCTCCCAGGTGACTGGAACCTGTTTTGGACTATTTTGTTTTGCAGCACGTTTTCTGATGGGTGTGAATTAACACTAAGTGACTGTTTGCTGTGTATTTGCTGCAAGTGTGAATTAAACACTGTTTGCTACACTTTCTGGACTCCGTTTTGCCTCTATACTGCACCCGCACTGCTATCTACCAGAGCGACTCCCCACATTTGGTGTCGGATGCCGGCATGCGCAGTGAGGCTGGCGTGAACGCCGAAAATCTTTGTTTTTGCTGGGCACGACTGGATGTCCTATATTAGGCCGGCAAAGTTGCAAACAGGAATTTCTGGCAACATGGAGGCTGCTGTGAAGGCTCTCATAGAGGCTAACGTGCAGCAGCGGGAGACCAACCAGCTACTATTACAGCACGTGATGGCTTTACAAGCTGCAGGAGCGTCCCACCATGTCCATGGTGCCCGGAAAGCGGTCCGTGCGGCGATCCCAAAGATGACCCCCTCGGACGACGTTGAGACGTATCTGGCGGTCTTTGAGAAGGTAGCCGTGAGGGAGAAGTTACCCCGTGACCAGTGGGCCGAGGTGGTCGCTCCGTTCCTGGCGTCCGGACCACAGCAGGTTTTTTTTGACTTAGCAGATGACCAAGCTGCTGATTATCCCACGGTGAAGGGGGAGATCCTGGCCAGACTGGGGGTAAACGTGTTGGTCTGCTGGCCAACATGTTCTGGAGGGCCTTGCCTTACCCCCTGCAGTACTGGATCGGCCAGGTATCCCCCACTAATGCCCTTGAAATGGTTGATCTGGTGGAGCGCTATGAGGCCACAAAAAACTTGCAAGGGGGTGTTGTTGGGAGGGGGCCGGTCAAACCCCGAAGGTCTCCTATCCAGTCCCGACGTCTGATACCTGAGCGACCTGTTCGGGGTGTGCCCCCTGTGGACCCGGCCCCGATTGTCTGCTGGCGGTGTCAGGAGCCTGGCCACGTAAGGGCCGACTGTCCCCACCGGGGAGAACCCATTGAGACTAATTATGGGTATCGGGCTTCCACGTATGCCCGGAGACTGTGTGCAACCGGCACCCCCGAGGCAATAGACAATCGTCACCTATGCCAGGTGCAAGTGGGTGATAACCTGGCAGTGGCACTGCTGGACTCAGGGAGCCTAGTAACCCTGGTAAGTGCTGCCCTGGTACAGCCCACCCAGTATACGGGCCGGAAAGTTGGTGTGGTGTGCATACATGGAGACTTAAAGGACTATCCCACTGCTGTAATGTCTCTAACCACGGCGGCCGGCACCTGGACTTGTGAAGTGGCGATCTCCACAAAGCTACCTTATGAACTGATAATTGGGAGAGACTTCCCTGGTTTTCCGTCACTATGGCCTGAGATGAAAGTGACCAATAGCCCTGAGACAGGGGTAACCCTAGCAGAGTGGCCTGGTTTCAGTGGGAGGCCAGAGCCCTGGGAGCCCGAGTCCAAAGGGCCTGCGGTAGGGGTGACCACCACTTCTGTGATAGAGGGGGAGACACCCCCACTGAGTGTAATGGTGGGAGACATGGAGGACTTGCCACCAGGACCTGAGTTGGCAGACCTCCACGTCTCCGGAGACAATTTTGGGACCGCCCAACACTGGGACCAAACCCTAACCAGGGTCTGGGAGAATGTGGTGGAAATTGATGGTAAACCCCAGAAACCAGGGGCTGAGTTAATATTTCCCCGCTTTGTTGTTCACCAAGAAATGTTATATCGGGTTAACCAAATCCGGGGTGAACCTGTTGAACAGTTGGTGGTGCCCACAGCGCATCGCAAGCTTGTCATGGAGCTTGCCCACCAACATGTTCTTGGGGGACACTTGGGGTGGCAGAAAACCCAAGACCGCATACTGCAGCGGTTTTATTGGCCTGGTGTGTTTAAGGAGGTAGAAGAATATTGTAAATCTTGTCCAACCTGTCAGGTAAATAGCCCCCAGCCACATTTCCGTAGTCCCCTTGTGCCTCTTCCAGTCACTGAGGTCCCGTTTGAGCGTATCGCTATGGATCTAATCGGGCCTGTACCAAAGTCTGCCAGGGGCCACCAACACATTCTGGTAGTTCTCGACTATGCCACTCGGTATCCGGAGGTGGTGCCTCTGCGACATACCTCGGCTAAGCTCATTGCCAAAGAGTTAATGGAAATGTTTTCCCGTGTGGGCCTGCCAAAAGAGATTCTGACAGACCAAGGGACCCCTTTTATGTCCAAAGTTATGAGGGAACTGTGTAAATTATTGCGTTCAAAGCAATTGCGGACGTCCGTTTACCATCCGCAAACGGACGGTCTTGTCGAAAGGTTTAACCAAACTCTAAAAAATATGTTAAAAAGGGTGGTGTCTAGAGATGGGAAGGACTGGGACCTGCTTCTGCCCTATCTCATGTTCGCAGTGCGAGAGGTGCCCCAGGCCTCTACTGGGTTCTCGCCCTTTGAACTGCTTTATGGCAGACACCCTCGGGGCCTGTTGGATATCGCCAAGGAAGCGTGGGAACAACAGCCTGTCCCCCACAAAAGTGTCATTGAGTATGTCACCCAGATGCAGGAACGGATGGAAAGGGTGTTGCCGCTGGTCCGGGAGCATATGGAGGCAGCGCAACAAGCCCAGAGTAGGGTGTATAATCGTCAGGCTCGGGTACGGGACTTCAATCCGGGAGATCGGGTTTTGGTTCTGGTACCCACCCTTGACAGCAAGTTCCTAGCTAGGTGGCAGGGCCCCTATGAGGTGATTGAGAAGGTAGGGGAAGTAAATTACAAGGTACACCAGCCAGGGCGGCGCAAGCCGGAGCAGGTGTACCACGTGAATTTACTAAAGCCGTGGAAGGATAGGAACATGACCGACGACAATAGCCCCCGGCCAGGGCTTCTGGGTGAGAAGGGTCCAGCCCCACAGTTCGAGGCCTGCGAAGCGGTAGCCACGGTAAAATTGCAGACAGCCTGTCTTCCAAACAAGTTCAGGAAGTCAGGGAGTTCATCAGTCGGAACACGGATGTGTTCTCGGACCTCCCTGGCCGCACGTCTCTCATCCAACATGACATCGTCACTGAGCCTCAGGCCAAGATCGGGCTAAAACCATACCGGGTACCCGAGGCTCGGCGACAGGCCATCGCGGAGGAAGTGCAATTAATGTTGAAGCTTGATGTCATTGAGGAGTCGAAAAGTGAGTGGGCCAGTCCCATAGTTCTAATACCCAAGCCGGATGGGACGTTGCGGTTCTGCAACGATTTTCGCAAGTTAAATGAAGTGTCCAAGTTTGATGCGTATCCCATGCCCCGGGTAGACGAGCTTGTTGAGAATTTAGGGCAAGCCCGTTATTTTTCTGTGCTAGACCTCACTAAAGGATACTGGCAAGTACCCTTAACGGAGGCGGCCAAGGAAAAAAATGCTTTTGTTACCCCGCAGGGCCTGTATCATTACAAGGTGTTACCCTTTGGCCTGCATGGCGCCCCCGCCACCTTCCAAAGGTTATTGGATATTGTTCTGCGACCTCACCGTCAGTACGCTTCGGCCTACTTAGATGATGTAATCATCCACAGCACCGACTGGGAAAGCCATTTGCCCAAAGTGCAAGCGGTAGTGGATGCCCTGAGGAAAGCTGGACTAACCGCCAACCCAAAGAAGTGTGCGATTGGGTTGGAAGAGACCAAATATCTGGGATATGTTATTGGGCGGGGAGTCATCAAGCCGCAGGTAACTAAGGTAGAGGCCATACGTAACTGGCCCCGACCGGTCACCACCAGGCAGGTAAAGTCCTTCCTGGGAATTGTAGGGTACTACATGCGGTTTGTGCCCCACTTTGCCACAATAGCAGCGCCGTTGACAGACCTGTTGAAGGGGCGAAAGTCTGGGAAGGTTAGCTGGAGTGAGAAGGCGGAGGAGGCTTTCTCCGCGTTGAAGTCGGCCCTGTGTGGGTCCCCGGTTTTGGTGACACCCGACTTCAACAGGGAGTTCGTCTGCTCAGACGGATGCCTCGGAGGTAGGTCTCAGTGCAGTACTGTCTCAGGAAGTCAATGGGGAAGAACATCCCGTTGTCTTCCTGAGCCGTAAACTCACCCCAGCCGAGACCAGGTATAGTATAGTGGAGAGGGAGTGCCTGGCCATCAAGTGGGCACTCGAATCTCTCCGCTATTACCTGTTAGGGAGGAGGTTCCGTCTGGTGACCGACCATTCCCTCTTAAGTGGATGAGCCAGGCCAAGGAGAGGAATGCTCGGGTCACCAGGTGGTTCCTATCCTTGCAAAACTTTAAATTTTCGGTGGAACACAGGGCAGGCCGCTTGCAGGGTAACGCAGATGCCCTGTCCCGCGTCCACTGCCTCACATGTGTTCACCCCTCAGGGTTGAACAAAGGGGGGTATGTGGTAAGGTGCAAGGTACCGTTGTCGACGGGAGGTACGTGTCACCGAGGTTCCTGGCCTCGGTGAGGTAAGAGCCGGGTTTTGTGTGTCAGCAGCAGCTAGTGCTGCTTGACAATTTGATATTTAGTTTGGCTGCAAAGCCAATCCGGGCCGGCTCTTACTGGGAGTAGGCAAAGAGTTGGGTGGGTGCCTATTCCTCACGGTCCAGGCCAGACTTTATCCGGGCCTTTAAAAGGCAGCCTCCTCAGCAGCTGAGGGTGATTGTCCTGGAGCTGCTGTTAGGCTGTGGAATCACTTGAGTTTGGGAGTGCTGATCCATGCTGTGCTGTGTGGAGTTCTCTGGGCTGGAAGCAAGAACCCAAGCAAGGAGGAGTGCAGACGGCCTGGAAGCCGGAGGTCGATCGCCTTGCGGCTGGACTGACAGCCAGGTGCGAACCTGCACCTAAAGCCTCCCAGGTGACTGGAACCTGTTTTGGACTATTTTGTTTTGCCGCACGTTTTCTGATGGGTGTGAATTAACACCAAGTGACTGTTTGCTGTGTATTTGCTGCAAGTGTGAATTAAACACTGTTTGCTACACTTTCTGGACTCCGTTTTGCCTCTATACTGCACCCGCACTGCTATCTACCAGAGCAACTCCCCACAAAGGGGATGAACAATCACTACTGTGATTGTTTGTCCCTATGCAAATTCATGTTTCTTGGCAGCATATCCCTGTTTACACAGCGCAATGGGCTTCTGACAAATAACTATTTTAGGTGCTGCACCCTTACATGGGGCAATTATCAGGAATGAGTGTTTGTACGATAATTGTCTTAATCCACAGTCATTCCCCCCACTGTTTACCTGTCCCCTATAGCAGCTGTAATAAATGACATAGAAATGTTAATAGACTATCACATTCTATAGCAGCAATTGAAGCAGCACAGTGATAAAAAAGACTCCAAATTTTAAAAAGGCTGGTGCCTCATGGAGATACAATCTAAGTTCTCCCCATTCCACAAAAAGCACAAGGGAGGCAGCACTCCAATTGACGATCCAGTTTTATTCACCCATTGTCAGCAACATTTCAATTGCTCAGTGCAGTCATTTTCAAGCTAGGTGAATAAATCTGAATGCTTTATTGGAGTGCTGCCCCCTTGTGCGTTTTATAAATAACAATATTTGCTTGTAATATTATAATAAATCCTGACTGCATTATTATACAGTAAAATGCAAAAGTTTGGGCACCCCTGGTAAAAATTACTGTTACTTTGAACAGTTAAGCAAGTTGAAAATGACGTTATCTCCAAAAGACATAGAGTTAAAGATGACACATTCCCTTTGTATTCTAAGCAAAAACTATTTTTTATTTTCATCTTTTACATTTTCAAAATAACAAAAAAGGAAAAGGGCCCGAAGCAAAACTTTGGGCACCCAGCATGGCTAGTACGTCCCCTTTGGCAAGTACCACAGATTGCCATCCAAGAGTCTTTCTCTTGTTATTTGAGGGATTTTCATCCCTTCTTCCTTGCAAAAGTCTTGCAGTTCAGTGAGATTCCTGGGCCATCTTGTATGCACTGCTCTTTTGAGGTCTATCCACAGATTTTCAATAGTGTTGATGCATGTTTAGGATCATTATCTATTTGGACAAGCCATCTTCTCTTCAACTTCAGCTTTTTTACAGTTGGTGTTATGTTTATTTCCAAAATTGCTGGAATTTCATTGAATCCATTCTTCCCTCTACCCGTGCCATTGACAACCACACAACCCCAAAGCATAATTGATCAATCCCCATACTTAATGGTTGGAGTATGCCCTTTTTTTCTCCAAACATACCTTTGTTCATTTTGGCCAAAGAGTTCTATTTTAACCTCATCAGTCCTGAGGACTTGTTTCCAAAATGCATCAAGCTTATTTATGTTCTTTTGCAAACTGATGACACTGAATTTTTGTGGTGAGGATGCAGGAGAGGTTTTCTCCTGATGACTATTCCATAAAGGCCATATTTGTGCAGGTGTCGTTGAACAGTAGAACAATGTATCACAATTTCCTGAAGGTCTTTTGCAGTCCAGGGGGGAACTAATTTGCCTTTCTAGCAATCATACAGTGATCGTAAACAAGCCTTAACCCTAATGGGCTATTTAAGTTCTGAGAACTTGGTCAAACCTATCTGGGTGTTCAAACATCCTTGAGTTCCCATACTCATGGTACTCCTTTCCTTTTTTACTCTAAATTGTACAAAACCAAAATAGTATACATATTGATTAAAATGTTGAAAAGTGTGTTTCATCTTTAAATGTATGCCTTTTGGAGATTATTCATCTTCAACTTGCTTACTTGTTCATAGCAACAGTAATTTTGACCAGGGGTGCTGAAACCTTTGCCTGTCTCTGTATGTCATTCCTTTTCAGTATTTTGTGGCAGTTTCTTGTGCTGTTTTTTGAACCAAAGCCAATAGTGTAAATTTCCTGAAACAGTGCTCTAGCAGCTGGAAAATCTCTGCAGTTCTCAGAGATTAATTGATCCCATGTGGACTTATTGTGGTAAATGGAAAACTTTCCACCTTTGTCCCACAGAAGTTACTTTACTAATAATATACTGAATGCTTTGTCCAACCCTCATGATGATAAAAAAGTCAGTAGACACATTGGCATACTTCTGAGGTCAGGGCTGATGGTACAGACCAGTGTTGAGCATTATATATACTATTTACTGCATTTGAATATGCAAAACTATTAGGCTTATTTCACCAAAACTGAAGAGTTTCTACTAACACATACAACCAACTTGAGCAATGAAGCCTCCAAGAATGCTTTAGCCTCCATTATCATTTTCTAGAGATGTATCCTTCCTTGAATTTCTTGAAGTAAAAGTATCAGGCTAAGCACTGCGAATGTTTTTGTAATGTTTTTATCAACAGATGAGATGTGATATGAATGATGAGATTGAAGGACCACACAGCTGGACTTGTAGATCAATATTGGACAAAAAGTACAAAGTGACACAGGCAGTGGGTGTATAACAACTATGCCAACCAACCAGTCTGTCATAAGGTTAGTCCTAAGGGTGTTATACTGGCAGTCCCCTGGTTTTCACTTTTTAACCCCTATACAGGGATCTGGACTTTGCTGTAGGGGAAACACCCAGCTGATAACTCTTGGAATAGTCCTGCTGTGGTTGGATGCTCACCCATGGAGATCAGAGACCCCAGTGCGAAACACAAAGGGCTTTAGGCAATACTAGTAGTCAGGAACAGGCAGAGGTCAGGACAGGCAAAGTAAGTACGAATCTGTGAAACTAGTCCAAGGTCAGGGAAGGTGGAAGAGGATCAATACGGTAAACATGAAAAGGTCAGGTCAGGCAGAAGAAAGTCATAATCAGTAAACAGGCAGGTACACAGGTCGGTACACAGGCAAAAAAACAGAACAGCATAACTTTGCAGAGAACTAGAAAGCAAGACACCCTAAAGCTCAGGCACTCTCCCCTAGAGGAAGGTGTCTTAAGTACCTAGAGGCAGCTAGCCATTGGACCATCACACAGCAGAGAAGCCAGCTGGCTGAGTAATGCAGCACCTGTACTTACTAGGAGGAGAGGGCAGCGACCAGCACTAGCCACCTGCGCAACACAAACTTCATTCATACCTTGTAAATTTTTCAGTAAGGCTCTCAACAAAGTAGTAAATTTCATGCCAGTGGTTCTTCACACTACCTGACCTGTGGAAAAATAACATAATTAGATCAATTAATAGCCAGTACTGGTGGTTAAATGTGCACATGGAGCTTGTACATTAAAAGATCAGAAGGTCTCATGCACATGATCAAGTTTCAAGTTGTACAGAGTTAAAATACACAGTCAAAGATTGATACTGTACCTCCATGCCTTCAGTTCTTTACAGAGCGATACACATACTAAGTCTAACTGGACTATATCCCATGGAATACTTTGAGAAAAAGCCCATACTGTCATTTTGCTGTAGACCACTCATATTCTAATAGACTACAATTAAAAGAATTAGTGCTGGATATTGTGTGTGCGCTCCACAACACCTCAAGACAAGAGACCTAAGCCTGAAAACCTCTGTCAAGCCAATAAAAAGTTACTACGTTACCACGTTTTTTTTTTTTACCACTGTCTGCGAAAATCCAAAACACTACTGCTATGATGGAAGATACTGTTACATACTACATTTGAACAGAAAACCTGATGGGAGATCCCACCTTGTCTGAAGATGAGACCTAACCATCTCAGATGGTATAATAATGCACCATTGACTGAAAAGGCCATGAAACTTTCTGTAATTGTATTCTCTCTTGTAGCTTCTGGTGCTGGAACTAATACTTTGAATGGAGGCAGAAGTACAGCTCTGTACAATATGTAGTGGCCATGCCTAGTTACCGCAGCTCAGCTCCCATGTACTTCAAGATACAAATAACAGGAGCCTGGAAACCCCCTACAACTAATCTTCAGCATCCACAATTTCTGTGACATTCTTTATATTTTTTAAAGGTTTATGTAAGTTTTTCACTACAACTTCTCAGGTAGGGAGGGTAAATCCTGTGTGCTGTTGTCATTGTCTTACTTCCTCCACTACATAGCATTGGACATTACAATCTCCTATGTCTCCCACTTTGGTTATGTGGTTGAAAAACAAATCATCAGCAGTAATAGGAAACCGCAGTATAACCTAGGGACATGCTACCAGTGTCTACGCTGAGGCAACCCCTTTAAGTCTACCCCTTGCTTGGAGTCAAATAACAATAGTTATGCTGGCAAAATGACATGAAGCCTGGTAAAAATTATAGACATCCATTGGTTTCACAAACCTAGCTGGGAAATCATATCACAAATTTTAGAAGTTGGCCATGTGGATAAATCTCAATCAACTGGACTAATTTTACAATACAAAAATATAAACTGTCACCGAATTTGTTGGATTTTGGCATATAAAATGCCACCATTTTTTTTTAATGAAGTCACACATTAGAAGGCAAGTGGCATCTGTACTGCATACACGTCTTGGCATAGGAAAAGTGCAGTATTTTTGGCTAGTGTGCTGTGTTCAACATTACTACAAAGTCTGGACTCCATTTATCCTACCTATCCATCATCCAAGTTTAACTACCTTTTTTGCACTGCTTCGGACTACATAACTTCTGGGATCCAACTGTATCCAGGTAGGATCACTGTGACACGTGTATATAACATCTACAGAGACTCTAGGCCACCCTGCACCACTCTGGCAATCCTACCTCTGGGTAACAACCTTACCATCTACAAAGGGGACTCCAAGTCCTCGCTGCTTCACTGCTGCTGGCGTTACTTGCTCTATAAGAGGGACATATTTCGTAGAAACCTCCTAAGGGGCAAAAGAGACCCCAGGCCAATGGGCCAGTTCCAAATACATTATCTAAGATTTAAACGTAGGTCCTCATTTGATGGCATAACTTTAGCAAAATTCAGAAAATAACTAGTCAATAGTGTGATACTATGTTATCTGCATCCAGCTTTCACATTGAGATGTTGATGTCACAGGACCCAGAGGAGCAGGAGTGGAGGATAGGAGTGGTAGTGGCTCTGGCAGCAATAATTATTCCCAGTTGCAATCCTCACACCGATTCTCTCTAAGGCCACGGCAGTGACAGGAAGGCGCAATCTTTATTCCCTTTGGGTCACACCCTGATGTTGAGGCTCTTGCCTGATGGTAGCTGGAGTGCCCTAGGTGTTATGAGTATTGTACGGGTGCAAGGCAGGAGTTGTAGGGTGCAGTGGCTGACGAATGTTGCAGGAGTCGGTAACCAGGCCAGTTTTACAAAATAAACAAGCCTCTCCTTACTAAAGTGCAGAATAGGAGTTGTAGTACATCCAATGGTATCAAACACAGTTCCAAACAATTTACAGTGCAAATCTCCCCCAATAGCTATGTATGGATATAAGCCAGGATGACGATAGTAGTACTCCTCCCCTTTATCTCTCCAATGTCTCTGTTAGCAGAATCTAAGGCTGGTAATATTATTTTTGCAATAGTGGCTGTTAGAGATGAGAGAATAATTGAAAAGCTCGATTCGGCTGATTTGCAGAATTTTACAAAATAAATTTGCTTTGTGGTGAATTACTTCATCACGAAGCGCATTTTTTTGTAAGTAGCGGGTGCAATACCAGGGAGCTGCGATAGCACTGCCCCGTCATTGTACCACTCAGATGCCGCGTTCATACATGATCACAGCATCTGAGTGTAAAAATATTGTAACATTAACAATAAAAAAAAAAGTTATCAAACTTACCGCCTCCCTTTGCTCGCGACCTGCCAGCCGCCGCCGCATCTTGCTTGAAGATCTGGAGCAAAATCATCACGACCGGCTGTACGTCACCATGCACATGGTTTCAGATGAGATCTTCAATTAAGATGGAGGCTAACGGCCCGTCATGAGCAAATGAAGGCAGTAAGATTGAATTTGTTTGTTTTTTACACTATTTCAGGTTAAATCGATTCGCTGACACCTAAATTGAATCGAATTTATCCTGAAATTCGCATCGAATTCCACTGTGGGATTTGATTCGCTCATCTCTAGGGGCTGTAATTCCCAGGTGGGGGATACAGGATTAAGATATGGTGGTCCAGACCAAGTATAAAGGGTTTCTTAACAATCAATATTAAACAGCCTTAGGGTCCATTCACACGTCCGTTGTTTAGTTCCGCATCTGATCCCGATTTTTCGGACTAGTCACGGAATAGTTGCGGACAGAATTCGGACCCATTGATTTTCAATGGGTCTATAAAATATGCGGACAGAGTGCTGTCCGCATAATTTTCTCAGTACATAGTGTCCGTAAAAAAATAAAACATGTCCTATTGTAATCCGAAAATTGCGGTCCGTTGTGCAATGCAATGTCAATGGATCCGCAAAAATCGGAAGACATTCGGGTAACCAATCCGTATGTCATCCGAAAAAAAGGATAGAACTTCCTGTTTTTAATTAAGTCCAGCACCCAGAGACTTTGTTATTCTTCTATCCGTTTTTTTTTGCGGATCCGCAAAAAACGGATGACAAACGGAAAGAATACTTGGAAAATAGGATCCGCAAAAAACGGTCCTATTTTCGGATTATAGAAAAACAACGGACGTGTGAATGGACCCTTAGGCCCTATTCACACATCCGCAATGTAGTCCGCATGTATTCCGCAATTTTGCGGAATACATGCGGACCCATTGACTGTGAATGGGGCCGGGAAAGATGCGGAGAGCACACACTGTGCTCTCCGCATCCGATTTTGCGGAGCGCGCCGCCGATTTTCCGGTCCGCGGCTCCGCAAAAAAAATAGAGCATGTCCTATTCTTGTCCGCAATTGCGGACAAGAAGAGGCATTTTCTATGGAGTTCGGGCAATGTGCGGTCCGCAAAAATGCGGAATGCACATTGCCGGTGTGTCCGTGTTTTGCGGATCCGCGGCTCCGTGGATCCGCAAAACACTTGCGGATGTGTGAATAAGGCCTTAAACAGCAAATACCTTACTGACTCCAATGCTCAGCCATGCAAATTCTGGACCTTCTATTTTTTTCCTTGACCTCTAGAGCACTGAGAAGTACAGAGGGTTCTGAGAAGTACTGTGGATTTCTCAGAGATATTGGTTCTCTGGAGTTCAGGCCTAGTTCTCTGTGGAGTTAGCACATGTAGCATCTCACTTCCTCCACTTGCACACTATTTAAAGGAGTTGTCTCACTTCAGCAAATGGCATATATCCTTTGTCCCATGTACAAAAATCTGATGATGATCTGTCTTTCAATAAATGCTAATGACATACATTTGAGCCATATATGACGGTACATTTTGAGGTCTGATTAGTGGTTCAGTGACAAATGGGACCGTTTGCAGGTATGGATACTGACAGCAACTATCAGTCCTGCCTTTATTCTGATCCATGTGATTATGTGCTCACTATAAATATCTGGATAAATCTGCGTATTTTACAGTTTTAGAATTCATCTGCTTTATAGTCTATTTTTATATTTCAGATTCTATTTTTTGCATTTCATTTCAGATGTGCAAGAAACTTAATTTCCTACATGCGGTAATTTATTTTCACTCCCAGCATGCTGGAAAGACTCATTTGTACAGAAGTAGCCTTGAATCTGGCATATTTTATTGACGTAACTAATGAATTACTTCATCGAGCGAGTGCTCATCAATCAATGACATCATTACATAGAACCAGTAAAGACGAGATGGCCCAGGTGGAACTATGACCTCAAGTGTTGTTTAATCTTTATAATGGTCAGCACTCCTTTTTTCAGATACAGAGCTCCAAATCATCTGCATAGATGTTATATTCTGGCTGCCTGCAGATACCAATAGACAGAGCATACTGTATACTGATGCATCATACTCAATAAAGAAATAGTATACAGTAAACTCCTAAGCTCCTAATAGTGGTGGCTGGAGGCAGCCAATATTCTAACATTTAAGGGGTTGGACCACAAAAAAGTGATAAATGTATGATTGTTTGGGGTATGAGAGCTGGGACACTCAGGGATCACAAGAACAGGGGTCCTGTGTTTGAATGGAGCAGGGGTCATGCATGCCTCAGAGGTTGTCTTGTTGAGACAGTTACAGAACTACAAAAATGCTGTTGTACTTTGTATTTGGAGATTAAACCAATAAATGATATGCACCAGAGATGAGAATGATTCTGCTTCATGTTGCTGCTTGACTACACAATTAAAATAGAAAGCCTGAGACGTAAAACTATATAAAGAATTCATAGGTAATTATTACTTGCCAGTATTCCTGTTCAGACTGTCTACACCAGGCATGTCCAAACTCCGGCCCTCCAGATGTTGCAAAACTACAACTCCCATCATTCCTGGACAACCTACAGCTATCAACCTACAGAAGGGCATGATGGGAGTTGTAGTTCTGAAACAACTGGAGGGCCAGAGTTTGGACATGCCTGGTCTACACAAAAAGGATATGCTCAGACACCTACTAAATACATACATACAGTGCTTATCAAATAGCCAAGTATTTGTATCCATTAGTTTGTCGCCTCAATGACGCTTTTCAGCAATGATTATACACATGGGATCAAATACAGGAACAATGGGCAGCAAAGGACATGTGAAACTTAAAGGGGGATTCCAATGTAAAACATTCACTACATATCCACTAGATCAGTGTCAAATGTTGCAGGGACCCCATGATCATAAGAACAGAATACCAGGTTCCACATCCCCAAACAAGCACGATTGCGGTGAGGAGCATCATGCCTCATGCACACGGCCGTTGTTTTAGTCCGTGTCCGAGCCGCATATTTTGTGGCTCGGGCGCGGACCCATCCACTTCAATGGGGCCGCAAAAGATGCGGACAGCACATGGAGTTGCTCCGTTCCGTGGCCCCGCAAAAAAAAATAGAGCAAGGCCTCATGCACACGACCGTATGTGTTTTGCGGTCCGCAGCCCATTGTAGAAATGCCTATTCTTGTCCCCAAAACGGACAAGAATAGGACATGCTCATTTTTTTGCGGGACCGCGGAACGGAGCAACGGATGCGGACAACACACGGAGTGCTGTCCGCATCTTTTGCGGCCCAATTGAAGTGAATGGGTCCGCGCCCGAGCCGCAAAATATGCGGCTCGGACACGGACCAAAACAACAGTCGTGTGCATGAGGCCCATGTCCTATTCTTGTCCATTTTGCGGACAAGAATAGGCATTTCTACAATGGGCTGTGTTCCGTTCCACACATTGTGGAACGGAACGCGGAGCAGCTTCCGTGTTTTGCGGATCCGCGATTTGCGGACCGCAAAACACATACGGTCATGTGCATGAGGTCTTAGAGTTACAGAGACTGCCAAATCAGAGGAGGAGGATGTGGTACACCCAGAATACTTTTTTAAGGGTGCTGTCTCAGAATTGGTGGCATATTGAAAGAATTGACATATTATAGTTAGTGGCCAAGTAGAGCTGGCAGGAGACAAATTAGGAGTAGTATGATTATATTCCAGCTAGTGATGACATCCTGCACGCCCTCCACCATAATTAGGCCTCTGGATGGAGAGCAGAAGTTATGGGATGGTGCACTCATAAAGTTTTATCATAGTCTGTGTATTGAGCAAGATGACTGTATTACTCACATACATAATGCAGACAAAAGAATATCCACATCCTGCAGAAGACATTGTGGACGTGTACAGTAAGTAGAGCAACCTGTTCAAAAACATTGCAGAGCATAGTCTGATGTTAAGGGATCCCCCTGAGGTTGCATTGTAGCATGGGCGTAGCTATTGGGGGTGCGGGGGTAGCAGTCGCTACCGGGCCCAGGAGCCTGAGGGGGCCCAAAGACCTTTGAGCGGCATAAGAAGACACACAAAGCACTGAGGGAAGGGGGGCCCAAGCTGGACTCTTGCACCAGGGCCCATAAGCCGTTAGCTACGTCCCTGCATTGTAGAGAGAAAGTGTTGCACCCCAACATTAGAGAAGCTAGAGAAGTGCAGTATAAGGAATTAAATGCAGTATCAGTAAAAAACTGTTGTTAACCTGACTTTGTTATTCCCTGCACTGCTACATTGCACTGACATCTACAGCTGCACCAAGGAACCCTACCCCAGGGTACTTTCACACTAGCGTTATTCTTTTCCGGTATTGAGTTCTGTCCTTGGAGCTCAATACCGAAAAAACTGATCAGTTTAATCCTAATGCATTCTGAATGGAGAGCAATCCGTTCAGGATGCATCAATTTAGCCCCTCTTACGTTTTTTGGCCAGAGAAAATTAAGCAGCACATGCTGCGTGCTGCGGTATTTTCTCCATCCAAAATTCCGGAACACTTGCCGGAATGCCGGATCCAGCATTAATTTCTATTGAAATGTATTATTGCCGGATCTGGCATTAAAATTACCACAATGACGGATCCGGTCTTCTGGTCTGAGCATGCGCAGACCTTTAAAAATGTGAAAAAGATAAATACCGGATCCATTTTCCGGATGAGAACCAGAGAGACGGATTTGGTATTGCAATGCATTTGTGAGACGGATCCGCATCCGGATCCATCTACAAATGGTATCCGTTTGCATACAAATTGCCAGATCTGGCAGGCAGTTCCATTGCCGGAACTGCCTGCTGGAATGCAGCAAGTGTGAAAGTACCCTAAGGCCCCTTTCACACGGGCGTTGCGGGTGCACTCCGTCAAACAGTGCGGGTGCGTTGCGGGAATCGCCGCGATTTTTCCCTGCGAGTGCAAAGCGCTGTCATGCGTTTTACGCGCGGAAGAAAAATCGGCACTTTGGTACCCAGACTCGAACCTGCACTTCTTCACAGAAGTGCATGTTTGGGTCAGAAATTGTCCCGCTGGTATTATTTCACATTATAACATAGTTATAATGTAAAATAATACCCTTGGCCATCTTCCTAATGTTTAAACAGGTGCAGAATGGGTTAAAAATAATAAACTAATATTAACTTACCTGTCCCATTTGATCGCGAAGCCCGGCCTCCTCTCCGTTAGCTTGCTAGTAGGAAAAGGACCTGTGATGATGTCACATGGTCACATGGCCCAATCACCTGCTCCATCACCATAGGTCATCAATAAATATAACTTGGACAACCCCTTTAATTGCACTAATGGCTGCTTTACAGTGTAATATACCCCCAACTGAGAAGTTTTGTTCAAAACAGTAAAACAAGAGAGACAAGCAACACACACAGTATCTTCTCCTCTGGGTGCAGGCCAAAGGGGATCTGGGCCAAATAGTCCAAATTTCAAACTTTTAAAGAAAAAATGCTATGAACATTTTTTACTCATCCATTTTGCAAAATTTCAGCTCCCACTGAAGCTTTATTTAAGCAATGTGTACTGCATCGGCACATTGCTTGGAAATATTGAATACAAAATAATAGTTATTTTTTTTAACTAAGGCCTTATTCACACAGTGTTTGGTCAGTGATTTCCATCAGTGATTCTGAGCCAAAACCATGTACCATTTAAAAATACAGAATAGGAGCAAATATTTCCACTATACCTTATGTCTGTGTAGTCTCCAGTCCTGGTTTTGGCTCACAATCACAGATGCAAAAAACTGATAAAACACTGATGTGTGAATGAGGCCTAAGTGAGGAAAGCTGCCACTTTCTTTGGTTGCTCAAAATGTGATAAATCACAGCCTTTGTTCCCATTTTCTGACTAGGGGTTACTTGACTTAGTAGGACTGAGAAACACTGGTGTAGATAAACAGCAGATCACCTTCCAGGTTACAGCAGTACCTTCTGAACTAGCGTTCACAAACGTCTGACCGCAGTGCAGAGTCTACTCATCAGTAAGTGCTGACAAATCTGCTTTTTGTTAGACTTGTTTTTTTCTGTTTCCTAGTTTCTCTCCTGCCCAGATCCTTTCGATAAGCACTTTTGCACATAATTCCTTGGTAAGAAAAACCTCAAGGTTTTGTTAACGTTGCCAAAAAAAGTTCATCTCTGCAAATTTTTGTCTGAATGGTAACCAGAGAATTGTTTGAGCTCCACTAGTAAAGGATAAATCTAAGCCATGAGAAAGTTCATATAATTTAGGCCTCATGCTAAACCTACGATCACATCACATGGTGATGGAGCAGGTGATTGGGCCATGTGACCATGTGACATCATCACAGGTCCTTTTCCTACTAGCAAGCTAACGGAGAGGAGGCCGGGCTTCGCGATCAAATGGGACAGGTAAGTTAATATTAGTTTATTATTTTTAACCCATTCTGCACCTGTTTAAACATTAGGAAGATGGCCAAGGGTATTATTTTACATTATAACTATGTTATAATGTGAAATAATACAGAACCGGTTACACATCCCGATGGTTGCATAGCAACCATGCGGGAACATCGCATAGCATCCGCACTTGCTTGCGGATGCTGGCGATTTTCCCGCAGCCCCATTCATTTCTATGGGGCCTGCGTTCCGTTAAAAACGCAGAAGATAGAGCATGCTGCGATTTTCACGCATCGCAAAAGTTCACATCACGCATTGCACCTGCGCGGAAAACTCGCCCGTGTGAAAGGGGCCTAAGGCCTCAAAACCTTCAAAATCAAAGGCACTTCCACTGAAATCAGGCAGAAGGATCCCAAAACCAGACTGTGCCCCGAAGGGAATAACTGGAGCACCCTTCCCATCAATGCATGGCCTAGTGGACCAACAGAATGAGACAGTATTCGACCCCCAGTGTTGTTACTATAACTCTTTTTCCTTTTCTCCTGGGCTCGCTGCAATATCTCTGACCAGCTTTACAAAAATATTCTTTTCATGAAGCAATGGCTCAAGGGGAGAATACCTTCATAGCACGGGGTCTGATGGACAATGCTACAAGGAATCTGACAAAAAACTGCATCCGTATGAAGACATATTATGATTCCAGAAAGATCGTAGGTTTAGCATGAGGCCTAAATTATATGAACTTTCTCATGGCTTAGATTTATCCTTTACTAGTGGAGCTCAAACAATTCTCTGGTTACCATTCAGACAAAAATTTGCAGAGATGAACTTTTTTTGGCAACGTTAACAAAACCTTGAGGTTTTTCTTACCAAGGAATTATGTGCAAAAGTGCTCATCGAAAGAATCTGGGCAGGAGAGAAACTAGGAAACAGAAGAAAACAAGTCTAACAAAAAGCAGATTTGTCAGCACTTACTGATGAGTAGACTCTGCACTGCGGTCAGACGTTTGTGAACGCTAGTTCAGAAGGTACTGCTGTAACCTGGAAGGTGATCTGCTGTTTATCTACACCAGTGTTTCTCAGTCCTACTAAGTCAAGTAACCCCTAGTCAGAACATGGGAACAAAGGCTGTGATTTATCACAATTTTGAGCAACCAAAGAAAGTGGCAGCTTTCCTCACTTAGGCCTCATTCACACATCAGTGTTTGATCAGTTTTTTGCATCTGTGATTGTGAGCCAAAACCAGGACTGGAGACTACACAGACATAAGGTATAGTGGAAATATTTGCTCCTATTCTGTATTTTTAAATGGTACATGGTTTTGGCTCAGAATCACTGATGGAAATCACTGACCAAACACTGTGTGAATGAGGCCTTAGTTAAAAAAATAGCTATGAGTTATTATTCAATATTTTCAAGCAATGTGCCGATGCAGTACACATTGCTTAAATAAAGCTTCAGTGGGAGCTGAAATTTTGCAAAATGGATGAGTAAAAAATGTTCATAGCATTTTTTCTTTAAAAGTTTGAAATTTGGACTATTTGGCCCAGATCCCCTTTGGCCTGCACCCAGAGGAGAAGATACTGTGTGTGTTGCTTGTCTCTCTTGTTTTACAGTTTTGAACAAAACTTCTCAGTTGGGGGTATATTACACTGTAAAGCAGCCATTAGTGCAATTAAAGGGGTTGTCCAAGTTATATTTATTGATGACCTATCCTCAGGATAGGTCATCAATATCAGATCGGCGGGGGTCCGACACCCGGCACCCCCGCCGATCAGCTGTTTGAAGAGAGGCGGCGCCGTGCCAGCGCTGCCTCTCGTCATTGTTTACCTACTGCCGTTGCATCTGCAGCGGTGAGCAGGTGTAATTACACCCAAGCCGCTCCATTCATTTCAATGGGACGGCTCGTTCCTATACAAGTGTATACTACAGAGCCGTCCCATTGAAATGAATGGAACGGCTTGGGTGTAATTACACCTGCTCACCGCTGCAGATGCAACGGCGAGTAGGTAAACAATGATAGAGGAGGCAGCGCTGGCACGGCGCTCGCCTTCTCTTCAAACAGCTGATCGGCGGGGGTGCCGGGTGTCGGACCCCCGCCGATCTGATATTGATGACCTATCCTGAGGATAGGTCATCAATAAATATAACTTGGACAACCCCTTTAATGCCCACATAGAAATCCCAATTACTAAGAATTACTAAGATTCAGCACTCATTTAAAGGGTTATTCCTACCTGAGACAATGGGGGCATATCACTAGGATATGTCCCCATTGTCTGATAGGTCCACCACTGGGACCTGCGCCTATATCTTGAACAGAGCGGGGAAGGTGACCGCCGTAGACCCCAGGTTTCTCCAGGTCCAGCCACCATCAAGCGCTCTCCCCGTAGTAGTGAATGGGAGTGCACCGTGCTTGCGCGGCCACCGCTCCCATTCATTTCTAATGGGCCGACAGAAATAGCCAAGCCAGCGCTCAGCTATTTTCGGCGGCCGCATAGAAATAAATGGAGGGCAGCTGTGCATGCCCATTTTCAGGGCTCCGTTATCAGTGTCCACCGCTGGGACCCGCACCTATCAGACAAATGGGGTCATATCCTAGTGATATGCCCCCATTGTCTGAGATGGGAAAGCCCCTTTAATGCTATCATTCAATGTTCAGTTAATACAAACATTCAGTGATCAGTTAATACCTATTTTCAGTGTTCAATTAATTCATTTAACACTGTTTAGTATTAGATTTATACCAACAATTACTGCATACTTTTTATGTTTGCTATGGAATTAACAATGAACGTTAAGGAAAGCTAATGACGGATATTACTGACAAGCAAGTGGTTTGTTGGGTGCTTCCCTATAATCATTACGTCTTACAGGACTGCAGTGGAATATCTTTTTTCCATAGTATTCTTTGGAAGTGGATCTCATCAACTCATCTAAGCAAGGCAAGACAAGGGGCACTCTCAACACTCTACAGTCATGGTCAAAAGTTTTGAGACTGACACAAATTTTGGTTTTTACAAAATTTGCTGCTTCAGTTTTTACGGTGGCTAATTGCCAATAAAAGTTTACAGAAATTATGAAATGCTTAGAAATGTACTTACACCTGACAAAAAGATCTAAAAACCTTTAAAGAGGACCTTTCACTAAGATTTAGGTAGTAAAATACCTACACTACCTTCCTGGGCGGCCTCCGCTGACGTCCAGTCAACATTTTTTTTTTAAAAATAACCCCCAGTTCGTGCGCACCGGTCCCGTTAGTTTTCACATACGGGGATTTCTTGTATGAGGTGGGGACTTCTCTTTTGCCTAGGGAGTGGTTTTCATCTCCCTGGCTGCGAGCGCAGCCGAACCATAGCGCTCAGCTCGCAGCCAGGGAGAGGAAAACCTCTCCCCAGGCAAAAGACAAGACGCCACCTTATACAAGAAATTCCCGCATGTGAAAACTAACGGGGATCGGAGCGCACAAATGGGGGGTTATTTTGAAAAATAAAATGTTGCCTGGACATCAGCGGGGGCCGCCCAGGAAGGTAGTGCAAGTATTTCACTACCTAAATCTTAGTTAAAGGTCCTCTTTAAGCAGCGAACCTTGTGAACACCAAAATTTGGTAGAACTTTTGGCCACGACTGTACACAAAACAGAACTGTGCCCACAGTGATTCTTCATAAGCAGGCTTGACTTTGAGTTAGAAATTTGCAAAGTGATATATGTTTTTTATGGTTTTATTTGAGCATAATAGACTATCTTCTTTTATGACGTACCTTTCAGAGAACAGACTGTATGCATTTTATTGACCCTGTTAACCTCTATTGACCTGTTTCCAGTGAACAAATTACCATTAGTTAATGAAGAGATGGGCCATGTAGTTTAAGACAAAGCATACCATGTTGTCATGGACGGCCAAGAGGTGAATGATGTCCTGTGTGATATCTTCTGCTGCCTCTACCCCTATATGATGTGCTGTTATACAACATTGAAGACAACAAACCATTTAGGGAAGTTGTCATTGACTGCAGGAGACACTGGATAAAGCACCTGAAAGGGTTAATCTGAGACTTCCTGGGCTGCTGTGTTCTCCCCTCCCTAGAAGCTGTCATGTTGCAGGGGAGGGGTGAGGGAGGAAGGAGTTAGGCTACGTTCACACGACGACAATTGTCGCGCGACAAAAAGTCGCACTATTGTCGCGCGACAATTTTTATAATGGGAGTCTATGGTGTCGCAGTGCGACATGCGACATGCTGCGACTGCGACACGAAAGTCGGAGAAAATCCATTCAAGATGGGTTTTTCTGCGACTGTCGCGGCCGCAGTCGCAGCATGTCGCATGTCGCACTGCGACACCATAGACTCCCATTATAAAAATTGTCGCGCGACAATAGTGCGACAAAATGTCGCGCGACAAATGTTGCAGTGAAGTTGTGCCCTATTTGTCGCGCGACTTTTTGTCGCGCGACAATTGTCGTCGTGTGAACGTACCCTTAGGCTACCCTTGGACAGGGTTTGGCATGTGTTCCCTCCCTCTCCTACAGGCTGTGAATAATGCCACTATATTTCACTGGTGGATTGCTGGAGCTTCCCACCCTCCCGTTCTCTCTGTAGTTTGCCTTGTGCCATTTGTTTACGTGCTTCTGTTGACATGTTTTTATTGTTTTAGCAGGATTTACTGTTTTCAATTTCCTGAAGTCACAGCTGGCAGTTGGTGGTTGTTTGGAGATAAGGTGGTGGAGCTGAGGGGTGCACTTGTCCACCAGGGGCGGTGGTTGGCATACCGCTTTAGTTCCCCCCCTCGTTCTGGTTACAATGTTTGAAGAACAACTTTGTGATTATAATTAATCAGTACAATTAGCTATGACCGACTCCCATCCAATAAATGGGTTTTGTTACACAAATCGTAGATGTGACGCACAGGATTCACCAATAGCCAAATAGAGGTGCACTCAGTGAAGTGGACTCACCCTCACCACATCTGAGGGGTCGTGTGTCATTCTTTAAGTGGGAAGTTAAGAAGGGTTGTGGGAGAGTCATAGTGTTCTCTGCAGTCTAAAATAACAATGCTATACATTGCCACTGCAACATACTTCAAAAATATATACTGTGGGGCGTGGCCTGGACGTCTTCTAAGATGGCTGCATAGAAGCTGAGCTCCGCCACCTGCCACTTGCAAGGAGACTTTTCCTTTACTTCCGCACGACTTATGGGGAAGAAGACCCGCCCGAACACCCTGGGACCAGCGCTGACCACTTACCTGAGGTCTTCGACGCTGGATGCCTACTTTTTCAGGAGTTCAGCTCCTTCATCTTCTGCTGCGCATGGCGCGAATCCACAGACATCCGGCTATTCACCACTCCAGGTACCGAAGGCGCCTACTTCCTCCCTGTCCCCACTGGTGGAGGAATTCATCCCCAGACCTAGGGATGGCTCTATAAGGGACATTGCTGCAATTGCCCCAGATCCCTGTGCTCAGCGTGTCCCGGACGCTATTATGCCGCCAAAGCCGGCGAATAAGCAGTTAAAACAGGCAGCAACGCCATCACAGAGGCGCCGCGACGGCCTTGGTCACTCTGCAGGGGTTAAGGAACTGTCCCTCTCCCAACCTGCAGCTGAGGAGGGACAAACGGATTGGGACGAAATGTCGGACACTATAGGTGAGGGGGATGAAGAGTTAATACAGTCCTTTCAGGCATCCACTTTATTACACCAAACATTGCAGCATCTGCCTAATAAGGATGATTTTAAAGTGCTTGTTTCTGAGGTAAAAAGCGCATGTAAATCTGAAATATCTGCCCTTAGACAGGACCTTAACCACTTCAGCCCCCCTAGCTTAAACACCCTTAATGACCAGGCCACTTTTTACAATTCCGCACTACACTACTTTCACCGTTTATTGCTCCGTCATACAACTTACCACCCAAATGAATTTTACCTCCTTTTCTTCTCACTAATAGAGCTTTCATTTGGTGGTATTTCATTGCTGCTGACATTTTTACTTTTTTTGCTATTAATCAATAATTTTTTGCAGCACCCAGGCTGCAAAAAAGTGTCACTCATGTGGTATTGCCGTACTCAGGAGAAGTAGGGCAATGTGTTTTGGGGTGTATTTTTACATATACCCATGCTGGGTGAGAGAAATATCTCTGTAAATGACAACTTTGAATAAAAAAAATTTAAAAAGTTGTCGCTACAGTGATATTCTCACACACAGTATGGGTATATGTAAAAATACACCCCAAAACACATTGCCCTACTTCTCCTGAGTACGGCGATACCACATGAGTGACACTTTTTTGCAGCCAAGATGCGCAAAGGGGCCCTAAAACCAATGAGTACCTTTAGGATTTCACAGGCCATTTTTACGCATTTGGATTCTCACGCTTTAGGGCCCCTAAAATGCCAGGGCAGTATAAATACCCCACAAGTGACCCCATTTTGGAAAGAAGACACCCCAAGGTATTCTGTGAGGGGTATGGCGAGTTCACAGAAAAAAAAATTTGGCACAAGTTAGCGGAAATTGATTTTTTTTTTTTTTTACAGTCTCATATTCCACTAACTTGTGACAAAAAATAAAATTTTGCATGAACTCGCCATACCCCTCACGGAATACCTTGGGGTGTCTTCTTTCCAAAATGGGGTCACATGTGAGGTTTTTGTACTGCTCTGGCATTTGAGGGTCTCCCGCAATCATTACACGTATGGCCAGCATTAGGAGTTTCTGCGATTCTCCTTATATTGAGCATACGGGTAATGAGATTTTTTTCCGCTCAGCCTCTGGGCTGAAAAAGAAAAATGAACGGCACAGATTTCCTCATTCGCATCGATCAATGTGGATGAAAAATCTCTGCCCAAAAATGTGCAAAAAAAAACGGCACAGATTTCCTCATTCGCATCGATCAATGTGGATGAATAAATCTCTGCCAAAAAATGTGCAAAAAAAAAGTAGTAAGGCCCCATTCACACGTCCGCAAAAATGTCCGCATCTCTGCCGCAATTCTGCGGAATAGATGCGGACCCATTCAGTGTGAATGGGGCTGGAGGTGATGCGAAGAGAACACTATGTGCTCGCCGCATCAGCATTTGCGGAGCTGCGGCCACAAACTTCCGGGTTTTAGCCCCCAAACATCCGGCCGCAGCTCCGCAAAAGATAGAGCATGTCCTATTCTTGTCCGCAATTGCGGACAAGAAAAGGCATTTTCTATATAGTTCTGGCAATGTGCGGATCCGCAAAATGCGGAAAGCACATTGCCGGTGTCCATGGATCCGCAAAACACATACGGACGTCTGAATGAGCCTTACAGGGGGGTAATTAGTGTCAGGGGGTGACATGGGGTGATCGGGGTTAATCAGGGGTTAATCAGTGACGGGGTGGGGGATGGATGGGGGGTCTGTGCGGTGATTGGTGCACTTATAAAGTTTCCTTTGGTGGTCCCAAGCAAATGGGACCACCAAAGGAACGATCAGCAAGCATATCAGACGCTGTTAACAAAACAGCGCCTGATATGCCATTCTTTTATCTTCTGCAGCCTGCCAGCGCATGATCAGCGCTGGCAGGCTGTAGTTTACCTTCTCCTCTCGCGAGATGACGCGCCCGCGCGTCAGAGAGGAACAGACCGACCGCCTGCAGGACGCAATCCTGCGTTAGGCGGTCAGTAAGAGTAGGTTTCTGTCATCAGTTTTGATCATAGCTGTCTGACATTAGCTATGTGCTAATGTCAGAGCAGCTTGATAATGTCTTTTTATAAAAATCCGATTTATATTTTGGCTGAAAACGTACTTTTATAATATGTAAATTAGCCTCTAGGAGCAGGGGGCGTTGCCCTGCTCCTAGAGGCTCGTCAGGCAACCTGCTGGCACGCCCTTCTTACTTTGAGTGACAGTGCCGGGCAGCGATCCTCCGGCACTGTCTCCTTCTGAAATCCGCGCTGTCCTTGCTTCCGGGTGTACTCAGAGGTATTCAGCGCAGGCGCGGTGAGCTGAGGACAGCAAGCACCAGCGTCCTCTGCTCACCGCGCCTGCGCCGAATACAGAGCGGCGGCGCAGGCGCGGGATTTCAGAAGGAGACAGTGCCGGAGGATCGCTGCTCGGCACTGTCACTCAAAGTAAGAAGGGGCGTGCCAGCAGGTTGCCGCACGGAGCCTCTAGGAGCAGGGCAACGCCCCCCCTGCTCCTAGAGGCTAATTTACATATTATAAAAGTACGTTTTTCAGCCAAAATATAAATCGGATTTTTATAAAAAAGACATTATCAAGCTGCTCTGACATTAGCACATAGCTAATGTCAGACAGCTTATAATGTCAAAACTTGATGACAGAAACCCTTTAAACAGTTGTCAGCCCGCATTGAATCGATAGAGACTGATCATGACGTCACTCGCAAATATGTCTCTCAATTGCAGTCTGTGATATCGGCGCATTCTCAAACCATCCGGGAAAATACCCGCCACTTGGAGGATGTGGACAATAGGGGGCGCCAGAACAACATCCGGATCAGAGGGCTGCCCGAGCCCCCCGCAGATGAGAATTTGCAAGAGGTACTTTCTGATCTTTTCAATATGATACTAGGCAACCGCAGGCCATTAAGCTAGACCGTGCGCACAGGGCACTCCGCCCCAAACCCTCCTCTGTGTTTCCACGAGATGTAATTTGCTGTGTGCACGACTTCCAGCTGAAAGAAAGCATTATGACCAAGGCCCATTTGCTGAAATCTATTGACTTTCATGGCACCAGGGTTGAAGTGTATCAAGACCTCTCCTGGTTGACACTGCATAAACGGAGGGTCATGCAGCCCCTGCTGGTGCTCCTAAGAGATAAGAAAGTATCATACCGGTGGGGTTTCCCATTTGCCTTGATAGCCTCCAGAAATGGCAAATCTTCTGTTATGAGGGCTCATGAGGATCTTCCGCAATTTTGGACATGGACTTGGACATCTCCCCTCCTTCTCTGGATGACTGGGAACTGCCAGACCCACCTCCTGCTCCAGCTCTGGTATGGAAAGAAGTACGGAAGAAACAAAACCGCTCCCCTCCTCAAGAAGAACTGTTCTCCTCTAGCTCCCGAGATGCTCCCCCATATGTTCTCTAATGCATGGTGACTTTTTGTTACCCGTCTCCTGTTTTTGACTCCTACTTTTGCGGCGGCCTTTCTAATAGTAATGTTGTTACACGTTTGGTATATTTTACCTTACTTGTTTCTATCTACTTTCTGCTCTTTTTTTTTTTAACGCCCGGCCTCTTTTTTTTAACGCCCGGCCACATGGGGTTTTTTGGTTTGCCCTTCCTCTACCCCTTCCTACCCGCAGGGAGGGGTATAGAGAGTGGTACAGTATGACGTATTACAGTTATACTTTTCTGACCCCACACTGGGTGTTCCCACCCAAAGTTCTTCCACTTTAGTATGTTTTTGCTACCTGTTTATGTATGTCTGCGTCTTCCCCGATCCTTTTGTGTTTCCCCCCCTTTTTTTCTGTTTTAGGTGCTGCGACTTTTCCCTTTACTTATTGTGTCCATCTCCGATCGTCCCTTATCAATCGACACATCGACAGCTGAGGGTTGTAAGTTTCTCCATATGCTTAGTGCTCCTTCTCACTCGTTACAATGCTTAAATGTATGTCATTGAATGTGAAAGGGCTCAACTCTACTGTAAAGAGAAGACTGGCCCTCACTGAATGCCGCTCCCAGAGGGTGGATGTAGTTTTTTTGCAGGAAACCCACTTTGACAAGGAGGGTTCCTTTAAATTTGCCTCTAAGTCATTCCCTCGAGTTTACACAGCCTCCTCAGGCAAAAAGACTGCAGGGGCTGCTATTCTTTTGTCTACTAACTGCCCTCTCCAGGTGGATTCTCATGATTCTGACCCAGATGGCAGATATGTTATTCTCCGAGCTTCCCTTAATGGTGTCCGTATGGTGCTCTGTAATCTTTATGCCCCCAATTCGGGTCAAATTGCATTCCTCACTAAAGTTTTTAGGACATTGTCTACTTATTTGCCGACGGCGATGCTCAATGGAGGGGATTTTAATGTTTCCTTCTCTGAGCATAGAGACAGGCTGTCTACCAATACGACTTCTGTCTCAGCTGCTCAACGTAGGCTTTCACGTTCCTTTCGACTCTTGGTCAGACAGTATGAGCTCTATGACTTCTGGAGGATCAATTATACCTCCTCTAGAAGCTTTACTTTTTATTCGCATCCCCATCGAACCCATTCCCGTATTGACTATTTCCTGGGAAATACTTCGGTTCTTCGTATGTTGGAATCAGCTGACTTGGGAACTATCTCATGGTCTGACTATGCACCTATTTTTCTCAATATTAAAGCAACTGGACACTACACAAAAATTTGCCATTGGCATTTAAATAAAACCCTCCTTGCCAATCCCATAACTAGACAGGAACTCCAAGACTCACTTAAGGAGTACTTTGCATTAAACCAGGCTTCTGTGTCCTCCACATCCATGTTGTGGGAGGCTCATAAAGTGGTCTTCCGGGGGTCCTGCATTGCAGTGGGAACTAGGTTGAAGAGGGATCGCAATCTTAAGCAGCACACCCTTATGACACATTTGCGAGAGTTGGAGGCCCATTTACAGACTCGGACCTCACGCCACCTATTGCGCTGCATAGTCTTGTTAAGGACTAGGTTGCGTGAATTAGCATATCAGAAAACTGAGAAACTATTGCTGTATTCTCGACAGCGGTTCTACACGTGGGGCAATAAGTCGCACACTATTCTAGCACGACAGTTGCGGGAATCCTGGGTTTTGGGATCCCCAACGGTAATGAGACGGACAGATGGATCCTTGGTGTATGATCCTAATGATATTTCAGCCTTATTCCAAGAATACTATGCGGCTTTATATTCCCTTCCACAGCAATTGCCGTCCGAAGATGCAGAATGTCAGAACCTCTTTCATAATTTCCTGGCCAAATGTAACCTTCCTAAACTATCAGAGGAGGCAGTGTCCTCGCTGAACGCTCAGATCACTACCAAAGAACTGAGAGAGGTGTTACAACTACTCCCGAACAATAAGTCCCCTGGACCCGATGGCTTGCCTTATGGGTACTATAAAACATTTTCTTCCACTCTCCTACCCCAAATGGCTTCTCTGTTTAACTCTTTCCTGAAGGGTAACCCAGTCCCCTCAACGCTCTTGCATTCTTACATAACGCTCATCCCTAAACCGGGGAAGGACCCTAAAGACTGTGCGAATTACAGGCCCATCGCCCTTTTGAACTCTGATCTAAAGATATTTACTAAAACTTTAGCTAATAGGGTATTGGTTACCACAGCTAATCCACAAGGACCAGGTGGGTTTTGTCAGGGGTCGGCAGGGTGGAGACAACACAAGGAGATCCATTGACCTTATTGAAATTATCATTGATTACAAAACTCCTGCTTTGATATTGGGGTTAGATGTCGAAAAAGCATTTGACCGCTTGAACTGGTCATTCATGTTCTCCGCCTTGCGGATCTTTGGCTTTCGGGGAGCGTTACTGGATGCCCTGCGTGCATTGTACTCTCATCCCACGGCATCTATTAAATTTCCACATGCACCTTCAGGGGTGTTCCCCATTATACCTGAAGGCGCATGTGGAAATTTAATAGACGCCGTGGGATGAGAGTCAGGGATGTCCCTTGTCCCCGTTACTCTTTGTGCTTTGTATTGAACCCTTAGCCGCTGCAATTAGAGCCCACCTGGACATTCATGGGGTCATGGTTAATACTGTTGAATATAAACTATCATTGTTCGCAGATGATGTTCTGCTTACGTTGACAGACCCACATGTTACGCTCCCAAATCTATTTGATTTACTGGGACCTATGGCAGGCTTTCTGGTTATAACACATCCAAGACAGAGGCCTTGCCCCTCAATCTTCCTTCTAATGCACAGGCAACTATACAGGCGAACTTCCACTTTCAGTGGAAAGAAGACTATATATGTTACCTGGGGGTTCACTTAACTAATAAATATTCCTCTTTATATGCTAAAAACTTTCCCACCTTTTTGAAACCTTGCCGATTTTAGTGCCTAATAGTGAATTGAGAGGCTTCCAGTCCTCGATGCTTCGCTTAATCTGGAACGGGAAGAGACGTCATATAGCTTGCTCCGCCCTTACTGCCCTTAAAGGGAACCTGTCACCAGGAAATTCACTGATAAACCAGACATGCTGCCTTGTAGGGCTCACCCTGCTGAATATAATGATAACTTTCACTTGGTGATCTGTTGCTTTATTGTGGATAAAAAGTACTTTTAATCCATATGCTAATGAGCTGAGTCCAGTAGTTGATATGAGTCCAGTGTTTTTCTATTCAGAGCTGTAGCCACTCCCCTATTCACTTCAGATGTAAAAGGGGCGTGGTTTATTACATCATTCATTCATTTTAATAATTTGCGGGAAAATGAATAACAGGGAATGCTAAGCTACAGTATTATATTACTGAGGTAAAAAAAGGGGAGGAATATACTATTGAAGTTAGTAATTATAATAAGGGCTAGTTTGTTCATGGGGTGATAAACACATGTTTGATAAACAATTATTAAAATGAATGATGTAGTAAACCACACCCTTTTACATGTAAAGAAGTGAATAGGGGAGGGGCTACAGCTCTGAATAGAAAAAACACTGGACTCATATCAACTACTGGACTCAAATCAGCTAATTAGCATATGGATTAAAAGTACTATTTCTCCACAATAAAGCAACAGATCACCAAGTGAAAGGTATCATTATATTCAGCAGGGTGAGTCCTACAAGGCAGTGTGCCTGGTTTATCAGTGAATTTCCTGGTGACAGGTTCCCTTTAAATCACAGGGCGGTTTGGCCGTGCCAGACATTGCTAAGTATTATTGGGCCACATACCTTAGAAGGATACCTGCATAGTCCACGCTACTGGCATACCCCAGGTGGGTGGAAATAGAGAAATTGTGGATAGCCCCGGTCCATCCCAACTCCCTCCTCTGGTCGCCTTTACCAGCTGCACTTTTTCCAAAATTGTTAGGTCCTAGGGCCCTTACGTACCATGTATGGAGGGTTTGTAAACATAGGTTCTCTCTTGTTTCCGAAAAATCATCTATGACCCCTTTCTTATTTAATCATCTTCTCCCCACAGGTATGGAACCGTCCTTTATAAAACATTGGTTTGCTAATACACTTTTTTGCCTTGCGGATATAGTGGATTATAGGACTTTGCGAGTGATGCCATGGGAAAGTCTCAAACTCTCCTTTCAATTACCAGACTACACTCACTACCGTTATACCCAATTATCACATTTTTTGACTAGTGTACATAACTCACCCCAAGTATCTATGCCATCTGCATTTGAACGGTTATGTAAGCTTTCAGACTCCACTAAAGGTTTGATATCGGACATCTATGTTATCTTATCTACCTCTCTCTCTACTGAGTTACATAAACATGCATACATGACTAAATGGAAGAGGATCTTAGATCGCACTCTTTCGGCTGAAGAATGGCGGCTGATTTGGAATAGAATGGCGATGACTTCTTCCTGTGTCACTCACCGGGAGAACTCATATAAGGTGTTGATGTTCTGGTATCACACTCCCCAGTTGCTGAAACATCTTAACCCTGCTATTTCAGATAGATGTTGTCGCTGCGACACAGGGATGGGTTCTCATATTCATATTTTCTGGGAGTGTCCTTTGATACGTCCCTATTGGTTGATGGTGCAGGATGTTCTCTTCCAACTTCTCAACATTAGGTTCCCATTAGACCCTATATAATTTACTTATTGAACGTGCCACATGTCTCGCTAAAGAGACATATCCTTAAACTCACTTTGCACATTTTAACTGCAGCTAGACGCTTGATTCCAAGTTTTTGGAAGAAGCATCCTGCCATCGCAACTAGATCTTATTGCTAGCGTTACAGAGGTGCGTCGAATGGAACGCCTAGCGGCTATGATGGAGGCGCAGAATGCTAGGTTTGAAAAGGTTTGGCAGTTGTGGGAAAAACATTTTGAATCCTACAAATAACCAGTGTCGTAGCTAGTCTTCCTATCCCCGTATCCCTTCTCTGGTCTTGTCTTGTAATGTCTTTTCCCCTGTCTGTCTTTAATGTTTTTTTTAACAGTCCTTTTAATGACCTTTCAGGACTTTTTCTCTGATATAGCATATAGCTTCTCTCTATGATGTTACTCGGATCCGTTTTTGTCTCTTGACGTAGTGTTACATTTTTTGTACTTGAGCTCACTGCTGCTATACTGTTAATCCATTTGCTAGACAGATATGTGTATGTCTGCTTTTCTGTAATGCTTTATTGTATATTAATAAAACTTTCAATAAAAAGACATTTACAAATATATATATATATATATATATATATATATACTGTACAGCCCACACAATGTCTAATTCAATACCATCATACAGGGCCCACATAATAGCATCATATAATGCCCAGATAGCAGCTCGACATATAATGTAATCTAACATCAGTGCTATAAAATGTCTAAATAATAGAGCTATACCTCCAATATGGAGATACATGGTGGTCAGAAGCCTTTGGCTGCCAGGTTATCTGTGGCAACTACCTGTGTAGTGTTCTGTAACAATTGCTGATTGTTCATATAGAGTGCTGATCAGTGCTGGTTTAAGGACCTTCACAAGGACAGATAACTGCCCGAACACACAACTGCTTGAACAATCGGATTGCTCATGTGGCTGTTCATTTCCATTATGGTTGGCAGAACAATTCCTGTTTACTCAGGTCGATGTGCTGCCGAGAAACATAATTGTTATGTCTGCATAAAAGATCTGATCAGTTTGCTGACTTGTGTGAATTTTACATGGCCATTCATAGGCAAGGAATGGTCCTTAAAGAGGACCTTTCACTGGTCCACAGTTTATCAGTTAAAGATATCTACATTGAGAGTGGCACCCAGGGATGTCCCTGCACTTACTTGTATCCCTGGGTGCCGCTCCGTTCGTCCTCAGTAGCCCCCGGTACCGGCGCTCCTGCTGCTGTAATTTTGCCTGGGGCGGAGACTTCTTCTGTTGCCCTGGGCGTCTCCTTCTCCCAGGGCTGGAGTGCTGGCCAATCGCAGTGCTCAGCTCATATCCTGAATATGAGCTGAGCGCTGCGATTGGCCAGCGCTCCAGCCCTGGGAGAAGGAGACGCCCAGGGCAGAAGAAGAAGGACGAACGGAGCGGCACCCAGGGATACAAGTAAGTGCAGGGACATCCCTGGGTGCCACTCTCAATGTAGATATCTTTAACTGATAAACTGTGGACCAGTGAAAGGTCCTCTTTAAGGCCAACTTGGTACATGCTATGCAAGGCTAACCTTAAAGGAGTTGTCTCACTTTAGCAAATGGCATTTATCGTGTAGACACTTTTAATACAAGTCACTTACTAATGTATACTGATTGTCCATATTGCTTCCTTTGCTTGCTAGATACATTTTTCCATCACATTATACACTGCCTGTTTCCAGGGGTTACAACCACCCTGTAATCCAGCAGCGGTGGACGTGCTTGCACGCTCTAGAAAAAATCTCCAACGTCTCTGGTGTCCAGGAGAACGCATAGGCCGTCGCTTTTTCCCATAGAGTATAAGCACGGCCACCACTGTTAGATTAAAGGGTCGTCTTAACCCCTGGAAACAGGTGATGGAAAAAATAATCCAGCTAACAAAGAAGGCAATATGGACGATCACAATCCATTAGTAAGTGCCTTGTATAAACTTTCTCTACATGATAAATGCCATTTGCTGAAATGAGACAGCCACTTTAAAGTTAGCCTTGCATATTGTGTATCAAGTTCCCTTAGTGTTGGGCACAAATAGTAGATGAAAGGACCTTGTAATTATTTTGAAATGCTGTGTGACATCAGCACGGAGGAAATAGAAGCGCGATAGGATCATCAACATGACATGGGAATCTGCAAATTTCTCAACAAACAAACTGTATCTCTCCTTAATGATTGTCCTGAAAATACATCAGCAGATGTCCAGTTTTTTGTGGTAAGAGTGGGCTAACCTGACGCTTCCATATTCATTGCCGGAAGCTTGTATTGCCATTAAAGTAACCCTTTCAGGGAAAACTCTGTTTGGTTCGCCAGTAGGAAGACTATATGCTTGGTTAGGAGTATGTTAGGGACATACCTATAGGAGGTGCAGACGTTGCATCTGCGCCAGGACGCTGAAGTCTGGGGACGGGGGACAAATTAATGGGTTCATTCCTTTTTATTGCCAGTGTATACTGCACATATACAGTGCATATACATTTTTTGTACTAGGTATGGTACATGTTTATACATGTACAACCTAATGCATATATATAGTTACACTATCAAGTATAGAACATTAATGTATGCATTTATATTAATATCTATAAAGCACATAGTGTACGTCATTCTACTAGCAGGCATATAGCAGATATATATTTTAGTACCAGATATACGGAATATATACAGTTATATATAGAGAGCAGTTATATATTATATATACAGTTATGTAGTTCAGATTGATATCAAAGCAGCAAACCGATCCAGAATGCATGGTAAGGCCTCTTTCACACTTGCGTTCTGAGGATCCGGCAGGCACTTCCGTCCCGCCGGATCCGTCAGAACGCAAGTCGCCTGAAAGCATTAGAAGACTGATCAGGATCCTGATCAGTCTTCGAAATTCTTTGAGGTTACTATGGCAGCCAGGACGCTATTAAAGTCCTAGTTGCCATAGTAGTAGTGGGGAGTGGTATACTTACAGTCCGTGCGGCTCCCGGGGCGCACCAGAATGACGTCAGAACGCCCCATGCGCATGGATCACGTGATCCATGCGCATGGGGCGCCCTGACGTCACTCTGAGCGCCCGGAGCCGCACGGATGGTAAGTATACTGCTCCCCCGCTCCCCACTACACTTTACCATGGCTGCGGGGACTTTAGCGTCCTGGCTGCCATGGTAACCGTTGAAAAAAAGCTAAACGTCGGATCCACGATGCGCCGAAACGACATTTAGCTTAAGGCCGGATCCGGATTAATGCCTTTCAATGGGCATTAATTCCGGATCTGGCCTTGCGGCAAGTGTTCAGGATTTTTGGCCGGAGCAAAAAGCGCAGCATGCTGCGGTATTTTCTCCGGCCAAACAACGTTCCGGTCCTGAACTGAAGACATCCTGATGCATCCTGAACGGATTTCTCTCCATTCAGAATGCATTGGGATAATCCTGATCAGGATTTTTCCGGCATAGAGACCCGACGACGGATCTCTATGCCGGAAAACAAAAACGCAAGTGTGAAAGAGCCCTAAAAGGAGTCCAAACTTCACAGAAATATTACAATCTACCTAAAATCACAAAGGACAATACAAGAGTCAGGAGGCCGCCGTATGCTAGCTTCAGGTATAACTACCAAGTTTTCCACTTTTAATTAAATCAGGAAAACATTTCACATTTTCAGGAGATAGGACTAAAATCAAATAAATAGCTAGAAGGAGAAATGACCTGTGATGAAGAAGTGGAAGTGTTTGAAGGTCCACTTTGCTCTGGAACCTATACACAATATGCTTTTGAAGGAGGCTTTTACCCATAGCAATGAGACAGGTTCTTGCTTCTGCTCTACATCAATCTGAGCTTCACTCACGGAGGACATTCATTCTCCTGAGCGTTAGAAGTCTTATCAGTCTGACCCTTGTCAATCACACATTGATGTTATATTCTAGACATGAAGCTACCATTCTACACCATGATTTTTTTGCAGACAAAATGGGTCAGGAATCTTCTGCGTGCTGGCTTAATGGGCTTGCAGAGACTGGGAAACCTTTTCGATATTGCCAGGCAGGGTGCAGGGAATATACCAAAAAAGCTCACCTCTTGCCTGCATTCTGGTTACAGAACCAGAAGCTCTGGTCCCCACTGGACCAGAAGTGTGAGGTACCATCAACAGGCTCCTTGCACCCTGTCTGGCAAAGGGGTTCCCAGTCTCAGAGAACTCCTTTAATCTATAGGATTTCTAAAATGAGGTGTGAGGGTTTTCTGAGACTTATTTTGGGACTGGGTTCAAACTCCAGGCACCCCTGTAGATCAACTGAATGAAGGAGCCACGGCACTCCCCTTCATTGTTTATCCTGGCACGGTGTCATACACATGGTTGCAGTTGCACCTGGCACTGCAGCTCAACCATATGTTCAGTGCTGAGACTAGGTAAACAGTTAACTTGTTGATGGATGAGGGTGCCAGAAATCAAACTTATACAATTTACTTACTGATGACATGGCCTAATCGTAGGCCATCATCACAATCCCCTTTAAAGAAGACTTTCCAAAAAAGAGTTTTCATTAAAAGCAAAGTGTACATTAAATATAGTCTTATGGAAGGTCTTCTTTAAAGGGTTTTACACTTTTTTTTCATCTGTCCTAAAACAGTGTTTCTCCGCTTTTCTATGCCAAGTAGGCCCAACTAAACAAATTAGATAAAAATACCCCCTAGAGTTATGATATGTAACTCCTCAGTATGTGTATCACACGTTGAGAACCAATGGCCTAGATGAAATGTTTTCAGCATATTTAAGTTTGGCAGCATTTTGTCCATTCTGTCTCACATGAGCGATGTTAGGGCATATGATCGTCAGTCAGATGGTGGCCTCTCTGGGGAAAGAAGAACTGAATATGTGCTGCCGTGTTCCTCATCGGAGGTTACCCAAAATAAGGTTTTAACCAGGAAATTAATTTTCCTGTGAAGTCCCAGATAATAGTTTTCTGGTTAACATTCAATTCAATTTGTAGGCTGGCATAGGTTATATCTAGCTTGTGTCTAGGTCCTGCAACATATTTGTTTGGCATCCCGAGCTAGACCATTCCCTGTCATATGCTCCTGCTCATTGTATTTCCAAGCATTGACCTGGAAGGTACTGGACCATTCCCTGTCATATGCTCCTGCTCATTGTATTACCAAGCATTGACCTGGAAGGTGCTGGACTATTTCCTGTCATATGCTCCTGCTCATTGTATTACCAAGCATTGACCTGGAAGGTGCTGGACTATTTCATGTCATATGCTCCTGTTTATTGTATTTCCAAGCATTGACCTGGAAGCTGCTCGACCATTCCTTGTCATATTCTACTACTTATTGTATTTCCAAGCATTGACCATGAAGATGCTGGATCATTCCCTGTAATATGCTCCTGCTCATTGTATTTCCAAGCATTGACCTGGAAGCTGCTCGACCATTCCCTGTCATATGCTCCTGTTCATTGTATTTTCAAGCATTGACCTGGAAGCTGCTCGACCATTCCCTGTCATATGCTCCTGTTCATTGTATTTCCAAGCATTGACCTGGAAGGTGCTGGAACATTCCCTGTCATATTCTCCTACTCATTGTATTTCCAAGCATTGACCATGAAGATGCTGGACCATTCCCTGTAATATGCTCCTGCTCATTGTGTTTCCAAGCATTGACCTGGAAGGTGCTGGAACATTCCCTGTCATATGCTCCTGTTCATTGTATTTCCAAGCATTGACCTGGAAGCTGCTCGACCATTCCCTGTCATATGCTCCTGTTCATTGTATTTCCAAGCATTGACCTGGAAGGTGCTGGAACATTCCCTGTCATATGCTCCTGCTCATTGTATTTCCAAGCATTGACCTGGAAGGTACTGGAACATTCCCTGTCATATGCTATTGCTCATTGTATTTCCAAGCATTGACCTGGAAGATACTGGACCAATCCCTGTCATATGCTCCTGTTCATTGTATTTCCAAGCATTGACCTGGAAGGTGCTGGACCATTGCCTCTCATATGCTCCTGCTCATTGTATTTCTAAGCATTGACCTGGAAGGTACTGGACCATTCCCTGTCATATGCTCTTGCTCATTGTATTTCCAAGCATTGACCTGGAAGGTACTGGACCATTCCCTGTCATATGCTCTTGCTCATTGTATTTCCAAGCATTGACCTGGAAGATGCTGGACCATTCCCTGTCATATGCTCCTGCTCATTGTATTACCAAGCATTGACCTGGAAGATGCTGGACCATTCCCTGTCATATGCTCTTGCTCATTGTATTTCCAAGCATTGACCTGGAAGGTGCTGGACCACTCCCTGTAATATGCTCCTGTTTATTGTATTTCCAAGCATTGACCTGGAAGATGCTGGACCATTCCCTGTCATATGCTCCTGTTCATTGTATTTCCAAGCATTGACCTGGAAGGTACTGGACCATTCCCTGTCATATGCTCCTGCTCATTGTATTTCCAAGCATTGACCTGGAAGGTACTGGACCATTCCCTGTCATATGCTCCTGTTCATTGTATTTCCAAGCATTGACCTGGAAGGTGCTGGACCATTCCCTGTCATATGCTCCTGCTCATTGTATTACCAAGCATTGACCTGGAAGGTGCTGGAACATTCCCTGTCATATGCTCCTGTTCATTGTATTTCCAAGCATTGACCTGGAAGGTGCTGGACCATTCCCTGTCATATGCTCCTGTTTATTGTATTTCCAAGCATTGACCTGGAAGGTACTGGACCATTCCCTGTCATATGCTCTTGCTCATTGTATTTCCAAGCATTGACCTGGAAGGTGCTGGACCACTCCCTGTCATATGCTCCTGTTTATTGTATTTCCAAGCATTGACCTGGAAGGTGCTGGAACATTCCCTGTCATATGCTCCTGTTTATTGTATTTCCAAGCATTGACCTGGAAGGTGCTGGAACATTCCCTGTAATATGCTCATGTTTATTGTATTTCCAAGCATTGACCTGGAAGATGCTGGACCATTCCCTGTCATATGCTCCTGTTCATTGTATTTCCAAGCATTGACCTGGAAGGTACTGGACCATTCCCTGTCATATGCTCCTGTTCATTGTATTTCCAAGCATTGACCTGGAAGGTGCTGGACCATTTCCTGCCATATGCTCCTGTTTATTGTATTTCCAAGCATTGACCTGGAAGGTACTGGACCATTCCCTGTCATATGCTCCTGTTTATTGTATTTCCAAGTATTGAACTGGAAGGTGGTGGACCATTGCCTCTCATATGCTCCTGCTCATTGTATTTCCATGCATTGACCTGGAAGGTGCTGGACCATTCCCTGTCATATGCTCCTGTTCATTGTATTTCCAAGCATTGACCTGGAAGGTGCTGGACCATTCCCTGGCATATGCTTGTGCTCATTGTATTTCCAAGCATTGACCTGGAAGGTGCTGGACCATTGAGGAATGACCATGTTAATCTGTGAATACTATGATTTTTTCTTGTCATTTGCCAGATTACATGAATTTTAAGTCATCAGGTTCTGACCTACAGAAGTTTCACTGTATGAGAAATATACCCTATTCAGGGTTTTGGCATAGTCTTCATGAACGAGAAAATTGGAAAAATAGACTCTTTTGTCCTGAGCGATACATTTTTCAATTGTTTTATTACAGTATATTGTGGGTGTTGCCTATTTAATCTCTGATTTTTCAGTGACCTGGATTACTTGCCAAATTTATTTGGAATCTGCAAGGATGAGCTCATTGTCAGGGGAAGCACCCACTACACAGGGGTTATCCAAAGTGGACAATTCTTTTATAGAGGACCCATAAGCTTTTTATGACATGTATATTTCAGTAAATACTTGCATTCCCCAAAATAATGATTCTGGAGAATCTTTTCTTAGAGCTCTGTGCCGTTCCGCAGTAATGTCTTCTAGAAGTTCAGCACTGGCTGAATTGATACTGGCAAACCCACCCTGGGTTCACACTTGAGCGCATTTGAAATGCTTTTTTTACTCATGTTTTTTCAGGCTTTTTTTTTTAGCGTTTTGTCAGGCGTTTTTGCAAATAAGAAACGCACGTCATATGCGCATATGTGATCATCCTTCTGGCCCTGAATCAGCTCTTATCTTACTAGTTGCTATGGTGTCAGTGTGGGAGTGGTTTGCTGGGCAAGTTGTAATTTGAAAACGCGCGTTCGTTACCAGGAAATGCTCAGACGCCCCATATTAGCTCGTTCCCATTATAGCCTATGGGAGAAAACGCGCATCAAAACGCCCCAAAGAAGCTCCTGTGCTTCTTTGGGCGTAGGGCGTTTTACAGCGCGTTCGTACGCGCTGTAAAACGCTCAGGTGAGAACCAGCCTCATAGGAAAGCATGTTTATTTTCCTGTTGAGCGTGTTACAGCACGTACGAACGCGCTGTAAAACGCTTAGGTGTGAACCAGCCCTTACTGGTAACACTCCATTGTCAATATATTCATACATTTCTAGGAGTTATAATAGAGGGATGGTACGATGCAGAGGAATAAGAAAAGAAGCTCCCAAAATATTACAGTGAGACAAGAATTTACTAAAACTGACATATCTGTAATGTAGACTGGTCTTTTTTAAAAAGACAATACTCCAGTTAATTTGGGTGTTGTTCTTTGTTTTCTAGAAACAGACGAGGTAGTCCATACAGAATAGAGGAAGGAAGCCTTGTTTTTAGTATCAGGATGCAAACACAGGCGATCCATGTATATGCTGTGATGTGTACAGGATGTGCCGCTAGTAATACAAACTAAAGGCAAAACCAATATATTCTGGGGTCCTAAGCCCCTCTATGTGTGCCAAATGTGTGTTTGTGGTGTGTAACTGCAGTGTTGTCTGCGTACCTGGGGTTCTGCTTGTATTTGCATTTCTACTTGTGTGTTGGATGAATATCTGTGTAACAGCAGGTCCCTGTGTGTATAGCTGGTTTTGTTTGCATGTCTGTGAGTGTTGTTTTCCTTTTTAGTGTTTTTGTATCTGCAGGTCTATCTGTATGTTTGTTTGGTTTTCTTGTATATGTGTGACTTGATTATGTTTGTCTGTATATCTGCTCTTCTGTTTGTGTGTGTCTGTCTGATGTATATGCCTGTGCATGTCTGTCAATGCATCTGTGTTTCTGTATGTACCTATGTGCTATATGTGTGTCTCTGTGTGGTGTATGTGCATACCTTGCAACTTTTTGGATGGTCAAAGAGGGACTCTTATGGTTCATTGTGTGATAGATCCATTTTCCTACCTATCTATACAGTTCAATAGTTTTCTTTTAGACAATTGCGCAAAAAATATCTGAATATAGAAATTTTTAAAATCCAAATTGCATCAAATAATGAACAAGGCAGGCTGTAATATACTGATCAGAACTAGAGAAACACTTTCTGGATCAATATTGTAAATGTAATAATGCAAATCTATACTTGGGATCAAAAAGAGGGACATTTAAGGTGCCAAGAGTTACATAAGGACTTGGGTCAAAAGTAAGGACTGTCCCTCCATAAGAGCGACACTTGGGAGGTCTGTTTGTGTATCTGTGTGGTGCATGTGTGTGTCTGTGTCATGTATGTATGTGTCTGTGTGGCATATATGTGTGCCTGTGTGCTGTATGTGTGTGGTGTATGTATGTCTCTGGGGCATATATGTGTGTGGCGTATGTGTGTGTCTGTGTCTGTGTGGTGTATGTGTGTGGCATATGTGTGTGTCTGTGTGGTGTATGTGAATCTGTATGGTGTATGTGTGTGTCTGTGTGCAGTATGTGTGTCTGAGTGGTGTATGCATGTGTATATGTGGTGTATGTGTTAGTCTGTGTGGTGTATATTTGTCTATGTGGTGTATGCATGTGTCTGTGTGGTGTACTGTATCTATATAGTGTATGGGTGTCTATGTGGTGTATGTGTGTGTCTGTGTGCAGCATGTGTGGGTCTGTGTGTGTCTGTGTGGCATGTGTGTGTGTGTGTCTGAGTGATGTATGCATGTGTATATGTGGTGTATGTGTGAGTCTATGTGGTGTATGTTTGTCTATGTGGTGTATGCATGTGTCTGTGTGGTGTACTGTATCTATATAGTGTATGGGTGTCTATGTGGTGTATGTGCATCTGTGTGGTGTATGGGTGTCTGTGTGGTATATGTGTATCTGTGTGGTGTATGTATGCCTGTGTGGTGTACTGTATCTATATAGTGTATGGGTGTCTATGTGGTATATGTGCATCTGTGTGGTGTATGTGTGTCTGTGTGGTGTACTGTATTTATATAGTGTATGGGTGTCTATGTGGTGTATGTGCATCTGTGTGGTGTATGTATGCCTGTGTGCAGTATGTGTGTATCTGTGTGGCATGTATGTGTCTGAGTGATGTATGCATGTGTATATGTGGTTTATGTGTGAGTCTGTGTGGTGTATGTGTGTCTGTGTAGGGTATTTTGTGTCTGTGTGTTAGAGGTTTTTGTAGTTGTCAGTAAACACACATACACCGCAGCTTAGTCGCTGACGCAGCATCAGGTCAGTGCTACAGAAACCTAACAAAGAGAGTTTTATGTAGTCTTTCCCAAGACCAACTCCACATGGATCCTCCAGCCAGTCTGACTACAGAGCCCACTGTCACAAAATGCTCAGCCGTGTGCAATGCTGTACACGTCCATGTACCACAAGTAACCATGTGAACTGAGATGTTACACCAGATATTGTCCAAAGCAAGTCCTATCACAGTGATGTGCTGCTCAAAGTTTAGGTCCCATCCCATGTGATTTGTGAGCCCAGACTCAAATATCCCCAGGGGAGGGTCGCAGTATTGACAGAGTATGAGCCTGAGTAGTGGTGGATAGCCGACTGAAGTGCTTCACATAATGGAAGCCTCCTGAGATCTCCGATAATTCAATTATTGTCCTGCACAAAGCATGTGAAAGAAAAGCTTCTAGAAATATATCACACAAATCTGTATGTAAATGGAGGCTGAGGTTTGTTGAGCCAAACAGTTTTCTAGACATCCAGTCATTATTCCTATTGAGGAATGGACAGCATATAGCATACGATACATCATTAGATATGCGTGTCCACATTGAGAATCTTAGGGTAACGTCAGGTTTCCTGATTCAGTTTTGGAAAACAAAACCAGGAGTGAATTCAAAAATGACGAAAATTGGTATCTGTCCTTAATACTTCGGGTGCAACCACATGGCGCAGAAGTGTGTCACTTGCGTTTGAGTACTGCATGGCCGTGTGGGCCAGTGAAGGCTCTAATAAGTCCGCACTGTTCAGTGGGTCTGTATTGTTAATGGCCGAGCAGTTTTGCAGGTGCCACGCGGCCATTACCAATACAGACTGTCTAAACAGTGCGGTCTCATTAGTTTAATTAGAGCCTATAGCGGCCCGTATGGCTGTGCGGTGCTCGAACGCAGTATGGCCGCGTCGCAGGCAACTCGCGACACCTCCATGTAGTCATACCCCTACTCTACTTTTATGATCTGCACCTGATTTTCGCTTCCAAAACTGCATCAAGAAACTAAACGCGCGGCCGTATCCTTAAAGTCAGCCATGTGCCACAGGGGACTGGCAAGACAGTTGCCCAGTGTGCTGGATGCCAACAAGTCACTTTACATTGGCCAGAGATTGTAGATACAGGACTAGGGCTGTAGCGACGCCTCTGTTTGATAAATCAGATGGCGGTACTTTTAATAGATTATATTTGGGATTCTCCAAAAAGTGAAGAAATATGCCATAACATTCAGTACAATTAAGAATCCTGCCCAGCGAAGTACACGGATATAGTAGTATGGATATTTAAGGTTCTGGCACAGGCTTAGCAGATCTTAGTCCATATTTTGGATCTGATACAGCACTTAGCCTTGTATGCACTCTCTCCCTCCTTGATGCAAACTTCTCCCATGTCTTGCAAACTCTGCCTTTGTTGTGTCTTGCCTGCCTCCCCCTCATATTCCCCCTCTGGACACTCACTTGTCAAGAATGAAATACAGATCAAATGCCCCATCACAGGACCGCTGTTCTTCAGTCTCCTGAGCCTGGCAGCACAGAGGGACTAGGGCTACAAGGGCTAGTAGGATCCCACTCTTCATGGCCCAGTGTTTCCCTGCGTCTCCTCACCCAGGACTGAGGGAGAAAGGAGGAGGAGAGGGGGCAGCAGCCAGGGGTGGGAGAAAGCGATGGAGGAGGAAGAGGATGTAAGGGAGGAGGAGAGGAATGTCTGTCTATGCTGCTGAAACCCCAGGGGAGAGGACATTAACCCATTCACTACATGGCTACATTTGCTTGTGGGAAAATACTGAACAACTATTTGAAGGAACTTTATGGTAGACATGGGACTTTGCACTAGAAATGGTCCAGAGCACAAATCTCATTTGGAGGTAGTAAGTTTGTCATGTAACTGTTGGTTCTGCATTGAACGGTGATATTCAAGTTAAGATAATTCAGTGGGTTTGCATGCAGTATATTTTCAAGATGTCCTAAAATGAATCACCTGAGATAGTACTATGGAAAATGGCAATGGGGCCATCAGTGACCCATTCTTTTTTTCTAGGTAGCAGTATATATATATATATATATATATATATATATACATACATACACCTTCATACAGTAATCAGCTAATACTACCAGGTACTCATTTTACAGATATTTATATATATATATATATATATATATATATATATTGTAAGAGGGTGCAAGGTGTCATATTTGATGGCAGGTACGTGTCACCGAGGTTGCTGGCCTCGGTGAGGTAAGAGCCGGGTTTTTTTGTCTGCAGCAGCTAGTGCTGTTTGACTCTGTTAAATAGCATGGCTGCAAAGCCGATCCAGGCCGGCTCTTACCGGGAGCAGCTAAAGTGTAGGGTGGGTGGCTGCTCCCCACGATCCAGTCCTGGTTTTGGGCTGGGTATAAAACACAGCCAGCAGCTGTGTCTGAGGTGGTGATTATCCTAGAGCCTGCTAACAGGGCTCTGGAGTTCTCTGTCCTGGAGGAAAGAGCTCAGCAAGGAGGTGGCTTTTGTTCCTGGCTACCTGAAGGTGGATTCTCCTGCGGCTGGGCCGACAGCCTGGTGCGAACCTGCACCTACACCTCCCAGGTGACTGAACCTGTGTTGGCCTGTTTTATTTTGCCTCCTTGTTTCTGACATGTGTGAGTTACCACCGAAAGACTGTTTGCTGTGTATTTTTGTGTCAGTGTGAATAAAACACTGTTTATTGCACATCCTGGACTCTTTGTTTTGCCTCGGTACTGCACCCGCACCGCTGTCTACCAGAGCGACTCCCCACAATATATATATACTAGGCGTATTTCTGACGTAGATTGTGGAGTAAAGGTCTGTGACTTTTCCCTGCTCACTCCATGTCTAAAACAGTGAATGTGGTGTGGGCGGGGAAGGGAACGGGTCGGTAGACCCGTCTCATTTACCATTTTCTACGCCTGTTTTAGGCATACAAAATAGTCTAAATGTAAGGCCTCTTGCACACAACCATGTGATCATATAAGTACAGGACAATAGTCCTGCGGGCGGCCCGACGTGCACAACATCATTGTAATCTATGATGCCGTGCGCTCCCGTGAGCACGATCAATGCAGTTTCGGGACATATTGCCCACTCACGGACTGTATGTCTCGGACGGCATACGGTCATGTGCAAGAGGCCTAAGACAGCTATGAAGCTGTCTTACAGTTAGAAGCAGCAGTGGATCTGCCGAAGTTATGTACTGTAGAGTCTAGCGCCTCTACAATACTGTGGCGGATCCACCGCCAGTGCAGGGCTTTATTGAGATAAAATAACTTAAAGGGAACCTGCCATCAACTTTATGCTGCCCATACTAATGGCAGCATAAAGTAGACACAGGTTAGTTTATTTTAGTGGTCTGTCATTTAATAGTTAAAAGTAAGTGGTTGCCGAGAACCAACATCTCAATCATCGCAGACTAGGCCTGGAAAAGAGTCCCGGCCACCTGAGAAGAGTCCTGGTTATTCATGAATTCCTGCTCTCCCTGCCCACCTGCTGATGACTGACAGGCTTCTACCTAGTTTTCTCCCTTTCTCTCTAGAAGAAAACTGCCAATCATCAGCAGATTTGCGGGAGAGCAGGAGATTATAAATAACCAGGACTCTTCTCAGGTAGATGTGACTCTTTTCAAGGCCTGTGCTGCAATGATTATGATGGTGGTTCTCAGCAACCACTTACTTTTAGCTCATGAATGACACCGATAAAATCAGCATTTCTGTCACTATTTATGCTGCCCTCAGTGAGGTCCCCATAGAGTTGATGACAGGTTCCCTTTAATAAATGTGCCCCATAATCTTTATTTATATAGCGAAAACAAAATAATATATTACGTAGCAGCAAACAAGTCAATAATTAAAACAAGAGGAATGAGGACCCTGCCCACAAGAGCTTACAATCTATGATGAAATAGGGGTGATACAGAAGGTAAAAATTGCTTATTTTGCCATCTTAATATATTAGGGGAGTACTTATAAAGGTGCATAAGCCAGCCACCATTCGAAATCTGTAGTGCCTCTGAGTGAATGGGATGTGGTAGATACAGCTGGATATTGGATCAACTTCTGAAGAATAAGGTTGAGGGGGAAGGGGGGGGGGGGTGAGAACGGAGAAGAGTTAGATTAGGAAATATGATAGACCACACTAAAAAGATGTGTTTTTAGTAAAGGTCTAAAACTGTGAAAGTTGGGAATTAACTTGATTGTCTGGGGTAGAGCATTCCAGAGAACTGGTGCAGCTCGAGAGAAGTCTTGGACACATGAGTGAGAGGTTCGAATTATGGTTGATGTTAGTCTTAAACTGGCCATACACATTATACTTTTGTCGGCTGAACCCGCTGAGAATAGTGGGTGCTGCAGTCATACTAAAGTATGTGGGGAGCTCACCGCTTTTCCTCGACAGATGATGTTGGGGGAGACAATTAATATTTCCGCCCGATCCTTTTGTTCTCCCAGGCAGGAGATAAGCTGCCACCAGTACGGTGTCAGATGCTGCAAAGAGGTCCCGAAGAATGAATAGAAAGCAGTCACAATTGCATTTAGCTCTCAGGAGGTCATTTGTCACTGTAGTAAGGGCAGTTTCTCTAGGACAGGGGTGCACAATCCGCGACCCCCAGAACCAAGTTTTGCGGCCCCCGTCTTGCTGGGCAGAAATACAGCTTATCGTGCGATCAGCTGTGTTTCTGCCCGCAGCGCAGGGCGACGATGGACGACAGCAGCTGCTCCTGCCCTGTAGCAGGAGCAGGTCGGGCCCCCCACTGGAAGTGATAGTGAGGAAGCCGAAGAGAAGGTAGAAGAGCATTATCATCGCTTCTGCCTTCTCCTTAGATACAAGATCGACGCGATGAGCAGCTTGGGGCAGAGGAGCACACAGCTGCAGAGTCAGGAAACCCTGATCAGTTCTGCCTTCTACAAACTCCCACAGGAGGTTTTGCCACTAAGTGGCAAAAAATAGAATAGTATAAAAAAATACCATTAAAATAAAAAAGTGTTCACTGTCCCCCAATAGTCTTTTTATGACCATTTGGGGAACATATTATGTGGCAAAAATATATTTAAAAAATAGAAATTTCTAAAAAAAAATATGTACAAAGAAAATAAATAATAAAAATGAATTAAAAAAATAAATAAATACAAATAAAAGTAAAAAAATAACAAGAAAAAGTGCTAAATAATTGTCCCGAACAAATTTTTTTGACCTCTTGGGGGACATATTATGTGGCAAAAATGTATTTAATAAAATAAGTAATAAACCAATTATAAAAAATAATACAATAAAATATTAATAAAATACAAATAAAAGTAAAAAAGAAAATGAAAAGGTGCAAATTAAAAAAAAAAGGGTCCATGTCCCCCAAAGGTCTTTCTATGACAACTTGGGGAAATATCATGTAGCAGAAATATATTAAAAATGAACTTAAAAAAATGAAAATAAAAATTCATAAAAGAAAAAAACACCCACACTGACCAAAACCATTCACATGAAGCTATATATATATTATATATATATTATATAACAAAATGGCCTACACAAAATAGGGAACTAATTCTAATAATTTATTTTGGTGTCAGTTTGCATATTTAAAGAATAAGGAGCTATAGTTTTAAAAAAAAAAAACATTTTAAAAATGTTTTGTACAGTTTCCCCGAAATACTACTACAAAAAAATAAATGATAAAGCGCTATGTGTCACGGAAATTTTTTTTGCAAAAATTAGTTACAGACGTTTGAACCACTTGTGCTAAATCACAAAAAAGTGTCTGGTCATTAAGGCCTCTTCAAGCCTGGTCATTAAAGAGTTAACCAATGAGCTCCTTCCCCACTAGTAAGTTAAAGCGTTTACTGGTTATTGCAGGGCCCCTATAACGGCAGGAGGCAGTAATAACCAGTGAGCGCCGTCCTCTGCAGTGAAGGTAAGCGCGTACTGGTTATTGCAGGACTCCTTTAATTGGGGGCAGGAGGCAGGATGAAAGGAAATGTTGCCATTGTTTTTTTTTTAACCAGTTCCTGCAGCATGGCCCCTTAAACAAAAGGTTCATACCTACCTGCTCTCCGCTGCTCCAGACTTCTGCGCTGCCCCTGCTGCCTCCATCTTCCAGTCCCCGAGCTGTTTACACCTGGCAGTGCATGGCCATGGTCACTTGCACCTCGCCACCAAAGACTGGCTTCAGCAGTGACACGCTGCTTGTGGCCACATAACCACTGAAGCCAGTCATTGGCTGGAAAGGTACATGCAGGGGCGGGGGGCAGGGAGGCAATTTCCCCCCAGGCCGCCCTAAATCATGTAAAAAAATGGCCGCTGTGCCGAGGACCGCCGGGGCATATGGGAGGAGATTTCTTCTCATACCCTGGGCCGTCTGTCTCCATCTACCAGGCTGGAGCTCTGCGCTGGCCAATCGCAGCGCTCAGCTCACAGCCTGGGAGGTTTATTTCTGCCAGGCTAGTGCTGCGCTTGGCTATCGCTCCAGCCTGGCCGGATGGAGACAGAGACGCGCACCCAGGGCAGGAGAAGAAGTCTCTCCATCGTCCCAGTTGAGATTAACAGCGTGCGCGCCCGCCCGCCCTGGCAGCCGGCTGCAGCAGGTCAGGACCATGAGTGCACACCAATGCGCACACAGCAGTGTCTGTGCTCATTGATGGACACTTCTGTTCTGGGGGCTGGAGGGCACTGTGAGCTGCTGATAGTTTGTTAACTTGCTGGGGGTTGATGGAGATTGGAGAGGCTGCTGGGGGCTGATGAGAGAGGCACTGGCTGCAGGTGAGAGGCACTGGGGGCTGGTGAGAGGCACTGGGTGCAGATGAGAGGCACAGGGGGCAGATGTGAGGCACTGGGGGCTGATAAGAGAGGCACTGGGGGCTGATAAGAGAGGCACTGGGGGCTGATAAGAGAGGCACTGGGGGCTGATGAGAGAGGCACTGGGGGCTGATGAGAGAGGCACTGGGGGCAGGTGAGAGAGGCACTGGGGGCAGGTGAGAGGCACTGGGGGCTGGTGAGAGGCACTGGGGGCTGGTGAGGGGCACTGGGGGCTGGTGAGAGGCACTGGGGGCTGATGAGAGAGGCACTGGAGGCAGGTGAGAGCCACTGGGGGCTGATGAGAGGCTGCTGGGGGCTGATGAGAGGCACTTGGGGATGATGAGAGGCCGTGGGCTCTTATCTGAGGTCTGATTGTGGGTCGTTCATATTGGGGTCTGAGCTGAAGTCTGTTTGGGGGTCTGATCTAAGATCTTATTGAGATCTTTCCTGGGGCTGTTAGCTGAGGTCTGATTAAGATTGGGGGTCTGATTGGTGGTCTGACCAGAGGTACAATGAAAAATATTTTTTTCTTATTGTCCCCCTCTAAGATTTAGGTGCGTCTTATAGGGTGAAAAATACTGTACTTGCTTGCTCCTCTTAATGCGCCTAAGTTATGTAGAAGCGGTGGTCTTTACATAACTTAGGCGCTGGTCATGTGACTTGCTTAAATCTACACCAGCTCCCCTGCTGGCGTATATTTAAAGGTAACCTGTCATCAACTTTATGCTGCCCATACTAATGGCAGCCTAAAGTAGAGACAGGTGAGTTGATTTCAGTGGTCTGTTATTTATAAGTTAAAAGTAAGTGGTTGCTGAGAACCAACATCACAATCATCGCAGACTAGGCCTGGAAAAGAGTCACAGCCACCTGAGAAGAGTCCTGGTTATTCATGAATTCCTGCTCTCCCTGCCCACCTGCTGATGACTGACAGGCTTCTACCTAGTTTTCTCCCGTTCTATCTAGGAGAGAACTGTCAATCATCAGCAGATGAGTGGGGAGTGCAGGAAATTATGAATAACCATGACTCTTCTCAAGTAGATTTGGTACTTTTCCAGTCCTATGCTGCAATGATTATGATGCTGGTTCTCAGGAACCACTTATTTTTAGCTCATGAGTGACACAGCGCTGAAATCAGCATTTCTGTCACTATTTTATGCTGCCTTCAATGAGGTCAGCATAAAGTTGATGACAGGTTCCCTTTAAGTTATTTTCTAAACCAAAACAGGCGTAGAAAATTAGAAATGAGACGTGCTGACCAGCCCGTCCCCTTCCCCTGCCACTCCACACCCTTTTTCCGCCACCTCCGAAAAGTGGAGTGAGTGGGGAAAAGTCACAGATGTGGGTAACAACTCCCCTTAGTGACCGAATCTGCGATAAAAGTGCTACAAAAAGTGGCGTACTTATCTTCATAAATGACTCCCATAGTGTATTTCTCCTACACTCAAATGCTAATGCATTGGAGTATATGAGAGAAGCAATCTAATGATTGCTTGCCAGGGAGTGAAAAAAACGAAAAGGCAAAAACGAAGAAACCCTCCAGGGCTGAAAGGGTCAAAACTCCCATTTCAAAAAATAATGGCACACAAAAATTTCCCAGTTTACCATCCTCTAAATTTGTACCTGCTTGACATGGCATGCCTTTTTATTGTTGCCTGTACATAAAAAACCCTACAGTAAAATATTGCTTCAATTGACAAACTCAGGTCTGCTACATATGTAATATAATTAATGTGAGAAAGCACATATCTGGCATAACTACTGTAAGGGGACACATATCTGTCCATAACTACTGTGAGGGGGCACATCTGGACATTGTTACTGTGAAGGGGGCATATGTGGACATAAATACATTGAGGGGCACATCTGGGCATAACTACTGTGAGGTGCATAACTACTGTTAAGAGGGCATACAATGTGGGCATACCTACTGTGAAGGGGGCACATCTGGACATAGCTACTGTGAAGAGGGTGATATCTAGGCACAAGTACTGTGAAGGGGCACAATGTGGACATAGCTACTGTGAGGGGGCACAATGTGGACATTACTGTAAAGGTGGCACAGTGTGGGCACTACTAATGTGTGCTGGCACAAAGGGGGAATAATTACTATGTGGGGGCATTAAGGGAACTCAGTGTCTATAGTTATGTTTTTGGCAGAGTTAAAAACGTGGCCTAGTATTTAAAAAATTGTCGCACATAGTGTTCCTCTTTGTATTTTTCAAGAGTTGGGAGGTATAGTAATATAACAGTTAAAAACAACTATAAACGCATAGAGATAGGGGATTCAATCCATCTGAAGCTTGTTTTTGAGGTAAGGAAACTAAGGATTGGTTTTGAAGGCTGGGCTGAAGTTCTGAAGGATATGAGGATGTAGAAGGGGTGAGGTCACTGCTTAGAGAGCAAAGAAAAAGAACAGATTCATTCTGAGTAGGCCGAGGAGAAGTACAGCCTTCTGGTTTACAGAGGATGTCTGAAGAGTGACTTTGTACTGTATGTTTGTATCTCATCTTACAAAATTGATGGATCTTGGCAAAGCACACTCTGTGTGCCCTCACGATGATTAACAAGGTGGGGTATTCAGTTTATGAGGCTTCTTGGCAAAACTTGAAGCTCCTGGGTCCCCGTGCCAAATCCATACCAGGGCACATGCCATTTATAGTATTGATGTGGCAGAAGAGCAATTAGACCCCTAAGGTACCAGGTACAACTGCAACTTCCATACTTCCTATAGCTATGGCCCTCTATCTGGTTTAACCAGGGACGGACTACGGTTTGTGGTGCCCACTTTAGTCACACTAGTCACCTCTCCTGACACGCCTGTTTTAGTAAATACTTCTATTCCCCAAGAAATTACAATTCTGAAGCACCTTATCCTTTAACTGTGTTTTGCTGTTCCCCTGTTATTCCTCTCAGAAATGTATGAATGAATTGACAACTAGGTGTTATGGAAGTGAATGGGACAAGCAGTTGTAATTACCCTGTACCGACACTACAGCAGTTTCGGACTGGGTTGTCTAGGGCCCACCAGTAAAATTTATTCTGGGGCCCTCTGCACAGCTGCATGGAAATATTGCTTGCTCACACAGTGGTAGACAGCAGCAATATGCTACAAGATGATAGATTATGGGGTCCCTTCAAGAAAATAAATCATAGGGGAAAAAAGGATACAAAAGATCCTGCACGATATGATAGTAAATATGTGGATGTGCATGGCTACATTTATAAAGTCACAGAAAATAATGCATTATAGTAATAGATGAAAACATAACATATGGACTTAGCCCACACTCTAATTATAAAATCTGAGACTCTTAGCCAATACATTTTGATCAAAATATATCTGTGCCCACCTACCCAGAGCCAAGGTGATCTCAGTTCAGGCAGGTCCTACACTAAACCTACCTATGCCGTTATGCATTTATGTTTAGGAGCACGGACCATGCACATATAGTGTGTTGCTCCTAGTTACCTCTATGTACATCAGCAACCAATATGAGAGGAGGAGCACACACAGCTATATGTACCACCTTAATCAAGGTCGCCTCTTAGATAGGTGGGGCAAAAGTGCACTTGAATGCTACTCCCAGAGTAGGAGCGCATTCCGGCAGCACTCGGGGTGGTGTTTGGGTTAATCAATAGCAGGCCACAATGGGGACGAGCCTCCCTAGCATCGCAAGTGACAGCAAGATGCAGCAGTGGCTGTGCGGGCATCAGGAGCGACGTGGGTGCTGTGGAACGTGGTAAGTATAAGCTATATGAGGTGCCCGGGCATTAGGGGGGTCATTATAGGGGTTGGATAACCCCTTTAAGTTTCAGTCTATTTGCAGAGTATCTTGCTTTCAGTTTCACACTAAACCTGTCAGGTTGCTGCTCTGATGGCTCAATCTATAGCCCTTATCTCTGAATTCCTGACAGCTTATAAACACTCATTTAAATGGGTTTTCCCGTAAAAATGTTTTTTGAAAAAGTTCCCGCAGCAGGTTCACTAAAACAGAAGATTCATACTTATTTGTTCCTTGTTGCTCTGGTCCTCCGTGTTGCCTTTGCTTTCTCCATCTTTCGTGCCCGCCACTTTTTTTATATCTCCCAACCTTTTGGACGGTCAAAGAGGGACACTTTGGGTTCATTGTGCGATAGATCAATTTTCCCTGCATATCTATACACTTCCATAGTTGTCTCTTTCAAAATAGCGCAAAAATAATCAGAATTTAGAAATTTTTAAAATCCCAGTTGCATCAAATTACCCCCATACTATTCAAATATAAAAATATTTTTCCTATACGGCAAATGGAAAAACGGAAAAAAAGTCAAAATTACCTTTTTTTTTTCTTTGCTTCAACTCCCACAAAAAATTAAATAAAAAGTGATCAAAAAGTCATACACACCCCAAAATAGTAAAAAAATGAGCCCTCACATAAATCGTGCCAATAGAACGTGCATCCTGTCCCTCAAAAAACAAGCCCTCATACGACTATGTAAATAAAAAAATAAAAAAGTTATGGCTTTCGGAAGGCTGAGAGTAAAAAACGAAAATGAAAAAAATTCGAATTTCCCAGTCATTAATGGGTTAATTCTGTGTAACTGCATTTTATGTGTCTGTTGTCATATATATCCTGTTCATTTGCACTGTATTGGCACAGCACTGTGGAAAAGGTTAACAAATACGGAGAGACTTTTTAGACTTTCTAGCTTATAATGAGAAGCTAATAATTTTCTACAGTTACCATAAGCCAGATTTGTTTACCATCAAAACCAGACAGACTGACCTTTTAGATGTCTGGTTTATCTTTGTTATTATGTCTGAAGACTTGTTTTTGTCTGGAAAAACTGATTTGAAGTTCTAAAAACTGCTTGTAAGTTCTAATGCAAGTCTATGACAGATGGAAATTGTAACATTGTATTTGTTTGGTCTGTGTTTCTCCACTTCACCCCTAGTAACATAGTAACATAGTTTATAAGGCTGAAAAAAGACATCTATCTGTCCAGTTCAGCCTGTTAGCCTGCAAGTTGATCCAGAGGAAGGCAAAAAAAAAAAGAAAAACTGTGAGGTAGAAGCCAATTTTCCCCACTTTAGGGGAAAAAAAAAGTCCTTCCTGATTCCAATTAGGCAATCAGAATAACTCTCTGGATCAACAACCCATATCTAATAGCTATGGCCTGTAATGTTATTACACTCCAGAAATATATCCAGGCCACTCTTGAACTCGTTTAGTGAACTCACCATCACCATCTCCTGAGGCAGAGAGTTCCATAGTTTCACTGTTCTTACTATAGAGAATCCCCTTCTATGTTTGTGTACAAACCTTCTTTCCTCCAGACGCAGAGGATGTCCCCTCGTCACAGCCCTGAGGATAAATAGATGACGGGAGAGATCTCTGTACTGACCCCTGATATATTTATACATAGTTATTAGATCTCCCCTCAGTCGTCTTTTTTCTAAAGTGAATAACCCTAATTTTGATAACCTTTCTGAGTACTGTAGTCCTCCCATTCCAGTTATTACTTTAGTTGCCCTCCTCTGAACCTTCTACAGCTCTGCTATGTCTGCCTTGTTCACTGGAGCCCAGAACTGTACACAGTACTCCATGTGTGTTCTGACTAGTGATTTGTAAAGCGGCAGGACTATGTTCTCATCACGGAATCCCACTAGAAGGTTATAATTCAGCTAGAAACTGTATATAAGGAGGGGAGTCAGAGCCCCTAGTTGTCTGTAGTTAAGGATTAATGCTTATAAGAGACTCTGCTAGACTACTTGAGTGACCAGAAGAAGATGCTGAGATGGGGATACTCTGCCATAGGCCGTGTATCACCAGGCTTTGACCAAGGAACCAGCAGCCTGAGAGCGAGAGGGATAGCTAGCTCAGGCCTTTTTTCAGAATCAAACCTTCTGGCAGGGAAGAGCCTGCCAGAAGAAGAGAAGCCAGCTCAGAGCCTTACCTGTATTGTTTTGCACTTGAGCTCCTCCTGTAAAGAAATAGACTGGTTTACTGCAAAACCTCACTGGACTTATTTCCCTTTGGGGTTCACCATGCCTTCCTAATCCCCCCAGAGAACAGCAACATATGGGGACACCTCCTTCCAGGGGACTCAGCATAGTGTTGGGGCCAGCCCACCCCGGCCACTGAAGAATTCATCCCACAGGGGTGTTTAGCTGTGGGGATTGGATATGCATCTGTATTGGTCGCATGTTCATATGTGCCCGCATTGCTGAGAAATATGAAATTTTAATATATGAAAATGAGCCACTAGAAGCAACACCTAGAGGCTCTGCTCTCTCTGCATCTGCCGCACCCCCTGCACTTTGATTGACAGGGACAGGCAGTGAAAATGTCATCACACCTGGCCCTGACTTCTCCTAAAGTCAATCAAAGTGGAGAGGGAGCAGCATTTGCAGAGAGAGCTGAGCCTCTAGGAGTAACGGCAAAGCTCCTGTTGCTCATAGAGGCTCATCTGCATTTATTAAAACAGGTCAGCCAGTTTCATAGGTACAAATATGCCGACATATGCCTTTTAACAATACAGGCCAACAAAATAGTCCAGTCTCATTAGTTTAAGGGTCCATTCACACGTCCGTGGTGTGTTGCGGATCCGCAACACGCTCGGCCGGCATCCCCCATAGAAATGCCTATTCTTGTCCGCAGCTGCGGACAAGAATAGGACATGTTCTACCTTTTGCGGAGCCGCAGACCGGAAGTTCGGGGCTGAGGCCCGGAAGTTCGGGGCCGTGCTCCGCAAATGCGGAAACGGAGAGCACATAGTGTGCTCTCCACTTCACATCCGGCCCAATAGAGAATGAATGGGTCCGCACCCGTTCCGCAGTATTGCAGAATGGATGCGGACCCTTTTGCAGACGTGTGAATGGGGCCTAACAAGAGCCAGTTGCGTCCCTTACAGCCATGTGGTTTCTCAACCACAGTGAGGCCACATCACAACTGCGACACGACCATGCAATGTGGTCGTACGCTAAGACTGGAACCCCACAATGATGCGCTGTGAGGTGCAGTGTTTGATGCAGTATTTTGTTCCAAACAGACAGCAAACAGCACTGAATACTGACACATTATACATCAATGGTGCAATCTTCCACAATGACCACGCAGAAAATATGGAAGCATGCACCATTTAGGTAAGATTTTCCCACAAAACTAGCCTAACAGGCAGGAGCCCTTAACTGGCAGACGACAGACATAGTATTACAAACTGAAACTGAGTTTGCCCAAAGTGGCAGATGAACAGCCATATTTCTGCCATACACTCTTTCAGCAGACAACAGCTAAAAAAACTCCAACCTGACAGATCACATTCTTAGTTGGTAATAGTCTGTATTCAGCCATTGCAAACAATGGTCTATCATTTTGTAGGCAGCTTTAGTTTTACAGTATATGTAAGGGCAGCTTGGTGGTTTTCTGTTTTGTTGCACTACAACCTGTAATTAATGACTTACTTTAGATTTTATGTAATGGACCTGACAAAATAATCCAAATCCAAGTACATTGGAAAGAAAAAAGTACATGTGCGATTGCAGTGGTTTGGGGTGGCCCAAACACTAGGCTGGGTCTCCTGGACACCATCAAGGTGTCACCAGGTGTTGATGCTCTCCCGAGGGGATGGTAAGGCGTGTTGTACCTGATGGGAAATAAGTCCAGAGAGTCAGAGTCTGCAGTAAACCAATGTGTTTCTTTACTGATTTAACTCAAGTGCAAAACAGTACAAGAAGGGCACTGAGCTAGCTTCTCTAGTCTCCTCCTGGACAGAAGAAGGTTTCATGCAGAGAAAAGGCATGAGCTATCCATGACTCTCTCTCAGAGGGCAGGATCCCAGGCCAAAGGGTTAGTTGACCAGGGTCTGTGGATCAGTCGTCCAGCTAGCCCTGTGGTCAAAGGGCTGGTAACCTACGGTCTGTAGCAAAGTATCCCCATCTTAGCATCTTCTTTTGGTCGCTTGTGCAGCAGAGTCTCTTTTACTAAATACTGGTCCATATCTCAGACAACTAAACAGAAACAATTTTGCAATTTCAGGCTGTCATAGATATGTATAGAGTTTCAATACAAGTCTATGGGAATGACTAAACAGTTTTTCCAGACATAAACAAGTCTTCAGGGGTAAACAATAAAGCTAAAAAAAAGACACTCGCTAGTGATGTGCTTGCTGTGTAATACTTCTGCCGATTACCCAAAGAACTAGCAAATACAAACGAGCAAGCAATCACGATCTGCTGCTGGCAAACAACAATTCGGTATGGGGGCGAGAGATGGCATTAAAGGGGTATTCTGGTAAAGTAACTTAATTTTTGAAAAACTGCATTAAGACTGAAAGCTGGAACCCAACCAGAACCCATACCTATACTTATAACCAGAGCTTCAATTTACCTTGCAATCTATTTGTCTAGCTCCTGTGTGAGCCTGCAACACACTGAGAGTATCATGGCGTCTGATCTTCCCTCACAAAACTACAACCCCCAAAGTCCTTAGCTTTCTTGCTGTGTTGATGTTTATTGATTGACTGCCTGTTATACAGCCCAGTCACGCCCCCTCTACTCAGTAATCAGCAGCACACTGACACTCCCTATGTTTCACAAGACATTTAGCCAGAGAACTGATAGCAACACACTGAGCATGCTCGACCTAACACAGGCTCAGAACTACAGGTCGATGCCATGGTAATTTATGAGGAAACACAGTGGGTAGCAGAGGAAGAAACTACTTTTATAACTACTGAACGGTAAATATGTGACATTTACATTATATTAGGTAATTATTGATGATGAATTAGTCTAAAACATAAGTTATATTTATAGTAACCGGAATACCCCTTTAACGATCACTCCTCCCCACACTGTGGGGGAGATCACTGCATGTAATAGCAGTGCTCTCCTCCACTGATAAAAAAAAATATCCTATGTGGCCCTATTCATGTCTGTCTATCTATCTATCATCTATCTATCTATCTATCTATCTATCTATCTATCTATCCATCTATCTATCTATCTATCTGTCATATCTATCTATCTATTATTTATCTATGTATCTATCTTTCTATCTATCTACATATCTATCTCTCTCTCATATCTATCTATCTATCTATCTATCTAATATCTATCTATCTATCTATCTATCTATCTATCCATCTATCTATCTATCTATCTATCTATCTATCTAATATCTATCTATCTATCCATCTATCTATCTAATATCTATCTATCTAGCTATTATCTATTTAGATTTACCATAGATAGAATTGTAATGCACTGTATATACACAGTGCAATATTTTATGTTATTTGGTCTTATGCTATTATTGGATACAGTGACAGTATCATAAGTGATGCTCAGTATAAGGCAGCAATCCCCTCTGCCGGCTGCATTATTAACTAGCTCCGGTAATCCTCTGGGATACGTAGGGTTGCTGACTGAGAGAGCCTGAAAGATGAGAGTCAGGAGTGGGAGGGGGAAGCCACTCTGCCACGTATATAAGATCTGGAAACTACATGTACAGAAGTCCCTTTGCCCGAACTCAGATGGTATGATCCAGAGAGCTGCAGTTTAATTATCACTATTTGTCCATAGCTTGTTCCCTAAACCCATACACTCTACTGTGTAAGAAGATGTGTTTGCATTTTCTATCAACCGTGGTTGCTATTACCCTTACCTTACACAAACTGACATGTGCTACAACAGGGATCAGCAGCCTTTGGGACTCCAGCTGTTGTGAAACTACAATTCCCAGCATGCTAAGCTCCAGGGGCGTTGCTAGGGTCTCAAAAGATCCGGGGCCCAAGCCCCAATGCATATGGCCCAATTCTCTAAGTCGACAGATGCCCCCCCCCCCCCCCAAAAAAAAAAAAGCTAGCACTGAACACGTTTTACTATACTTGATATACAGCTATACAGCAGCACATACCTGTCACATCCAGGGCCTCCAGGTGACGTCTCCTCTGATGTAGATCTTCTCTGTCATCATCTTCTCCATTTGGTCCGTATAACTTCATTCAGCCACATCTCGTCTTTGTACATCTTAGCTTCTGCACATTTCTATAATCATCCCCCAACCTGGAGCCCCCACAGTGTTATCCCACTGCTCTCTATGCCCCCCAATACCCCCAAATACTATCCTGAAGAAAAATGAGTGCCGTACACTCTCCAAGTACCACCAATATTAATTGCCTTCTAGAATGCCCTCATTAGCAATACAGCCACTACTGTGCCCCAAACAGTGATAATGCTTCCCAAGAGTCTCTCCATTAGTAGAAGAGCACTCCAGTATTAACCACTACAGGACCGCCTAACGCACAGATGCGTCCGGCGGGCGGTCCTGTAGTTCTGATCTGACGCATTGGCAAGTCATCTCGCAAGACGCGAGACTTACTGTGAGCAATTGCGGACAAGAATAGGACATGTTCTATATTTTTGCGGAATGGAAGTGCAGACCCGGAAGCGCGGATCCGTAATTCCGGATCCGAGCGGGACAAAGTCTGTCCCCATAGAAATGAATGGGTCCGCAATTCCGTTCCGCAAACAGAATTGCGGACGTGTGAATGGGGCATAAGGGTCCCCTATCACCGCCAGTTAGCTAGCTACTTGTTAGGTAGCTAGCGCCCAGCCCACCGCACTGCAGCCACTGATTTTGGCAGAGATTTTTTCATCCACGATGATCGATACAAATGAAAAAATCTGTGCCGTTCATTTTTTTTTTTTTTCAGCCCAGGGGCTGAACGGAAAAAAAAAAAATCTCATTAGCCGTATGCTCAATATAAGGAGAATCGCAGAAACTCCTAATGCTGGCCATACGTATAATGATTGCGGAGACCCTAAAATGCCAGGGCAGTACAAACACCTCACATGTGACCCCATTTTAGAAAGAAGACACCCCAAGGTATTCTGTGAGGGGTATGGTGAGTTCATGTAAAATTTTATTTTTTGTCACAAGTTAGTGGAATATGAAACTTTGTAAAAAACAAAAATAAAATAAAATAAAATATAAATTTCCGCTAACTTGTGCCAAAAAAAAAAAATTCTGTGAACTCGACATGCCCCTCACGGAATACCTTGGGGTGTCTTCTTTCCACAATGGGGTCACTTGTGGGGTATTTATACTGTCCTGGCATTTTAGGGGTCCTAAAGCGTGAGAATCCAAATGCGTAAAAATGCCCTGTGAAATCCTAAAGGTACTCATGGGAATTTGGGCCCCTTTGCACATCTTGGCTGCAAAAAAGTGTCACTCATGTGGTATCGCCGTACTCAGGAGAAGTAGGGCAATGTGTTTTAGGGTGTATTTTTATATATACCCATACTTTGTTTGAGAAATATCGCTGTAAACGACAACTTTTTAAATTTTTTTATTCAAAGTTGTCAATTTACAGAGATATTTCTCTCACCCAGCATGGGAATATGTAAAAATACACCCCAAAACACATTGCCCTACTTCTCCTGAGTACGGCGATACCACATGAGTGACACTTGTTTGCAGCCTGGGTGCGCAAAGGGGCCCAAATTCCAACGAGTACCTTTAGGTTTTACATGGCTGCTCACAATTTAGCCCCGCCCAAAATGCCAGAACAGTAAACACACCCCACAAACGACCCCATTTTGGAAAGAAGACACCCCAAGGTATTCGCTGAGGGGCATAGTGAGTCCATGAAAAATTAAACTTTTTGTCAAAAGTTAGCAGAAAGGGAGACTTTGTGAGAAAAAACAATAAAAAATCAATTTCCGCTACCTTGTGCCAAAAAAAAAAATCTTCGATGAACTCGCCATGCCCCTCACGGAATACCTTGGGGTATCTTATTTCCAAAATGGGGTCACATGTGGGGTATTTATACTGCCCTGGCATTTTAGGGGCCCTAAAGCGTGAGAAGAAAAATGCGTAAAAATGCTCTCCTAAAAGGTACTCATTGGAATTTGGGCCCCTTCGCGCATCTTGGCTGCAAAAAAGTGTCACTCATGTGGTATCACCGTACTCAGGAGAAGTAGGGAAATGTGTTTTGGGGTGTATTTTTACATATACCCATACTGTGTGTGAGAAATATTTCTGTAAATGACAACTTTTAAAAAAAAATTATACAAAGTTGTCAATTTACAGAGATATTTCTCTCACCCAGCATGGGTATATGTAAAAATACACCCCAAAACACATTGCCCTTCTTCTCCTGAGTACGGCGATACCACATGAGTGGCACTTTTTTGCAGCCAAGATGTGCAAAGGGGCCCTAAAACCAATAAGTACCTTTAGGATTTCACAGGGCATTTTTACGCATTTGGATTCTCATGCTTTAGGGCCCCTAAAATGCCAGGGCAGTATAAATACCCCATATGTGACCCCATTTTAGAAAGAAGACACCCCAAGGTATTCCGTGAGGGGCATGTCGAGTTCCCAGAATTTTTTTTTTTTGGCACAGGTTAGCGTAAATTGATATTTTTGTTTTTTTGTTTTTTGTTTTTTACAAAGTCTCATATTCCACTAACTTGTGACAAAAAATAAAATTTTACATGAACTCACCATACCCCTCACGGAATACCTTGGGGTGTCTTCTTTCTAAAATGGGGTCACATGTGGGGTATTTATACTGTCCTGGCATTTTAGGGGCCCCTAAAGCGTGAGAAGAAGTCTGGAATCCAAATGCATAAAAATGCCCTGTGAAATCCTAAAGGTACTCATTGGAATTAGGGCCCCTTTGCGCACCCAGGCTGCAAAAAAGGGTCACTCATGTGGTATCGCCGTACTCAAGAGAAGTAGGGCAATGTGTTTTGGGGTGTATTTTTATATATACCCATACTCTGTGTGAGAAATATCTCTGTAAACGACAACTTTTAAAAAAAATTTATACAAAGTTGACAATTTACAGAGATATTTCTCTCACCCAACATGGGTATATGTAAAAATACACCCCAAAACTCATTGCCCTACTTCTCCTGAGTACGGCGATACCACATGAGTAACACTTTTTTGCAGCCTGGGTGCGCAAAGGGTCCTTTAGGTTTTACATGGCTGCTCACAATTTAGCCCCACCCAAAATGCCAGAACAGTAAACACACCCCACAAATGACCCCATTTCAGAAAGTAGACACCCCAAGGTATTCACTGAGGGGCATAGTGAGTCCGTCTGAGATTTTTTTTTTTTTTGCCAGAAGTTAGCAGAAATGGAAACTTTATTTATTTATTTATTTTCCTCAGAAAGTGTCATTTTCCGCTAACTTGTGAAAAAAAATGAAATTATACATGAACTCACCATGCCCCTCCGTGAATACTTTGGGGTGTCTTCTTTCTAAAATGGTGTCATTTGGGGGGTATTTATACTATCCTGACATTCTAGCACCTGAAGAAACATGACAGGTGCTCAGAAAGTCAGAGCTGCTTCAAAATGCTGAAATTCACTTTTTTGCACCATAGTTTGTAAACGCTATAACTTTTACCCAAACCAATAAATATACACTTATTGGATTTTTTTTATCAAAGACATGTAGAACAATAAATTTTGCGGAAAATTTATATAGAAATGTTACATAGGGCGCAATTTAGCAGGGGGCGCCCGCGGAACCCAAACCTGGTTGGAAGGGAACGTACACTGGCAACCGTCACGGTGCCCCGCTCTCATGCTGCGCCGCCTGAGCGCTCTAAGAATCCCAGCGGCCGGCTGCTGCGCTTGCATGTATGAGCGTGCGCCGGCCAGCGGCTGCTCGCTGACCCAGCAACACGGCCGGACCCGGACGGTCACATGATGGGCTGGGCTCAGGGTGGCTGGGGCCTGGGGGCGTGACTGCACAGCGGCGAGAACCGGGAAGAGCAGGGGCAGCGAGCCTAGAGGGCCGGAGGCAATGCGATCTCACTCTCTGACACTCACCAGCAGTCAGCCAGAGAGAGAAGAAGTAGAAGCTAGTAGCCGCCCAGCAGCAACTCAGGACAAGACAAGGACAGCTAGTAGGATTGGAACTACTTAGTTGTTCAATTAGAGTCTGTCTGATGGATCATTATACATCAACATACATCAATATAAGTTGCAGGCATATAGCCTAGGCCTAGCTGCCTAGCCAGGACCTAAAGAGTTGCAAAGCTATAACCCTTAACATGCCCTGACAGGCTCAACAAACAAATTATAAGAGAATGCTGAGGATTGTAGTATCACAGGGATATAGGAGCACATGGTAGATGGAGCAGTCACAGATCTTATATGAGGTCATTCTGGCCATTTTGGGCCACTGGGCAGGCTATATCCCTGTGATACTACAATCCTCAGCATTCTCTTATAATCTGTTGCTGTCAGGGCATGCTGAGAGTAAGGCCTCATGCACACGACCGTTGTTTGTTTCCGCGTCCGTTCCGTTTTTTTTCACGGATAGGATGCTTCCCCATTCATTTCAATGGGTCCGTCAAAAAATGCGGATGGTCAACCGTTTTCCTTCCGCTTCCGTGATCCGTGTTTTCATTCCGTCAAAAAAATAGTGCATGTCCTATTTTTTTCACGGTCGCGGACAAGGATAGGCATTTTTACAATGATCTGCCATAAAAATCGGATCCGTCAAAAAAAACGGTCCGTCATCCGTTTTTTTTGACGGACGCGAAATTTCAAGGAGGAGCGGACGCGGAGGCAGGCAACGGTCGTGTGCATGAGGCCTTAGGCCGCAGATGCACACGGCCGTGATCGGTCCGTGGTATCCCGGCCTGGAATCCTGCAGACAGCAGGAGCGCACAGCATCATTGGTTGCTATGACACCGTGTGCTTCGTGCCGCCGCTACAGTACTGTAATACACCGATATGATCTATACTATTGTATTACAGTACTGTAGAGGCTGCACGAGCACGAAGCGCACGGCGTAAATCGTGCGATTTACGAGTAAGCAAACAATCTAATACACAGGCTTGTTTCTTTAGCTATGGCTTAAGTTATGGTAGTTATTCTCCACCATTCTTAATAGGGGGCTTTATTGACACATATAACTCTCTTTTAATTTAAACGCTGAGAAAGGGGTGGAACATATGTGATTGTGAGGGGGGGGGGGCAGCAATTTTTATCTTGCCTAGGGCGGCAAAAATCCTTGCACCGGCCCTGCCTGTAGTGCTCCCTGTAGTTATATTATCCTTCCTTTAGTGTCCTCAGAAATTATAATTCCTCAGCCCCCCACCATACAGTCCCATGTAAATAACATTATTTCCCTCCCTCCGCGAAATAACATCGACACCTTCAACATACAGTCCCATGTAAATAACATCACCCTTTCCCAGACACCTCCAACATGCAGTCCCATGTAAATAACATTACACCTTACATATAGTTCCATGTAAATAACATCACCCTCTAAACATTAATTCCCATGTAAATAACTTCCCTCCCTTCAGCCCTAACATACAGTCCCAGTTACATAACTACAACTCCCAGCATTGCTCTGCCTCTGCCCTTCACTACCTCTCCTCATGTAGCAGACATAACCACAGCTTCTTCCCAGGACTTCTCCTCTTCACTGCCATCCTCTCCTGCACTGGTCACATGATGGTGACATCATCGCAGGTCCTTTTCAGCTACTCACATGACCTGTGATGTCACCACAGGTCCTTCAGCTCTTGCAGGGCATTAGGCTAGGGCTACACAACGACATGTGTCTCGCACCAATGTCGCTCGACAATTTTAATATTGATAGTCTATGGTGTCACACTGCGACATGCGACAACTGCGACACGACAGTAGCAAAAATCCATCCAAGATCTATTTTTTTGCGACTGCCGCGTCTTAGTCGCAGGATGGTGCATGTCGCAGTGTGACACCATAGACTATCATTATAAAAATTTTCGCGTGACGTTGGTGCGACATCAATGTCACACAACACATGTTGCAGTATAGTTGTGCCCTATGTGTCGTGCGACTTATTGTCGCGCAACACATGTCGTCGTGTAGCCCTAGCTTTAGATTTAATTGTATTGCCGTCCTGAGGTCGGCAATACAGTTCTATCTATCTGGCAGGCAGTACAGTCGGGACCGGGGAAAAAAAATCTGGGGCCCAAGCCCCAAATGTTTTAATCTAGCAACGCCCCTGCTCAGCTCCATTTAATTCTATAGAGTTTTTCACAACAGCTAATCAAGTATTCACGCTGGGAGTTGTAGTTTCACAATAGCTGGAGTGCCAGAGATTGCCTACTCCTCTGCTACAAGAAATAGGAGATGGGTTTGTGATGGAGTCTTTTTATCTATTTCTGAAAGTGTTACATTCAGAAATAATAATATAGAGCTTGAATCTATGGTGTGTGTCCTCACCGAAACTGGATCCTAAGAGGATCATCTGCCTTAAGCCTCATGCACACGACGCAAAAAACAGATCCACAAAAAATACGGATGACATCCATGTGCATTCCGTATTTTGCAGAATGGAACAGCTGGCCCCTAAAAGAACAGTCCTATGCTTTTCTGTAAGGAAAATACGGACATATAGAAATGGAATGCACACGGAGTACCTTCCGTTTTTTTTGCAGTTTATGTCATTTGGGCTCTGTGGCGTTATCGAATCAGCCTTATACAATCACGCATTTGTGAGGTGACTTGTTGAATCAGACATTCTCCACTTACAGTTTACGCATCAGACACCCAGGAGTTAATCAAGTAGTCTTTAATCCGGAGATTGTATTACAAGATATGCAGGGAATCCAGATGGTAAAAGAATTATTCCTCTAATAATCTCCTTGATAAGAAGATGAGATACTACACAGATTCTACTCAGATTTTCCTCAGATTCTCCTCAGAATTACAGCACACACAAACAGCAATGCATGACAGGGAAAACAGGAAGTGGCTAGACTGAACCAACTAGAAGCTGAAACAGAGGGGGGAGGAAAGAGAGAAGCATACCAATACACAATGCAAGATACTAAAACAGAACACTCCCCGTCTGGTATCGGTAGATACCACTATGTATATGCATACAATGGAATTGTATAAAATAACAATGAATAATGTCCATAAACCTGATGAATAAACAGATGAATAATGTCCATAACCTGAAAAGGAAACATGCAATGAACATTTATTCAAACCAAAAAAAGATATGTCTTCAGTTCAGACCTTAGAGCTGGTACTGAAAACAGTCCTAGAAGATGATGAGCATCTCTACGCGCGGTCACAATGCGATTTACTGCGTTTTGCACACGTGTGATAAAAAAACGGAATGCTTATAAACAACATCTCTTAGCAACCATTCATGAAAATCGCATCCGCACTTGCTTGCGGATGCCATGCGATTTTCACACAGCCCCATTCACTTCTATGGGGCCAGTGTTGCGTGAAAATCGCTGAATATAGAACATGCTGCGATTTTCACGCAACGCAAAAGTGATGTGTGAAAACCACCGCTCATGTACACAGACCCATTGAAATGAATGGGTCCGGATTCCGTGCGCGGAATACTCGCTCGTGTGAAAGGGGCCTTAGGCTACTTTCACATTATCATTTTTTGCGGATCCGTCATGGATCTGCAAAAACGGTTCTGTTACCATAATACAACCGTATGCATCTGTCATGAACAGATCCGGTTGTATTATGTCTTCTATAGCCATGACGGATCCGTCATGAACACCATTGAAATTCAATTGGGGATAGATCCATTCTCTATTTAAAACGGATCTGTCCCCGTGACTTACATTGTGTGCCAGGACGGATTCGTCTTTCTCCGCACCACATGGCGGACAGAAAAACGCTGCAGGCAACGTTTTGGTGTCCGCCTCCAGAGCGGAATGGTGAATGAATGGAGCCAAACTGATGCATTCTGAGTGGATCCTTTTCCATTCAGTATGCATTAGGGCAAAACGGATCCGTTTTGGACCGCTTCTGAGAGCCCATGACGGATCTCAGAAACGGAAAGCCAAAACGCTAGTTGCTAGTAGCCTTAGGCCCCTTTCACACTAGCGAGTATTCCGCACGGGTGCAATGCGTGATGCGAACGCATTGCGCCGACATGAAATACGGACCCATTCATTTCAATGGGGCTGTGTACATGAGCGGTGGTTTTCACACATCACTTTTGCGTTGTGTGAAAATCGCAGCATGTTCTATATTCTGCGATTTTCACGCAACGCTGGCCCTATAGAAGTAAATGGGGATATGTGAAAATCGCATTGTAGCCGCAAGCAAGTGCGCATGCAATGCGATTTTCACGGATTGTTGCTAAGAGATGTTGTTTGTAAACATTGAGTTTTTTTATCACACGCATGCAAAAAGCAGTAAATCGCATTCCACCTGCGCGATAAAAACTGAACAACTGAACACGATCGCAAACAAAACTGAATGGAGTTGCTTGCGAAATCGTTCAGTTTTCACTGAACGCATCCGCAACACATCCTGACCTAATCCGCTCATGCTTGTCTGCAAGGGTCCTTCGTGTTTTGATACTTGGTGCTTTGAAGATTTGCTCCACCAGGTGCATAGCATTGATCAACGATGCCAGATGGAAGTCTAAGGCCCCTTTCACACGGGCGAGTTTTCTGCGCGGGTGCAATGTGTGACGTGAAAGGATAACTGTCACATTTAGACCCAAATTTCAGTTTTCATATATGTAGTTACTAATATCATAATATTTCTGAATCAATAACTATTAGACTTACTTACCCCTTATTTAATAAGATTCAGCCCTTAGCAACCAGTCTGCATAAAACTGCAATTTCACTATTCTGTTAAAATGGCCGCCCTCAGCCCTGAGGCTAATCCATAGGACGCCTGCAGTGAAGTTAGTGAAGACCAGCTCTGTATAGGGGGGTCTTGCAGTTAAATTTCCAGGTCTGGCTGAAGCCTGTAGTCCTCCTACAAGCTCTCCTCTTATCAGATAAGGCTGTCATTTATACACTGAGCAGCCACATTGTCCAGAACTGCTAAGGGAGTGTCTGCCAAGCACAGACATGTGGAGAAGTTCACACACACAGCCCAGCACTGTTATCTCCTGTCAGGAAGAACCTGGCTTTTTATACATTCCCTTACAATGTTGACTCACTATCAGTTCCCAGTGCACTCAGTGTGCTCCGTCCTCATCTGGTAGACTAGACGGAAGGAGCATAGCAACCTGATTTTATAGCCAAATATAGCCAATACTGGGGACTTTTAGGTGGCTTTTAGGGGTTATTTATTAAACAATCAGAAATTAAAACAGGGCCAACAAGGTGATATTAATCACCAAAATCCAATAGTAAAAAAAAATAAAAATTGACAGTTATACTTGAACGCACTGCACCCACACTGAATCCTGACCCATTCACTTCAATGGGGCTGTGTACATGAGCGGTGATTTTCACGCATCACTTGTGCATTGCGTGAAAATCACAGCATGCTCTATATTCTCAGTTTTTCACGCAACGCAGGCCTCATAGAAGTGAATAGGGCTGCGTGAAAATCGCAAGCATCCGCAAGCAAGTGCGGATGCGGTGCGATTTTCCCACATAGTTGCTAAGAGACGATCGGGATGGGGACCCAATCTATATTATTTTCCCTGCCGGCTAAAGGACCTGTGGTGACGTCACTGCGCTCATCTCATGGTCCAATCACGTGGTCCATCACTACGGTGATGGACCATGTGATTTGAACATGTGATGTGACGTCACCACAGGTCCTATAGACGGCAGCTCATGATTAAACAAGAAAGAAGAGATCGCAACTGCACGATCAAGTGGATAAGGTGAGTTAATTTATTTTATTTTTAACCCCTCAATCCACATTTTACTAAGCATTCTGTATTGAGAATGCTAATATTTTCCCTTATAAACATTTTATAAGGGAAAATAATAAAATCTACAGAATACTCAACCCAAACCCGAACTTCAGTGAAGAAGTTCTAGTCTGGGTACTAAACATGACGATTTTTCCCATGCGCTTGCAAAACGCATTTAAACTCTTTGCACTCATGCTGAAAAATCGTGCATTTTCCCGCAACGCATCCTATCCGGCCCCATTCCGCAACGCCCGTGTGAAAGGGGCTAAAGCGAGCGTGACGGATTGGCTCCAGATGCGTTCAGGATGCGTTCAATGAAACTCGCACCATTTTAAAAGCAAGTTCAGTTAGTTTTGTCTGCGATTGCGTTCAGTTGTTAATTTTTTTCTGCGCGGGTGCAATGCGTTTTGATGCGTTTTTCACGTGCGTGATAAAAAACTGAAGGTTTACAAACAACATCTCCTAGCAACCATCAATGAAAAACGCATTGCATCTGCACTTGCTTGCGGATGCAATGCTTTTTCATGCAGCCCGTTAAAAACGCAGAATATAGAACATACTGCGATTTTCACGCAACGCAGAACTGATTCGTGAAAAAAAATGCTTGTACACAGACCCATTGAAATGAATGGGTCAGGATTCAGTGCGGGTGCTATGCGTTCACGTCATGCATTGCACCCACGCGGAAAACTCGCTTGTCTGCAAGGGTCCTTAGGCGTTTTGTGAAAACTAAGCGATTTCACAAGCAACTCCATTCAGTTTTGTTTGCGTTCACGTTCAGTTGTTCAGTTTTTAACGCGCGGGTGCAATGCGATTTACTGCGTTTTACACACGTGTGATAAAAAAACTGAATGTTTATAAACAACATCTCTTAGCAACCATCCGTGAAATATGCATCACATCCGCACTTGCTTCCGGATGCCATGCGATTTTGACGCAGCCCCATTCACTTCAGAAGTGATACATGGAAAAAAACGCTTATGTATACAGACCCATTGAAATGAATGGGTCAAGATTCAGTGCAGGTGCTATGCATTCACGTCACGCATTGCACCCGCGTGGAAAACTCGCCCGTGTGTAAACTCGCCCGTGTGAGGCAGAGAAAATCAGGAGCTCATAAATATTAAGACTCATCGGCATTTGCTGGAGCTGTTCAATACGAGATTTTAGCAAAATTAAGTCAGTTAAAGAAAGTGACCCATCATTTTGCTAAGGGGATCTCTTACTAGTTGTGCTACCGTTCTGTGCATTGGGGACCGCAATTTGCAGTCCCCAATGCACGGGCAACATCCGTGCTGCGGCCAGGACGGATCGAGACCCATTCAACTTGAATGGGTCTGTGATCCGTCCAGACCGTAAAGAAATAGAACGTGTTCTATTTTTTTTTGCGGTGCGGAGGCACAGACAGAAACACTACAGAAGCAAGTGAATGGGTCCGCATCCGTGTATGGCCACGGCCAGGCAACAGCTGTGTGCATGAGGCCTTATGCTATCCTTAGGACACCATAACTGGTGACAGATTATTTTAAGGGAATTGTCTCACAATCATCATTCATCACCTTTTCAAAGCAGAAGTAATAAATGTCTAATCATTGGGGTCCCATCTCTGGCACTCACACTACTTACTAGAATGGGGGTCCCAAGCTTCTCCTCACCTCTTACAGTGCAACTGTGGTGAGAATGAGAATGAGTTAATTAAGTGGTGGCAAATAACAAAGTGGGACTCCACAGATGAATACAGTGTTCAGCTATTTCCATCATCCACATAAATATTGACTAGAGTGGCAAAGCGCATGCTCAACCAGCACTCCATTCAAACGGCATGGCTGCAGTGAGGAGGAATGGGGGGCTTAATTCACCCACTCTAGTGACCAGTTTGGGCTACAGTAGTTGAATGAGCTAAAGCCTTTTTGAAGGAGTTGTACCATGAAAAATAATCTACATTCCCAAAACAGCTCCTGGATCTGAATATTTTTGCAATTGCGTATAATTAAAAATTTAGAATAACCTGTGAGCTATTCAATACAATGTATCTGTATAGCGCCACCTGCTGTTTGTCATTTTCCTTATCTCTTGTCCTCCTCATTGAGGTAGTCGCACACTATCAGTTGGAATCTTCAACTTTCACAGCTGTATCTCCAGTAAGAAACTGTGTTAGTTATAGGGAAAGAGCTGCAGCAGAAAGGACCTGCCCCCGAGAAAGAACATGCCCCCTGATCCGCAGTCTGAACTATTTCAAGCAGTACAATTTGAGCAATGAATGGGGAGATCTCTGGATCCATGTAAAGTAAAGGGCTGGTGCTAGCTTTGTTAGAAAGAGATTGTCATCTACTATATGATGTCTTTAAGCACAACTTAGTGAGTTCATGACAAATGAAGACTTCATGATTGGTCCACTGGTATTAAGGATCAGGTTTAAACTCCAAACTGTATTTTTTAGCCTTTTACAAAGCACTTAAATTACCATGCAGCCCCAATCCAGCAATCAAATCCAATCACCTGTTCACAATTCTGCTCTGTTCCAGTGAACATCTGGCCTCTGGTCACATTGAGGTGGAACATGAATGTTCTGCATCTTTACAACGGAGATGTCGTGACTGCATTCTTCTTCTTTGTGTATTGGTGTGGAAAACAGGTCACCTGGGCTGCTGGTGGCAAGGGATGAGGCCCACAAACAGATAGACCTGCATTTTAGCTTATGTGCACGTCATTTCATTATATCTTAAACTTTTCTTTTTTATTTTAGGATTTAATGATCTGGAAATCCTGATACTCTGGTATGTAACACTTAGTCCAATGGTAGGTTTATAGAAATGTACTTGACAATCTGGATCAACTTGCAGGATAACAGGCCGAACTGGATGAACAGATGTCTTTTTTCGGCCTTATAAACTATGTTACTATGTTACTATGTTAATGTTCGACCCTTTAACTAGGCCTTGAGACACAACTTGGATAATAAATAAGCCAGCATCTCATCTGCAGATAGCTGTTTCAGGGTGATTGTCTCTCATTTGCATCCCTTTCTTCCCAGAATTCCAGAGGAGTATGTATCGCCTATAAGTCTCCTCACACCGACTAAAGCGCTCTCTCCCCAAAGAGAGATAGTACCCCCAAATCCTGATTTAGGCCTCTCACCCAGTTAAGCCAGTGCTCTCTACTCTGCACTGATGAGGGGTAATCACCCTGAAACCACTGTCTGCAGATGAGGTGCTGGCTTATTTATTATCCGAGTCATGTCTCAAGGCCTATTTAAAGGGTCGAACGTTGACTTATAGAATAGCTGCCTTACATCTGGTGGCATTCTAATCACCCCCTTTTACCCAAAGTGTAAATAAAAATAGGTAAATAATAAAAAAAACATATCATGGGTACCCACACTATTAAAATATTAAAATATTTTCCCATATGGCAAATGGCTAAACGGAAAAAAGTCAAAATGGCTGATTTGATGTTTTTTGGTCGCTTCACCTCCCACAAAAAAATTTAATAAAAAGTGATCAACACTTACACAACCTAAAATGGTATAATTGAAAAGTACATATCATCCTGCAAAAAAATGAGCCCTCACACAGCTCAGTACAAATGACTACAAAAATGTTATAGGGGTCAGAATATGGCAATGAAGGGGAAAAAATATATATATTTTTTTCAATATTAAAACACAAGAAAAACTACACATATGTAACAAGTAAGTTTTACTGCATAGGAAATGGTGTAAAAAAAATTAATTTGGAATTTTTTTCCCGCTTCCCACCAAATTTTATGAAACCGTAAATGGTGCCATTAGAAAGTGCATATTGTCCCGCAAATAACGTCTATGTGAATGAAAAAGTAAAAAAGTTATCGCTTTAGAAAGGCTGCAGCAGCAAAGTGCCATACAATTGCTTGGAGATATATAGCGTCCACAAACATAACATTATAACAATACTGGCATGTTCTAGCAACAGTCACTTAATAGTTCAACTAGGTGGTATTGTCACTGCAACAGGGTCAATGCCAACCCTCTTACAAATGTCCGAGAAGGGACATCACAGAAATTCTGGGTAGCAATGTAAGTAATGCATGTAGCTCTTTGTGTACAATCTTTTAATATATTTATACACACCCCAGACAAAACCCCTAAAGAAATACAGTCCCAGACTACAGTACCCACTACCCACTAATACAGAACACAGACCAGTAAATAAATATAGACCCCAGGTCAGGTACCCTAAATACAGACCCACACCCCCTTAAAGACCACATTCCATTAAAGATAGAACCCTTACGTACAGACCCTAAACAATACAGTCCTCAGACCAGACTCCCAAAATAAAAACAGACTACAGCCCCTACATAAAAACCTCCATCCCCCAGGACTTTGGCATGATACCTTGGAGTGAAGAGGACTGCAGAAGCAAGCAAAAAGAAGTACCTAGGACACAGCGCCAAGGGACACTTTTCTGCTGGACCTCCTTGACATTCGGGGAACGTTGACAAGTACTATATGTTATAGAACTCTTGTCCTTATATGAAGGCCTCTTTAAGGCCTGCCACTGCAACAGTTATATCACTATAATTACACCACTGTTGATGTATCTTGGTAAGACCCACAATCTATCTATCTATCTAAAATTTATCTATCGAATATCCAGGATCGTATTTACCATTAGGCACATAAAGGCATGTTCCTAGGGTGGGGCCTTTTTTTTCTTTTTTTTTCTACTTCTCCACACCAACAGGGCAACTTAGTCTCCCGAGAGGTGTGGGGGGGTTTGGGGGGGTCGGGGTGTAGCTTTGGAAGGCACATCTATTAATGGAGGCTTTCCCTGGGGAGCATTATCATTATTGGTGCACTGTAGGGAGCACTATTACTAATGAGGGAACTCTGGGAGGGAATTTCTGTTGATAGGACTTTAAGGAGCACTAATACTATGTGGGAAATATCTTTATGGCATTGTTATTTCTGCAGTCTAGTATTTGGGGGCATTGTGGAGCACACAGGCCCCAGTATTGGGAACAGCAGTAGGATAACAATGTTACAGTGCCATGGGGAGGATGATGGTAAAATGATGAACCTCAGATGTCTTTGTCAAACTTTACAAAGAGGAGACATGGGTAAAAAAGCCATGGCTTTCTGGGTCGAATGGAGAAGATGTGGAAAGAGAACGTCTATGTTATGTATTAGTCGACACCTCACACTCTTTTGCACTTTTTGTACATTTTCCAGATCTATTCAATTAAAGAAACCATTGAAGTATATGCTGACATTGGATGTCTTTTTTTGCCATCAGTCAGCAGACAATTGCCTGGACTGCCGAAAGAGGCAGCTAATGTATTAAAAGGTGTGCTCTTGCAGTGTAGCCTTCAGTTAAGTGTAATTGCGTATGGGGGCATTAGGAGGGATAGGTGACGACTTAGAGAGGATTTGGCTGTCAGCTATCTAAATTGTATGGCCATCAGTGGGGGAGGTGGCACTACTGTATAGTGCCTAGGGCAGCATGAACTCTAAATACAGCCCTGCTCATAAGATCTATCTCAGATCTATCTATCTAATAATCCAAAATCAGGGAAGCACTCTCGGTGTAGAGATGCATGGAGTGCCCGCAGTGTAGATGAGACCAATCATCTGTTAGGAAAAAAAGCTGTGGCACATCTACAGCAAATAAAGAGAAAAAAGTAGCGATGTTTCAGTCCTCTTTCTGGGACTATTATCAAGCAAGTGAATACAAGTATTGAGTATTTGAAGGCACTGCCTAATTTGCATACATGATTTATCCTTAAAGAGATATATGATTTGTGCCAAGAGTGATCAAAAATACATTGTAGCCAAAACATTAACGTATTATCCAAGGTGGGACCATGCATGTACATGTGATAATGATACAAAGTATAGATTACCCATTTTGAGCATCCAGTCAATTATACATGTGATTATAATCAGCTGTGCGATTGTGATTGCCCATAGCAACAAACAAAAGGTATATGGGGTGTAAATAGCAATGACAGCATGTGTATTAACCCCTTAGCGACTAATGACGTACTGTGTGCGTCATGATGTAGTGTTAGTTACCGCATCATGACGTGCACAGTACGTCATAAGATCAAAGTGTCATTGCAAATACACTTGCAGTCCGGGCCCCCCGGCAGGGGACCAATCACAGCGGTCCCTGCCTTTGGATCGCTGCGATTGGCCCAGTCAGATTTGACTGACCAATCGCAGCGTTCAGCAGCACAGCTCCGATCTGCTCAGTGAGGGTTCAGGAGATCGGCGCTGCACTGCTATGTTCATTTACTGTGCCCCAATCCCCCCACCCCCCATTCACAGTGCCCCGACCAGGTAATAATGAGGGGCCCGACCCCCCCACCCCCACAATTATTCAGGATGACCGAGTGGTAGTAGATTGTCAGCTGTAACATATAACTGACAATCTACTGAAACGACCCACATCATTGCTGCACTGATGTCTGCCATTTAATCCCTTCCATGCCATGGTCCGTAGGGACCGCTGTATGGAAGGGGTTAACAGGGAGGAATCTCCTTCCCACCCCCATCGGGCGCTGCGCCACTGTGGCAGCATCCCGATGGTTACCATGGCAACTGGAAGCCTTACATAGGCACCCAGGCTTGTCATGGTATGTAAGCCTAACAGGGTCCTGCCAGAGGCAGAAGCCTGTTCAGGCTTACCGTGAATGAAAATACACTGCAGTACACTATACAGTGTACTGCAGTGTATTGTAGAGCCATCAGACCCACTGGATCTATAAGAACCAAGTGGATCTGAGTCAAAAAAGTGTTAAACAAATGAAAAAAGTTAAAAAAAATCTAACATTTTCCCATATACGCACATTTATAATTGGGTAAAAATGAAGAAAATAATATACCCTTAACATGTTTGGTATTGCCGCGTCCGTAACAACCAGCTCTATAAAAATATCAGATGACCTAACCCCTCAGGTAAACCCTGTAAAAAACATAAAATAAAAACAGTGCCCAAAAATACTTTTTTGTCACCTACCATCACAAAAAGTGCAAAACCAAGCGATTAAAAGGGTGTATGCCGCCCAAAATAGTACCACTCAAACCGTCACCTCATCCCACAAGAAATGAGACCCTACTTAAGACAATAAAAAAGCTATGGCTCTCAGACTATGGAGACACTAAAACATAATTTTTTTTGTTTCAAAAATGCTATTATTGTGTAAAAAATAAATAAGAAATAGTAGACATATTAGGTATTGCCATGTCTGCTAGAACCTGCTCTATAAAAATATCACATGACCTAACCACTCAGGTAATCACCGTAGAAAGAAAGAAATAAAAAACGGTGCCAAAATTACCAATTTTTTGGTCACCTTACCCCATAAAGTGTAATAATGAATTATCAAAAAATCATATGTTCCCAAAAATGGTACCAATAAATCGTCAACTCTTCCTGCAAAAAAACAAACAAGCCCCTGCACAAGACATTAGGCAGAAAAATAAAAAAAATATGGCGTTTAGAAAATGGAGACACAAAAACATTTTTCAAAAATGCTTTGTTATGTAAAACTGAAACAAAAGAACAAAGAAAGTAGGTATATTTGATATGATCGCATCCGTAACAACCTGCTCTATAAAAATAGCACATGATCTAACCTGTCAGATGAACATTGTAAAAATAAAAATGGTGCCAAAACATCCATTCTTTGGTTACCTTGCGAATATACAGCGATTAAAAATCATATGTACCCCAAAATAGTGCCAATAAAACTGTCACCTTTCCAAAATGGGGTCACTTTTTGATTGTTTCTCCTGTAGGGTGCATCTGGGTGGCTTTAAATGGGACATGGTGTCTAAAAACCAGTCCAGCAAAATCTGCCTTCTAAAAACCATACGGCGCTCCTTTTTTTCTGCGTGCTGACATGCGCCCATACAGCAGTTTACCCCCACATGTGGGGTGTTTCTGTAAACCGCAGAATCGGGGTAATAAATATTGAGTTTTGTTTGGCTGTTAACACTTGAAAAATATGGATTATAATGGAAAATCTACCAAAAAAGTTAAATTTAGAAATTTCATCTCCATTTTCCTTTAATTCTTGTGGAATACCTAAAGGGTTAAAAAAGTTTCTAAAATCTGTTTTGAGTAACTTGAGGGGTGTAGTTTCCAAAAAGGGATCATTTATGGGTGGTTTCTACTATGTAAGCCCCACAAAGTGACATCAGACCTGAACTGGGCCTTAAAAAGTGGGTTTTGAAAATTTTCTTTTAATCTTAAGTATTGCCTCTAAAATTCTAAGCCCTCTAAAGTCCCCAAAAAAAAAAAAAAATTACGTTTATAAAATGATGCCAACATAAAGTAGACATATGGGGAATGTTAAGTAATAAATATCTTATGAGGTATCACTTTCTGTTTTAAAAGCAGAGAAAATAAAATTTTGAAAATTGTGAATTTTTCAAAATTTTTGGTAAATTTGGGATTTTTTCATAAATAAAGGTGAAATATATTGACTCAAATTTATGACTATCATGAAGTTCTGCGTCACGAGAAAACAATCTCAGAATGGCTTGGATAAGTAAAGGTGTTCCAAAGTTATTACCACATAAAGTGATACATGTCAGATTTTCAAAAATAAGCCTGGTCATGAAGGTGCAAAATGGCCCGGTCATTAAGGGGTTAATTTGCAGTGTGTATGCGTACACATAGCGCATGCATGCCGTTTGCATTTGAGAAAATGAAATATTAAGGCCGTTAATAAAAAAAATGCAGCAAAAAACCTAAAAATGCAAAAAAAAAACAATATAATAGAGACACTACTCTGTTCTACATGACTAGTCCCTAGAATAACTTATCTGATTAAATGGTTTGCTACTGGTTTACTAATCTCTCTTTTATATGGTTAATTCTTTTGCATTTTTTATTTTATTTGCTGCATTTTTTTTACTAGCGGCCTTGTTATTTCATTTTGCCAAATGGAAATGGCACGCATGCGCTGTGTGTACTCACACTGCAAGTGCCACACACATTGTGATCGCTATACATCTATCTAATACAGGGGGCCCGCCGAGGAAACTGATCCGGACCACCGGGTGTTTTTGCCGTTTCTCATGGCTCAGCAGGGCGCCGCCACCTCCTCCCAGTGGAGTCGCGAGGGGGACGAAGAGAGGGACTGACAGTGTAGCATGGCCGAGCTCTGTCTGGTCTGCGGTACAGGAACTTTTGTTTCCTGTATCCTGTACCCGGCCACAATGACAGGAAGTGCTCACTTAGTGTGCGCTTCCTATCAGTCCTGCCGGGTACAGGAAACAAATGCTCCTGTACCACGGACCTTACAGAGCTCGGCCACGCTACACTAGGGGAGGGAAAATGAGAGTGACAAGGGAGGGAGGGGGCCTGAGAAATGAGAGTGACAAAGGAGGGTCTGAGAAATGAGAGTGACAAGGGAGGGAGGGGGCCTGAGAAATGAGAGTGACAAGGGAGGGGGAATGAGAGTGACAAGGGAGGGAGGGTCTGAGAAATGAGTGACAAGGGAGGGAGGGTCTGAGAAATCAGAGTGACAAGGGAGGGAGGGGGTCTGAGAAATGAGAGTGACAAGGGAAGGGGGCTGAGAAATGAGTGACAACCAAGGAAGGGAGGGCCCTGAGAAATGAGAGTGACAAGGGAGGGAGGGGGGCTGAGAAATGAGAGTGACAAGGGAGGGGGGCTAAGAAATGAGAGTGACAAGGGAGGGGGGAATAAGAGTGACAAGTGAAGGAAGGGTCTGAGAAATGAGAGTGACAAGGGAGGGGGGGCTGAGAAATGAGAGTGACAAGGGAGGGGGGAATAAGAGTGACAAGTGAAGGAGGGGTCTGAGAAATTAGAGTGACAAGGGAAGGGGGTGAGAAAGAGAGTGACAAGGGTGGGGGGGATGATTCCCATTGAAATACTGGTAAATATATATAATTGCTCATAGTTAAACTATAGTCCGGCCCTCCAACTGTCTGAGGGACCGTGAACTGGCCCCCTGGTCCCCAAGTTTGAGGACCCCTGATTTAAGATATAATAATATCATTAAAATCTTTTTCTAAAGGCAGAGTCATACCACTTGAATCTGGCAGAAGTCACATAAGATTCTTGTCAGTTAAACATTTTGCAAGTGCACTGACCTCTTTTATCTTGCCACCATTCAGCAGAATAGTCACAATGTCTGCATTTTTCCATCCATGGACACCACTAGAGGCGTAACTATAATTCATAGGGCCCCCACTACCTTATGCAAGAAAATTAAAACAGCAGCATAAGTAGCAAAATTCCAGGCCTCTTTCACACGGGCGTCATGTTTGACCCCCGGATAAGAGGCGGGTGCGTTGCGGGAATATGCGCGATTTTCCCGCGCGGGTGCAAACGTTTGTAATGATTTTTGCACGCGCGTGAAAAAAATTGCCATGTTTGGTACCCAGACTCGAAGCCGGACTTCATCCCTGAAGTCCGGTTTCGGGACTTCTAGAGAATTTATTATTTTCCCTTATAACATGGTTATAAGGGGAAATAATAGCATTCTTAATAAAGAATGCATAGTAAAATTAAGTGGAAGGGGTTAAAAATAATAAAAGTTAACTTACCTTAGCCACTTGATCGCGTAGTTGCGATCTGTCCTCTCTTTCCCAGCATCAGCTAAGAACTAAAGGACCTGTGATGACGTCACATCACATGGTCCAATCACATGGTCCATCACCATGGTAAGATGGACCATGTGATTGGACCATGTGATGTGACGTCATCACAGGTACTTTAGTTCTTAGCTGATGCTGGCAAAGAGAGGACAGATCGCAACTACGCGATCAAGTGGCTAAGGTAAGTTAACTTTTATTATTTTTAACCCCTTTCTCTTCATTTTACTAAGCATTCTTTATTAAGAATGCTATTATTTCCCCTTATAACCATGTTATAAGGGAAAATAATAAAGATCTGGTCCCGTTGCTAAGCAACCATGCAGGAAAAATCGCACTGCATCCGCACTTGCTTGCGGATGCTTGCGATTTTCCCGCATCCCCATTCACTTCTATGGGGCCTGCGTTGCGTGAAAAACGCACAATATAGAGCATGGTGCGATTTTCACGCAACGCAGAAGTGATGCGTGAAAATCACCGCTCATGTGCACAGCCCCATAGAAATGAATGGGTCCGGATTCAGTGGGGGTGCAATGCGTCCTCCTCACGCATTGCACCCGCGCGGAAAACTCGCCCATGTGAAAGGGGCCTAAAGGTATGTATAATAAACCATATATGAGAAGACCCACATTATAGCAAAATGCCAGCATATTGTTATTCAACATGCACAGGCACAATGTTTTGCACCTGACAGGGCCCCCCAAAACTCTGGGCCCCATAGCAAGATCCATGTCTGCTATGGTTATAGCTACACCTATGGACAGCACCCCTTAAATGGGTTGTCCGGGTTCAGAGCTGAACCCGGACATACCCATAATTTCATCCAGGCACCACATGGTGCCTGATGTTAGCATCGGAGCATCTCATTCTCTGATGCGCTCCCTCTACCTGCGCTGGATCGCGCAGGGCAAGGGCTCTTTTGTTTACAATAACACACTGCCTGGCGGAAGCTTCCGCCCAGGAAGTGTGTTCGGTGATGTCACCGGCTCTGATGGGCGTGCTTTAGCGCTGCCCTAGCCGTTTTACAGCTAAAACCCGCCCATCAGTGCCGGTGATGTAACCGGGCTTCCTGGCAGCCCCATAGAGAGCCCGGTTCATTACTGAAACTCCAGAAAATGCCTTTGCCCTGTGCAATTTAGCGCAGGGCAAAGGAGAGCATCGGAGCATGAACTGCTCCGATGCTCGAGTCAGGAGGGCTACCTGGGTGAACATGAAGTATGTATGGGTTCAGCTCTGAACCCGAACAACCCCTTTAAGGGATTTGTCATTATCATTATGAGGGTCCTGTGGCAGCCACTGTATTTATGGAGAACCTCTTGCTGTCACTGCTGTTTGTTTTGTGGCTGTCATTGTTATGCAGATCTTGTGGCACGCTCTATTAGGGCGGTGGTTTTACACTAAAACCCGCCCATCAGTGCTGGTGATGTAACCGGGCTTCCTGGCAGCCCCATAGAGAGCCCGGTTCATCACTGAAACTCCAGAAAATGCCTTTGCCCTGTGCGATTTAGCGCAGGGCAAAGGAGAGCATCAGAGCATGAACTGCTCCGATGCTCAAGTCAGGGAGGCTGCCTGGGTGAAAATGGAGTATGTCTAGTTTCAGCTCTGAACCCGAACAACTCCTTTAAGGGATTTGTCATCATCATTATGAGGGTCCTGTGGCAGCGCCTGTATTTATGGAGAACCTCTTGCTGTCACTGCTGTTTGTTCTGTGGCTTTCATTGTTATGCGGCTCTTGTGGCACGCTCTATTAGGGCGGTGGTACCGCAAGGTATTACCCAGCTTTATTGGCAACTTCACATTGAAATTTTCCTGAAAAATAACTGTCCTAAACAATGGTTATTAGAATTTTGTATGAATAATATCCTAGTATCATTGCAGCCATCCATCCTTTACAAGGTATTAAGATGCCGTCTACTCTGAACAAGGTGCAGGTCAGTGGTGATGCACTGAAGAGATACTAATCAGTAATGATGGGAAACGCCAGGAAATGTTATAATAATGATAATGCACCATTGAAAAGCTGGTCAGGTCCCTCAAAGGTTAACGGTGACTACTTTAATATTGACCAAGAGCCCTAAAGGTGTTATGATCAAGATTAACAAACGTTTCCTCAGCTTGCACTATTGTTGAATATAGTCAAAATGCAGAATTTTTACCCACTTGGATGCCCTCCAGGGTTTTCGGGTCTGTAACCTCATTGTCTTGTCATCACTTCTTCCTCATGACTGGCTGTTCCTAAAATGCTCCCTCCCGCTCTCTCTCTTTTTTATTCCTTCTATCCCTGTCAGTGTCACAGTCTCTTGGCTGCCTCAAGCAGATGAAGGTCAGAATCCCAGAAATCTCCTATATGTGAAGACCAGCAGGTAAGCAGAACCTTCTGGTTGGGTAACATCTTAGAATATAGAGGATTATATTAGTCACATAGAGGGCAGGATTACATTTAGTTATGGTACAGGTCAACAGTTAAATAACTGAGGAGCCACATTTTGCTTTTTTGACGTTTGTAGTCGAGATCTTTTTAGTTACAGCTAGATTTTTCTTAACCCAGGTCAAAGATTCAATTCAGTGTCCTAACCTTATAACTACATACCTTGGGCAGAGTGGCTAGTTGCTACTTCACCTGGTATTTAGCACCTAGGACACAATCCCTCCCGTTTCATTCATGGATATAGGTTTTGACAAATGGTCTTTGTTTATACTGCCTAACTGGGCTACTTTTGTACACTGACACATTATAGCAAACTACCAGGGAAGGAGAGAGATTTGTACTGTTGATACATATAGGATTGTCTAGACAGGATATAATTTTAGCTGACACTCAGCTATGAGAAGTACATGGTCTGTACTGGCTGTGGACCACTGGGTATAAACAATAATATTTCTATTCAATAACAGCAAGTCAAGATCTTGAAAATGGGAAGAAATTGAAATGCAATATATACAATGATTGATTATTGCTTGCATATAATGGTTGAACCTCTTTATGGTCCTCATGGTCATAGTAGCCCACCAGAGGATCCACCAGTCTACCTAAGCGCTGCCACGATTGGGGTCACCAAAGGTCCAGAAGAAGACAATCCTAATGTGATGATCTATTTCTTAAGGGATGCTTCCCAAAAAATGTATGAGCTCTTATGGATGCTATGTTCTACATGTTCAATGATAGCAACTAAGATTGTGGTGCATTTTAAAGTGGATTCTGTATGGATGGAGGGTGAGCTGTCAGAGGTATATTCTTTGGTCATTGATATTGATGGTTCTGAGGCTTAAAGGAATTGTCCCATTAAGGCAGCTCATCTTCTATCCTCAAGATATGGGATTAGTGTATGATCGGCAAGGGTCTGACTTCTGGGGCCCCCTCCGATCACCACCATTCCTTTCAACTCTATTGGACTGCAAGGGAGAACATCGGTCAGCTATCTCCGGCAGCCCTATAAGGCTCAATGTGTGACCACTGCTGCTTTGTTAAAATGGGACAGGACCAATTGGTGGATAGAAAAGAAGTTGTCTTAATGGAACAATCCCTTTAACCACTGTGTCATATATGATAATCTTGGTACCAGTTTTATGAGTGAACAGGATTTGGGGCCCAGCGTGACTTTTTTGCTTTAGGGCCACATGTAGGTTATACTGTAGAGCAATTGGGTATGGTATATATATTCCATGCTGAAGACATGAAGAGTTATTCAGGGGAAATGAGCTTGAGCTGAAATGAGATTACGGTGGCATGACGTGGCACATATCTCCATAGACGCCTGTGCATGTTTATAGCTCAGGCTGCCGCTCAGTTATACTTGCCTCCTGCTTTGGAAAGTAAAACAATTTCTGGAAGTGATCTATTGTTGCAGGAAGTAACTAAGATTCCTAACTATATGGCATCGGAAATTATTAACACTGGATACAATGTTTCAGCTATTCATAGGGCGTTATCAAGGATATGAAGGCAGATGTGGCAGTGTTAAATTTAAATGCACTGCCTGTGCAATTATTATCTTAACATATAACATGAATTGCTTATTTTATATAGTCATAACACAGATTCCCCTTTAGTAGAAGCAGCATTAGAATGTCATATCTTGGACCATGGAATCCTCCTCACTACCCTGCATATTACAGTGGGGGTCTCCTCCTCCTCCTTGTCATAGAAGTGCAGCTACAAAGGCGTATAGTATGTAGTGCCATAGATTATCATGGAGACCCCCTGTACCCAGAAAGTCTCCTGTATTTATCAATATAACATATGTACTAAAACTGGGTACAACAGAATTTACTTAGGAACTCCAAGTGCTGTAGGACATTGGTCAGATTGTGGCACTCACTGTTTGATTATGGTACCGGTTATTCATCTGAGGAGGGGATCTGTGACAAGCGGTATAAAGCTGACCATGCCATCTAATGTATATGGCAGTGTCCTGACTTTCCCCTGATGCCGAATATTGAGGAAAAGAAGATTTCCAGCTATTCAACATGCCCAGTCCTTTTGTTTTCAGCGGAGATAACCACCACAAGAGATGTTTGGCAGTAACTCACACCCCTTTCTCCATTTAAAACACATGCATGCTTAGCCGAACTAAAATAAAATATAGGTAATACCAAAATGTGTTACCTTTGTCGGGAATGTGAATTCCGCATAACAGGCTACTTCTTGCTCTGGCTGGCATTGTTCTTTTTCTCTAATTTACTGGGGCAGACCAGAGGCAACTGCTATAGAGCCTGGCACTGATCTGCTTCACGCTCCTGACATAGATTCACTGCGTTTTTCATCAGTCGCCACTAAGTGGAAAGAGTTTATTTTCAGCTTCTATTGAAATCAATGGTACCTGAATAAATTTCCCTTTAGTGATGGTTTCAGACAGTCTTATAATGTACTCAGGGAGGGGAAGCGGGAGATTTCTCAGTATACTTGTGCCATCTGTCTGATTAAATACTTTGAGAAATATAGTGTTAAGAATGAGCGCCATATTCATTAAACACCTGTTTCACTTTTTCCGACGGAACAAGTTGGTGAAGTGGACTTTTTTATAGCTTTTTTGTTGTTTTTAATAAATTTTTATCTATTTAGTAAAATTTTAATCTATTTAATAAAAAAGAAAAGTTAATTCTTAAAAATCTGGAGAGTCAAGCATTCAATTCTTCACTGCCTGGGAGGGTTTAATACACACATACTGGGAAACCTGGCTGGGACGGGGGGTATCCATATTAAGATTTGCTATGGGGCCCTATGAGATCTATATGTGCCCCGGATAGGGGTGGAGTTACCTCTTTTTCAATTTGAAAATATGGACTGCACAGTTAGATCTACTTAATAATGTTGTCTTTGCTGAAAAATTTAACCATTGCAGGATTATACACACATGAACATATTTTAGTTGTATACTGAGATACATATAGCTGTGGTCTGACACCTGTAGACTTCTATTGGGCCCTACTGTACCTCTGTATGTCCCTGTATATAAGTTTCAGATTCCATATGAATGTTATAGAAAGGAATTATGGCATGTTGCATCCAATTCCTTATTGTCGCAGGTGAGAATACAGAGAATACCAGACAATAGTGCATGGAGTGCCTACAATTCTGTTGTACAGAGCTAAAGGGACTCTGTGTGCCAAAAATATATACCTATGTCTCTATTTCATATGTGATGCCTAAAGAAGAATTGTTTGATGGCAAAGTGGTGTTTCCCCCTAAGCAGAGGGAACAAGGTAGCCATTACTGAATTTATGTCCGTGAATTAAAGAAGCATTCTGCAAGACAGCACCATAGAGCTTAGCTTCCTTGCTTTAAGTATGACTTGAGAGCAAGGTTTCCAGCCACCTGTAAATCCCTGAACAATCTGTAAAAAAACAGAAAACATTTTCCAAGCATACATGCGAGTTGGAAAAGCTTGTGAAGATTACTGTGATTTAAGTTATTTTGCAGTTCACTTCATCAGAATTCTGGGCTATAGAGTAGACAGATATGATTCTGGTTTTGCAGTTTGTCAGTAAGGGCCCTATTATACAGGCCAAAGGTTTGGGCAATTATCAGGAATGAACATTTGCATGAACACATGTCCCCAATAACGGGCCCCTGTAAAGGTGCAAAGTTCACCCCCCAGGGCTTGCAGAATACTGTATCCTTAATTGGTGCCCCATATGTTGTACATTTATATGGTGTTACATTAACCAATCATACAGTGCCTAATTATACGTGCCATACAGTTTTGTCTGCAAATAACAGTGCCATATGTTCGCCAAATATACTTGTCGAAATAATAACAACATATTAATAACAGCTATCACACAGTAGCCAAATAATAGCTCCATATATGGGCTTGTTCACACAGTGTTTTTTCGTACATGGTGTCAACACTGGACTAGACTATGTCAAAAAGAAACATGTCCCTTCTTGGTGCAGAAACCGCTGTGGTCTTCCCTATAAAGATTATCCCCATTGAATGGGGCTAAAGCTGTGTACTTAACATGGCAAAAACACGAAGGCCAGCCTCTGATTTCTGCTGCAGAAAAATCCACCATGTAAGCATACCTTAACAGCAGGGGCGTAGCTAACGGCTCATGGGCCCTGGTGCAAGAGTTCAGCTTGGGCCCCCCTCCCCCCAGTGCTTTGCGTGTATTCTTATGCAGCACAAGTGTCTTTGGGCCCCCTCAGGCTCCTGGGCCCGGTAGCGACTGCTACCTCTGCACCCTCTATAGCTACGCCCATGCTTAACAGTGGTATTGAGATTTGTGGTGTCAAAGAATGGGTGCCAGGCCTTCTGATGCTATGCCTTGTATAACTGCACAGGTCACACACTTCTTAAAGGCTATGAACACCTTCAGAAGGTATTTTTTTATTACTGCATTCTACTCATTTTGAGTACACAAATTCTTTCTAACCTCTCTTCGTCGCTATCATGCTAGCTTTCCCTACTTCTTGACAATTTATAAATTGTAGGATATTGTATTTTTAGTTAAGAATTTTTATAAAATCACCACATTTTCTATTCTAGAGTCACTTCCTGGGGGGGGAAGGGCTTTTTTAGGCAGATACATGATTGTTAAATGCAGTTATACCTAGAGGCTCTGCTCTCTCTGCAACTGCTGTGTCCTCTGCACTTTGATTGACAGGGTCAGGCTGTAAAAATGTCTTAATGCCTGCCAGGGTTAATAGCTCAACTGGCATCTTATCTGAGGCTCTGCTCTCTCTGCAACAACAGGGTCCTCTGCACTTTGATTGACAGGGTCAGATATTTTTATTTTCTATATCCATGATTTTATTAATAACTACATATGTGAGAGCGTGTATATGCAGTCTTTAAACCTCAGATAAGATGCCCGTTGAGCTATCAAACCTAGCAGGCATGATGACATTTTTACTGCCTGACCCTGTCAATCAAAGTGCAGAGGGCACAGCAGTTGCAGAGAGAGCAGAGCCTATAGGTATATCAGCCACACCCCCATTGCTCTAGAAGCTCATTTGACTATGTTAAAACTTGGGACCAACACAGATGCCTTTAGCTGCCAATCGCACATGTAGCAGGTCAGCCAGTTTCATAGATACTAATCTGTGGATAGATGCCCTTTAAAGCTCAGCCTCTGCAAGGAGAGGGTTCCTTAACTATCCATGGGTTAAAGTAACTTAGTAAAAAAAAAACTGGAACAGCAATGTTTGAATACATGTTATATGCAATGTTTGTGGTAAGGCCCATGTCACTTAGCAGTTCTCTTGAATGCATTGTTCTTGTCTTAGATGTCATTGCTTATCCATCTTGTACATACCAACCTCGGGGCACTGCCAGCATCAACTGGCCTTTTCTGCAACTTGACGGGAAGCTCAAAATCCTTGGGATCAAGTTGACATAGAAAATACCAACATGTATTGTAGAAATAGAAGTAACTCCTCCTAAAGCAGAGGAATGGTCAGTATACAGCTGGAGCGGATGGACTGAAGGATGTTTTATGCAAACTACCCAAAGATCTCAAATTTATTTCAAATGTTTTTTTTAGTTCTTCTGGTATAAATAACATATAAGTATGACTTTTTATTTAATGTTGTGTAAGGGAACTTTCACACTTGCGTTAAGGTTTTCCGGTATTGAATTTCCTTCCGGGAAAAATGATCCGTTTTATCCTAATGCATTCTGAATGGAGAGCAATCTGTTTAGTATGCATCAGGATGTCTTCAGTTCAGTCACTCTTACCGTATTTGGCCGGAGAAAATACCGCAGCATGCTGCAGTATTTTCTTTGGCGAACATCCTGGAACACTTGCCGGAATGCCGGATCTGGCATTATTTTCCATTGAAATGCATGAATGCCAGATCTGGCACCAAATGTTCCGGCAAAATATGCATGCGCAGACCTTTAAAAGTCCCAAAAATAAAAAATACCGGATCTGTTTTCCGTATGACACTGGAGAGATGAATCCGGTGTTTCAATGCAATTGTTAGACGGATCCACATCCGGATCTGTCTACAAATGCTTTCCGTTTGCACACGGATTTCCAAATCCGGCAAGCAGTTCTGGTGACGGAATTGCATGTCGGACCCTCACAACACAAGTGTGAAAGTACCCTTATATGGAATTCATCATTGCTCAAATTCAATCATATAGTTTAAAAGAGGTTTTCCTGGATTTAGGATAGGCCATCAATGTTTGACTGTGAGGTCAGACACCTAAGGTACCTGCTGATCAACAGAACAAGGGGACTGGACTGCTGCCATCCTTTGAATGTTGAAATTTTGTTCTAATGACAATGGCAATGTATTGTCTCAGGATAGACACAGTTAAAATGAAGGAAAGTACAGTGTCACCACCTTTACTAGATACTCCAGCCAACCACATGGTTAGTCATTGTCTATAGCTGACCGGCCCTGGAGCCCCTAGAGACAGCCAGGTAAAGCTCTCAGGATCCCCCTAAGATCCAGGAGTGGTGAGAGAAGAAATAGTATCTACAAAGCAAGATGATACAATAGTAATTACATTGAAAATACAGTAAATACAGTATCTCTATAATATAGGAAGAATACAGTAGCTCCATAATATAGGAAGAATACAGTAGATATAGAATAAATCTGGTGTTCACTTCCAAGAGGTTGTAATCCTGTTTGGATGGCCTTAGGCTTTAGAATCTATTTTATTTTCAGCTATGCATTAAGAGTAGACAATCCCTGCCCATATGGGACCCCTCCACTCGGAGAGCCATTACATGGACAGCCTTTCATCTTTTACAATACTGTATTCATTACACCATAAGCCATGCTGTAGCTGCAGTATGTCAGTGTAAGGTCAGCATTTTCACAATTTGTGACTATAGGACAGTGCTTTCTCTGCCACATCACTTTTCCACGACCCTTGGATTAATTCCATACACCATCATCTGTAGAACTTGGGAAGATGAGTTGTAACCACCCATTAAAATAATGGATGCTGGCAACTGCTGGGCCCATCTCTCCAGTCTGCTGCTATTGTCCACACATCTTTGAATGCAGTCAAAAATTTGAGCCTGTAGTACCATGTCTAGCTATTGCGACTACATAGAAAAGAGGTGAAGGTGTATTCTGGTTGCAATGTGACCAAGGGCCAGCAAGACTTTAATGTCATAATAAAGAATAGAGGAAGAGGCACTATGTACAGTGCAAAAAAAATTCAACTTTTCTTGAAAGGCAGATAAGTTTGTTGCTTACAAACATATACATGGTCCAGTGCTTAGCGGTTACAGTCTCTCAGATGAGGGCACACACTCAGTTCCAACAGATGCAAAATGGTGGCATATAACGGCAGTTAGTCACACTTGTGCAGTCCATATTACTCACTGCTGCACTGTACTTGCAGTACCCCAGTGCAGTGGTATTTGTAATAGTTTGCGATATCATGTACACCCAGTATGGCCTGGTATGGCTGACTGTGATAGGTTCCACCTATCCCTGTCCCACCTCTCTCAGAAGAGGCAGGGGTAGGCTGGTCCTACTTTCTGAAGAGAGACTATAGTATGTGTTTGAGGAGGGAGGAAGCAAGTCCATGTGCTCCTTCTCCTTAGGCCTCAGGATCCAGAGACTAACTGATCTCTGTGAAAGTTCCTATTTCTGCTACAGCAAGAAAGAGAAAAAGAACGAAGAACTTAGAATCTGTATGGCCAAGAATAGGAGTCAGCAAGGTAACCTGTGACCACAGCTAACCTGACTTTGCTGCTTTTGAGGGGTTACAGCTAAAACACAAATCAAACTTAACCATGTCCTGGCCAAACATGTCTCTAAAGCCTATATCCTGCAATCGACACTACAGCCATAATTGCCAGATTACAGCTGCCAGCCAGAGATGAGAGAGAGAAAGAGAGACTTTAGCATATCAAGACTGCCATTATTTGCCACTTTTACAGCCTCCATACCTTGCCATCTGGAAAAAGGATTTGCCCTGTGTTGTTGGATGCACCATAGGTAATATTTTGCACTAAAAAGAGACTTTTATTCTTCTACTTCTTGCCTGGTTTCCTGACTCCCATGACACCATATGCTGACCATTGCACTACTGTACCTCCTGCCAGGCACCCATATAACTGCCAACATCAAGGGCACCCCAAACTACTATCAGACAGGAACTCCAACAGCTCCAACTACAGGGAGTGCCCGAGGGAGAAAAGGGTGTTCCTTTCTCTCACTGCACCGGCCCTAGGGAGCAACAGCCTGAGGAACACCACTGTGATGCATCCTATTGTCAGAACCACTATCACTCCCATCCTCCATTCTAGCTCCTTAAGAGCTTGCTGCATGCTCTCTCTTAGTCCCTTGCGGGGAGATTCTCTAGCCGATAACAGCTCTTGGGTTCCTTTACAGCAGACATGTCCAAAGTCCGGCCCGTGTTCCGGACTGATACGGTCGGCCCCCCAGCTAAGACTTATGCTCCAAAATGCCTTAGTGACAGCTAACCATTCATCACACTTTGTGTATTACAGCATCTGTCTACGCTGGACTGAGCTGGGCACAGTTGGTTGTTGATTTTCCCCAACAAGCTTTGCAGACACTCCTGCCGCTGCTTCTCTGTCCAGGACTCAAATGCATGCAATGTTTTTTTCCCGGCTGAGTCCCAGCGTATTTGCTGGGTAGTAGCTGGATCTCCACCATAAGTAATGGGGCCAGCGGGCATTCTGCTAACATCTGCTGGAACAGCCTGCTATGATACTGTGCAGCAAATGTGAAACCAGCTTTACAATGTCATCACACATCCCTAAACTAAAGCGTAATGGTACAACCAAAATTCAGGATTCTGCATGCAGTTTTGAAGGCAAAACCAGGAGTGAATGCAAAGAAGAGAAGCTGTACATGTCTAATATACTTTTTTCTCCTTTTGGGATCCACTCCTGATTTTGGCTTCCAAAACTGCATGCAGAAACCTGACCGTGTGGACGTACCCTAGCACTTTTTTGTAACTCTCTATTAAATTGGAGATATTGAACAAGAATATTATGGCTTCAGCTTATTGGGACAAATGTGCTGCAAATGATCCCTTTCCTTAGAAGCAATAGACTGGAACCTAATTAGGCAAGTGCAATAATATTACCATTAACATAAATAACTATTATTCACATGGACATTTCTTGGCTCCTATAGGGGAGAAATCTAACAATGAAATATATAATATACACAATAGACACATGCAAATTTTACACAAATTAGCATAAGCTAAACATTTTAAAGTGTGAAATTCCTCCACCATCACTGATTGCAAGAACAAGGGACTTGTGTCCTCAGAGTGGAGCACCAGTCAAGCTGAATAAATCTCTCAGTGATCTCTATGCAGTGATCTCCCTCTAGTGGTTACTGCAGGCAGACTCCGCTAGGTAGACTGCCTTCGCCACCCTAAACAATATAATGACCATACACTGTTATGTAGAAAGGTCGAAAAAAAAGGCATATGTCCGTCAACATATAATCCTATTGTGTTGATCCAGAGTAAGGAAAACATCCCTATGAGGTGGTCGTCAATTACTAGGGCCGTATTTAAAGTTTATGTTGCCCTAGGCACTTTAGTGTCGTCGTCCCCACCCCACAACAACTGATGTCCATGCAATTTAGATAGCAGAGGGCCAAATGGTTCCTAGGTTGTCAGCTATTCCTCCCATTTCACCCATACACATGCACACTTAACTGAAAGCCACAATGCAAAAAAATCTACAAAACACCATGGAGCACTATGGTTGACATTTCCTACGCCATTGTTACTAAGAAGCCCACTGGAGCTAAGTGCACCAAATTTATTAAGAGGTATAAACCTCTTAATAACTAAGGCACCTCTTTTTGGCAAAACAATGGCAGCTAAGAGCTATGCCAAATTGTGTTCTGCTAACCAGGATAATGTCACAGATGAGATCAGAAATTCTCACACCTACTCACACCAGAAACATACAACTCACTATAAGGCCATGTGCACACAATTGTAAGCATAAAATCAGCACGAAAATTGCATAAAAAACGCAATAAAAACCACACATAAATCCCCTATTTATCATGGTTTTCTTGTGGGGGGTTTTTGTGCAGTTTTTTGTTGTAGATTTTCTGTTCTTATTAACCACCCTATTGAAGTCTATGGGGAAAAACACAAAATATAAAGTGCAGAATCGTACAATCTGCATGGGAAAAATGCACATTATCTGCTTTGTGTGCATTACCCCTTATGCAGTAACATAAGTCATTTATGTAAGTTTCCTACCCAACTAATCACTAATGAGTAATAAAGTGAATGTCATATACACCCAAGAAACTTTAAAAACAGATTAAAGGGGTTTTCGGCGATTTTGATGTTGATGATCTATCCTCAGGATAGGTCATCTATATCAGATCGGCAGGAATCAAGCACACAGGACCCCCGCCGATCAGCTGTTGTATCGCGACTGTGCTTGGTATTGCAGCTCCAGCCTATTCATTTGAACAGGACTGAGCTTCGTCTAGGCCACACGACTGACGAACGATGTCACATAGTCTAGGAAGAGGCTGCAGTGCTCAGAGAGCTACAGCCTCTTCTGATAGCTGATCAGCAGGGAGTTAGGTGTTGGACCCCCCACCGATCTGATATTGATTACCTATCCTAAGGTCATCAATATCGAAATCTCGGACAACTCGTTTAACATATGATTATATACAGTAGATATAATTAGAAAACACTTCTTATAATCTGTATATCTGCATAGCATATCTGTATAATCTATACTTTTATAAATATTGATGACATCTTCCTCGAACAAATGAGAATTAATTAGTCACAAGATGTCAGAGACTGAGGGGGGCAATTATAGCTGTCTGAAGAAAAAGGTGCTAATGGAAATTTATAAAAAGGCCAAACTGTTATCTTTTTCCAGGCAGCGTAGAGATGCTAATGGAATTAATGTATCCCACAGACGGTACATCTTAAGGCTACCCTATGATGCTATTTATGTCAAATGACCAGGAGATACACTTCAAAAGCAGCCTTATTTAGAATTTACATTTTGCAATAAATAACAAATTCTAGTTCTTATGATCAGGGTACTTGTGCTCAGTGCTAAGGATTTTAAGCCTTAGGAAACCTACCAGATTACATACTGGTTGAAAGGATTAATATTTCATATTCCTGTTTGGTATACCTGGGTTGGCAAAAATATCCTGGAAAACTTGCTGGTCATGTAGCTCCCCCGGAGATACCTACAAGAAGTTTTGGCTCAAATTAGAATTATGCCATACAACTTCCCATTTTATGTATGTAATTAGGGCACACTGTACTTATACAAAGGTGACCAGCAGAGCAAGGCCCGACACATAATAGAAGGAGATATCTATAAACGGGACGGTACAAGTTTACGATCACCGGTGTCATGCAATTGATCCCGATTATCACATAATTAAGATACCTAAGGGAATGCGTTTTTTCTAAATAATTTTTTATATGATGGCTAAAAAAACATAAGTGAAATTCCTTGAAGTCTTGGAGGACACATTGCGAATCAAGAAATACAATTGTTGCGATACAACTATTTACAAATCCATCAATAGGGAATTGAGATTTAAGAAATCTATTTGTTTTACATTGTCACCAAGGACAATTGCAGATATATCTAAAGATAGGTATGGTCTACGAAGAGATTATTTCTATAGATGTATTCAGTGATGTGTACTCAGCTATAGGATCAAGAGATTATTGATATAGATGTATTCAGCTATATATGTACTCAGCTATAGGATGAATACGTGTGATGGCAATGTGATCTTGTTTTTATGCACTTGCATTTATCTGTGGTTTATCATTAAATTTCTCATGGTTTTATAACATATTAGTGGGCCTATAAGCAATCTGTACAAACACACACAGTTAGAGTGCCGGTCTAATATTGGTTTATTTTATGTATGTAATTAGCCTGCCTCCTGTTAAATGACTAAGAGTAGGGTGACAGGTGAACCGGTTAAGACCGTTTAAAAATTGCATACTGTAAACCACAGATGGTTCAGTTCCCTGTAGATGCACCTTTCCGCTGTTTTCCCAGAATAGATCCCTCATCTATCTAATTGGTATGTGATTTATTATTTTATCCTTTTTATTCCTGTACTGTTTGCTTGTCTGTATATCCTTTTTTGTCATATATTTGCAACCTGCTAGCACTGTACATTTTTGCATATTAAATCTTAAATTTAATTTGTGGTCAGGGCTACATGACACGTAACTGTCTACCTGTCTAACTAACTAAACTAAGCAGCTTGAATTGTGCCATAACCGCTGCGTAGGAGGAATGCCTAAAAGGGGGCATACCCTGCAAGGTGTTTATGAAAAAGAAGGGCTGGTTGGGAGGGTACGCAGCACCGTCGACACACCCAAGGGAGGCGCCTGCCTGGTATAAATGTGCTACTAACTCCCCTCCCACAAATACAGGCCACTAAACCGGCCTTCAAACTTGTGGTCAGGGCTACATGACACTTAACCGTCTACCTGCCTAACTAACTAAACTAAGCGGCTTGAGTTGTGCCATAACCGCTGCGTAGGAGGAATGCCTAAAAGGGGGCAAAAACCCACAACTAAATGATACACAATAGTACATAGCAACAACACTAACATGACCAACCTCTGGAATGCAAGAACATCTCTCGACTAGATTGAGGTATGAACCGATTGAACATGCAGAGCGCCATCGACCTAACGTCCGGATAATATGGGCCAGGACTTTTGTTCCTAGAGGCAGCATATGCTGCACCTAACCTGAAGGAAAGGCCCAATAGCTGTCGGTTTTAACCCTAAATTGGACACCGGCATACATGCCACACAACTGAGAGGTGGTGAGTGGTGCCGTGGGAACCGCAACAGAGTACTCTCAGGGTCTTGGTCTGTTACTGCTGCCAGTAATTGCTGAAAGACACGAACTGGGCACCCTGAATGAATGTGGGAAAGAAAATAATTATATTGGGGGCCAAGAAATGGCAACAAAACCAGTGCCAGCGAAAGCTGAGTGACGTGTTCGGTTTGATGTTGTGATACCGCAAACTGATAAAGATGTGACTTACCCAACACTCTGAACCTATAGCAACCTTTGAAGAAACGTCAAGTAGCGAGTTGTGAGCTAATAAAATTTTTTATGTTTTATTTTTTATTTTTTTATCCAACTACCTGAGCAAAAGATGTAATTGAGCACACCAACTGAGAATGGAGAGCTGTGACAGGACCTGAAAAGCAAAAATGACATGCAATGATGATCCTGACTGTGGTAGTATGCTGACACTGACATGAGGCATGCAGGCATCAGAAACCAACAAAATGTTTGAAACCGCCGAGGCCTGAGTGACGGGTCAGGTCTGATGTTGTGACACTGCAAACTGATGAAAATGTGACTTACCCAACATTCTGAACCTATAACAACCTTAACATAAAACGTCAAGTAGCAAAGCCCGTAACCTAATGGGAAATCCACCCGTAATGTGACTTTTTACTTTCCTTTAAATCCCCCTTTTTTTTTTTTCTTCGTCCTACTATCTTAGCAAAAGATATAATTGACCACACCAACTGAGAATGGCGAGCTGTGAAGACATGCAAAAAATACATGCAAAGACGATCCTGGCTTTGGTAGTATGCTGATACTGACATGGGTCATGCAGTAATAAACCACCTGCAACACACACAAACAAAAAAATGCAACAGCACTCTGCAACCAGAACTCTGCCCAAGATACAAGCTATAAGAGGATATAGTGTAATAATCCACGCCTACAAACAGTGGAGACATTAGTTTACATTTTGATCAAAAGGCAGTAAGCCCACTCACCCCTTCACGGTTGTCTCCTAGAGTGGGTACTAACGCTAAATCTGACCTGCAATGGGCCAAGCCAGTCACATAAAATCCTCATAGCGCTGAATATTACCTGTTATGGGCCACGACAGCCACATAAAATCCAGGGAGTGTGGGTCCAGCATGCATGCTGGAACAAACCTTACTTATTAACCCCTTCTGGTGCTGTCACAGCCTCCATTAGATCCAGGGATGCAGGTACCAACATGCATGCTGAGCCCACTATGCACTCCTCCTGGAGCCAGAAGGCTACTAGCAGGTAATGTGAGTACGCATTCAGCTATATACTCACTCTGATTAAAAACCAGCAGCTAGGGCAGAGAAACCAGTCAGGTGTGCACGGCTGAAGTGGAGGCTGCCACACCTCCACACATATTAATCAGAAACACAAGGGGGTTTCAGTCAGCACTCCCTGTATGCAGGTGCACGTAGCCAATGGCAGGTATACACACAAACAAAAAATGCAACAGCACTCTGCAACCAGAACTCTGCCCAAGATACAAGCTATAAGAGGATATAGTGTAATAATCCACGCCTACAAACAGTGGAGACATTAGTTTACATTTTGATCAAAAGGCAGTAAGCCCACTCACCCCTTCACGGTTGTCTCCTAGAGTGGGTACTAACGCTAAATCTGACCTGCAATGGGCCAAGCCAGTCACATAAAATCCTCATAGCGCTGAATATTACCTGTTATGGGCCACGACAGCCACATAAAATCCAGGAGTGTGGGTCCAGCATGCATGCTGGAACAAACCTTACTTATTAACCCCTTCTGGTGCTGTCACAGCCTCCATTAGATCCAGGGATGCAGGTACCAACATGCATGCTGAGCCCACTATGCACTCCTCCTGGAGCCAGAAGGCTACTAGCAGGTAATGTGAGTACGCATTCAGCTATATACTCACTCTGATTAAAAACCAGCAGCTAGGGCAGAGAAACCAGTCAGGTGTGCACGGCTGAAGTGGAGGCTGCCACACCTCCACACATATTAATCAGAAACACAAGGGGGTTTCAGTCAGCACTCCCTGTATGCAGGTGCACGTAGCCAATGGCAGGTATACACACAAACAAAAAATGCAACAGCACTCTGCAACCAGAACTCTGCCCAAGATACAAGCTATAAGAGGACATAGTGTAATAATCCACGCCTACAAACAGTGGAGACATTAGTTTACATTTTGATCAAAAGGCAGTAAGCCCACTCACCCCTTCACGGTTGTCTCCTAGAGTGGGTACTAACGCTAAATCTGACCTGCAATGGGCCAAGCCAGTCACATAAAATCCTCATAGCGCTGAATATTACCTGTTATGGGCCACGACAGCCACATAAAATCCAGGGAGTGTGGGTCCAGCATGCATGCTGGAACAAACCTTACTTATTAACCCCTTCTGGTGCTGTCACAGCCTCCATTAGATCCAGGGATGCAGGTACCAACATGCATGCTGAGCCCACTATGCACTCCTCCTGGAGCCAGAAGGCTACTAGCAGGTAATGTGAGTACGCATTCAGCTATATACTCACTCTGATTAAAAACCAGCAGCTAGGGCAGAGAAACCAGTCAGGTGTGCACGGCTGAAGTGGAGGCTGCCACACCTCCACACATATTAATCAGAAACACAAGGGGGTTTCAGTCAGCACTCCCTGTATGCAGGTGCACGTAGCCAATGGCAGGTATACACACAAACAAAAAATGCAACAGCACTCTGCAACCAGAACTCTGCCCAAGATACAAGCTATAAGAGGATATAGTGTAATAATCCACGCCTACAAACAGTGGAGACATTAGTTTACATTTTGATCAAAAGGCAGTAAGCCCACTCACCCCTTCACGGTTGTCTCCTAGAGTGGGTACTAACGCTAAATCTGACCTGCAATGGGCCAAGCCAGTCACATAAAATCCTCATAGCGCTGAATATTACCTGTTATGGGCCACGACAGCCACATAAAATCCAGGAGTGTGGGTCCAGCATGCATGCTGGAACAAACCTTACTTATTAACCCCTTCTGGTGCTGTCACAGCCTCCATTAGATCCAGGGATGCAGGTACCAACATGCATGCTGAGCCCACTATGCACTCCTCCTGGAGCCAGAAGGCTACTAGCAGGTAATGTGAGTACGCATTCAGCTATATACTCACTCTGATTAAAAACCAACAGCTAGGGCAGAGAAACCAGTCAGGTGTGCACGGCTGAAGTGGAGGCTGCCACACCTCCACACATATTAATCAGAAACACAAGGGGGGGTTTCAGTCAGCACTCCCTGTATGCAGGTGCACGTAGCCAATGGCAGGTATACACACAAACAAAAAAATGCAACAGCACTCTGCAACCAGAACTCTGCCCAAGATACATGCTATAAGAGGACATAGTGTACTCATACACGCCTACAAACAGTGGAGACATTAGTTTACATTTTGATCAAAAGGCAGTAAGCCCACCTGCAACACACCACGCGGCTATAGATGAGTACATACAAACGATGCCACCATCAGCACGCCCTGTTGAGATGTGGGTGTATATGCCGTTAAAACAAACTAAACTCAGTTCTTAGCAAAAGCCACGCTCATATCTATTTTGGGCATAAATAACGCAATAAAACGAGGCAAAATAACAAAATAAATGGTCCTCATGGGTCTCTGCAATTACCTTTGCAGCAAGTAGCTCCCCCAGTGTCCAGCTAACATTCTGAACTGAAAATGGATCCCCAGCACCTTGCACAGGTGCTTTTTAAGTACACAAACTCAGGTTCACAACCTTAAAGTGACACACACACATTTTATATTTCCAAAACAAACGAAACACGACAAATGAAAGATACCTCAACACAGAGGAGCTTACCGTCTACTTAATATACATAACGCAAAATAGGATTTATACTAAAGAAACAATAATACTCTGTTGTAATGCTGGATGTCAGTGTGAACAAGGCCTTAGTCTGTCTGCAGAAATAATGGAGGATAGAGAGAAAGGTTTGCTGGCGAGCAAGAAAGTGAAAGCAGACAAAAAAGACATGCAGATATATATACAGACAAACTAATGACATATTCACCCCCTAACATTTCCCCCCAAAACAGGGCAGCATGGACCACGGCGGTGTTCCCATGGCGTAACCAAGGTACATGCCGCCAAATTCCAAAAAGCAGCTGGTGCTACTACCCATGTGCCACTGGCATGAATGTGTAAAACTTAATTGTAGTAATGGCACGTATCCTACAATTTCAGCCCATGTGCTGCATCAGATGGCTCAGACTGCACACAACTACGCAGCACCGTTGACACACCAAAGGGAGGCGCCTGCCTGGTATAAATGTGCTACTAGCGCCCCTCCGACAAATACAGGCCAATAAACCGGCCTTCAAACAAGTCGTTTCTTGCTGCTCTATACATACCCACATCTTCTAAGCACCGCTGTACTGTGTTGATATTGAAGGCCAGTATGCTATAGGTTTGCCTGCGGTATGCAACAATGCAGTGAATCTGTTGTGCATTGTGCATCTGTAACCGGGATGTTCAATTGGCCATACTGACGGATAGTAGCAGCCTTGTGTGTGGATGTGTAGCTGTGTTTAGGGGTCTTTTTTTGGAGTGGAAGCGGAGTTCCCGCAAATAGTTATATCCGAGGTCACAGGTGATGTTAATACCAGAGTGCCTCTTAAGGCCTCTTCTGTTGTGGGTGTGCACGATCATGACATCAGAGGACATTACATGGAAGAAGTATAAGAGAAGGGAACTAGAGCTCCCAGTATGTCCAGGTTTTAAATGCTGTCAAAGGACATTACAGGGAGGAGGTATAAGAGCAAAGAACGACAAGTCCCATCATTTGTCTGGCTCTCAGGCTGAATGCCTCACCCCTCCTGTTCCTGACAAAGCTCAGCCTCCTCAGGCATTGATGATGGTGACTTCATAACAGGTCCTTCAGTTCTTGCAATCTACGTTACATTGTTGGTGGGGGAGGAGGGAAAAATTCTGTCTGGCACTATTTCCCCTTCTTGATGGAGCCCTAGGAACATGCCCTCGGGTGCCTAATTGTAAATACAGCCCTGCCAATTACCACATATTAGGGGCAAAATGTATATTTGATTCCGAACATGGAAATCAAATCCCTGGATCCCCTTCTCCATAAATATAGTAAGTTACGATAAATCCTGATATTATTCATGAATAGTAGAATGAAATGTATGTCATGAATGGTGATGCCTGCTTCAGGGGGAACAAGAAATGGAAATCGATAATGTTTTTTAATAACTCCCTTCCCTCAGATCAATGAAACACCAACTTTTGTTTCAGATTTTCTCCTTATATTATTGATATTATTATCCAGATCGTTCTTGAATTAGTACTTACAGAGGGTTCCATAGTCTGCTCTTACAATAATCACCATTTATGATGATGGTGAAACCTTTTTTCATCTAAACATAGAAGATGCCCTCTTGTCATGGTTACTGGCCTAGGTATGAAATCTATATTAGAAATATCTCTGTACTGTCCCTTTATATATTTGTACAGTGATCCCTCAAGATACAATGGCCTCAGGATACAATATTTTCAACATACAATGGTCTTTTCTTACCCATCATAAATTGAAACTAGACTCAACATACAATGCCTCAGACTCAGATCCAACCAATCAAGACCACTTTTTTGGTAAAATAGTTGTATTAGTTGGTTTATCAGTCTTAGTTATTCGCATATTTTTCTTAAATCTTCATCTTCTCTGATCTTGGAGGACATTTTGTGGCTTTGGAACCAATTACTCAACTTACAATGGTTTCAACACACAATGGTCGTCCTGGAATCAATTAACATTGTAACTTGAGGGACCACTGTATATTGTAATTAGATCACTCTTAAAACCCCAAGTTTAACTTGTCTAGTGCAATTCAGCTATTTCCTTAGTTTCCTTGGTCGTCCTCCTCTGCACTTGCTCTAGTACAGCTCTGTCCTTCTAAGGTAAACAAAAGTCTACACTCTGCAGGGTATTTCTCAAAGGCTGTACACCAGTTTTCTGTCCTAAATTTTTGTGCAGGTGGCATTTTGCACAAAAATTGCAACTTTTGAATAAGTGTGTGGGCTTAGCAGGGGGGAACATATCATCCTGTGATTCAACATATTTACAATATTTTAGGCCATAAACTGATGTAAATTAAAATCCCAATCTCCACTAGCTAGCTGCTGTACATTTCCTTTTCTGGCATACAGACTGACAAATTTTTTATAAGAGCCTGTGCCTCTTAGTAAATTTGGTGCGTTTTAGGCTGGGTTCACATCATAAAAATGTATATATTAACAGATGCCTCAGACGGATGCCATACAGTGGCATCCCTCCACTATAGAGTTCCATTGTAAAAAAAAAAAAACATATACATTAAGGTACCGTATTTTTCGCTTAATAAGACGCACCCGATTATAAGACGCACCCTAGATTTTAGAGGAGGAAAATAAGAAAAAAATATTTTTCATCAGACCTCATATCAGACCCCCATAAATATCAGGACATCACATCAGGCTTCATATCAGTCCTCCATGTCATAACCCTATCAGCCCTCCATGTGAGACCTCCAACAGAACTTAGAACAGCCCTTTTCTTTCAGACCCCCATCAGACCTCAGATCAGCCCTTTTCTTTCAGACCCCCATCAGACCTCAGATCAGCACTTTTCTTTTAGACCCCTATCAGACCTCAGATCAGCCCTTTTCTTTCAGACCCCCATCAGACCTCAGATCAGCCCTTTTCTTTCAGACCCCATCAGACTAAAATAAAAAACTTCTCTTACCTCTCCTGCACTGCGGCTCTGCTCTGGCATCACGCTCCCCTGTCTTCTCCAGCCCGCGCTGCACTGTCACCTGACTGTGTGCAGCGTCAGGTCATAGTGTGCACACTACCTCCTGACGCTGTACGGGGTCAGAACAGTGGAGCGCGGGCCCTAGCAAGAAGACCAGAGAGGGTGAGTATCGGAAGCGCTTGCAGCTTCTTCCCCCGCTCGCGGCACCATAATGGAAACGTCCACTAGTATTCGCTTTATAATACGCATTAATACGTATGGCAATTTTTCCCCTACTTTTTGGGGGAGTGTGTCTTATAAAGCGAAAAATATGGTATATATTTTTTTTCCCCAGACTCTGCAAGACACAAAAACATGGTGTGCTACACTTTTGTATCCTTTTTTTCCCCAATGTATACCTTAAACGGAGGGCAAAAACATGATGTGAACCCACCCTAACTCTGGTGTTTTTTTTGTTTTTTTTTAAATTAAGAACAGGGTATGAAATGCCGGTCTTAATAAATGTGGCCCAGCATTTCATGTGTGGTCTGACTAGTGTTTTGCATAGAGTCAAAATATGTTCTTATTATGAGCATCAATGCCTCTTTTGATGCATCTCATCGTTTTATTTACCTTGGCAGCAGCTGTCTGGCATTTGTCGCTAAAGTTAACTTTACTGTCCACCAACTTCATTTATTACATAATTGGACATTTTGTTTCCTTGCCCTTACATAACCTTACATTATATCAATATAAATTGTTAGTGTTAAACCTCCTAAAGCACTCTAAAAGTATAGTGATAGTAGATATTTGAAACACGCCCAGTGGGGGGAAAGGTATGCAGTGAAAAGGTGCATGGCAGGAGTGGTAGTAGTCTCAGAGGATGAGGCTTCTCACTGTGGCAGGCAGTCTTTCTTCCAGGCTCCCCAGGGCCATGCAGTGAGAAAGTGGTGCACTTGTATATCCTGGGCACACCCTGGTGAAGGTTCCCTGCCCAATGGAAGGTGGGGTGCCTTTGTTGTTGATGTTGTGAGGTATGGGGAAGGGAGCCAGATGGTATAAGGAGGACAGATTAGTTTAACAGTAAACCAATTTTTACCAGTGTCTCAGGAGTCTCCACATAGATTCACTTTCAAATGTAGGCACAGTTGTTTAACAGTCTCCATAAATTCCTGGCTGAAGCACGAGAATTAACATCCAGATACACTTTCTTTATCTGGCTATGCTTCGCTGTAGTTCAGCCAGGGGGTGCAATATTCTCCCAAAATATGCTTCTACAATGCCCACTGAGGGATATAGACTTTAAACAGACATGTAATCTGTCTCTTTCTCTTGTATGATTAGGGACCTGAGTCCTTTAAACCGAGTCACATAGCTATAGAGCCCCTTAGCCAAAATACGAGCATTAGCAGTCTGTGTTCCTCGCACCCTCCATTTTGGCTGCTTAACCTTCTGTAAATTAGTCTGCACTCTGGTAGGTTTTCTGGAGTTTGCTCTCTTGTGCCCCCAATTAATGTCTGCAGATGTTCACAGGAGCTGCTCATATTCAGCTTCTCCCATCCTCACTTGCTTAGGCTACGTTCACATGAGCATTTAGAAATCCGGTAGGCTGTTTCTCTGCTGGAACAGCCTGTTGGAGTTCACCATATCCAGCATAGCTGGATCCAGCTGCTTTCTGGCATAAATGCTAGCTCTCGACTGGACAAAAAGTCCTTGCATGAATGAATTTTTGTCCGGATGAAAGCTGGCATTTATGCCAGTAAGCGGCCAGATCCCCTTCCGACCCCATTGTATTTCTAAACACTGATGTGAACGTAGCTTAACTACAGTATCCCAGGATGGTGCCAAACCCAAGGAGTTGGGCCCGCCCCACCTAGTGGGGATAGCTAGGAACTCAGAATTAACTCTTTCCTTCAGCCAGGTGTTACATAACATTGCCATAACACAGTATTAACCCTAACCACACATTAGAAAATATGACGTGAAAAACTCTATTATCAGCAGGGAATTATACTACTGGTCTTTGCAAAGAATTCTATTAATAGCAGTGGCCTCCTGGTAACTGCATATTGACTTATAACCACCCTAGAGCGCCTTGACTATTTCATTACCTTGAACCACCATAGATCGATATTAATTGCCAAACCCCTCTAGACCATTAGAGTTATGACAAATGCAATCACTAACCCCTACTAAACCACCATTTGTAATAACATCTTGGGGAAAGCAATTGACTTTAATACCCTAGGAGTCCTATATTTGCTCCAGATAGATATTTATGTCGGTTAATACTTACTTTTTAATCATACATTTTTTCAGGTATACAAAACTACTGGTCCAGGCCTCAACGGGTGGTTTCATGGACAATAAACATAAAGACTTTACTCAAGAAGAAGTAAGTTCGACCAGAGTCTCCTGCAACTTCCAGAAGGGGAGCCACTGTTGGTTTTCTGTGATGGACAATTTGCCAGAATGCTAGGTCTACAAGAGCTACGATCTCTTAATAATGGTAGGTACAATCTTAAGTTTAACAAGTAAATAATATTAGTTAATAGTTACAATTTTGGATTTGACTTCTAATTGTATAAACTAGTACAATGCTGTAATGCAGAAAATGAAGGACACCCTAGGTATGGTTTCCATACTGTTTTAACCCCTTCAGGACACATGATGTACCAATACGGCATGTTTCCCGAATCCTTAAGGACACATGACGTACCGGTACGTCATGAGTATTTCCAATCACTGCTGCTCAGCCGGCAGTGATCGGAACAAGGTACCTGCTGAATCATTCAGCAGGTACCTTGTTATAATGCCCAGAGGTGTCCTGTGACCAAACCCCCCCCCCCCCCGTATCGGCGATCGCTGCAAACCGCAGGTTAATTCAGATCTGCGGTTTGCAGCTCTTTTTGCGATCTCTGATCCCTGCGGTCTGTGACCGCGGGGATCAAAGTCTAAATGCCCCCAAAGTTGTAAATTTTAACCCCCCCCTGCAGCCCCCAATCATATTGTGGCTGCGGGGGTGCAGGGGGTGTGGTTGCTGGCGGCGGGAGGCAGTGCGGGAGGCGGGCAGTGCGGCAGGCAGGATCGCAATAGTGATCCCCCGCCCACCTCCTCTGTATTCTTCCCTGGTGTCTAGTGGTTCTATCAGAGTGTCAGCACATTGCTGACACTCTAAAGGAAACGACTGGCATCTGTGCTTGTTCAGATGCCAGCCGCTTAACCCCTTCCATACTGCGGTCCGTACGTATGGAAGGGGTTACCAGTGAGGAAGCTCCCTCCCTTTCCCATCGGGGGGCTGCTGTGCCTTTGCAGCCCCCCGATAGGATGGGATTGCAGAGGGAGGGGCCCCTCCCTCCCTCCCCATCGCCCGCTGCTCTATTATGGCAGTGGGTAATGGTTGTCATGGAAGCAGGACGCTTTCAGAAGCGTCCTGCTCTCCATGATACTGAAAGTCTGAATAGACCTGCTAAAGGTCTATTCAGACTTTGTAAAGTAATAAATACAGCACAGTGCACTATACAGTGTACTGTACTGTATTATATAGACACTAGATCCACTGGATCTACAAGAACCAACCAAAACGAAAAAAACACATATCACTGAATAAAAATTAAAAAAATAAAATACACTACACATATTAGGTATCACCGCGTCCGTAAAAACCTGCTCTATAAAAATATCACATGACTGAACCCCTCAGGTGAACGCCATTAAAAATAAAATATAAAAGATGGTGTAAATAAGACATTTTTTGGCACCTTGCATCACTAAAAGTGTAATACAAAGTGATCAAAAAGGCGTATGCCTCCCAAAATAGTACCAATCAAACCGCCATCTCATCCCGCAAAAAATGAGCCCCTACCTAAAACAATTGTCCAAAAAATAAAAAAACTATGCCTCTCAGACTAAAACATGATTTTTTTCGTTTCAAAAATGCTTTTTAGTGTTAAATGTAAAAAAAAACTAAAAAATAGACCTATTGGATATCTCCACGTCCGTAAGAATCTGCTCTATAAAAATATCACATGACCTAACCCCTCAAGTAAACACTGTAAAAAATAAATAAATAAAAAAAGCCATTTTTTTGTCACCTTACATCAGAAAAAGTGTAATAGCAAGCGATCAAAAAGACATATGACCCTCAAATAGTGTCAATCTAACCGTCACCTCATCCCGCAAAAATTATACCCAACCTGAGACAATCGCCTAAAAACTGACAAAAATATGGCTCTCAGACTCTGGAGACACTAAAACATGTTTTTTTTTGTTCAAAGGATATTATTGTGCAAAACCAAAATAAATAAAAAAAGGTATACATATTATGCATCGCCGCGTCCGTAAGGACCTGCTCTATAAAAATATAACATGACCTAACCCCTCAGGTGAACGCTGTAATCAAAAAATAAAAACGTTGTCAAAAAAGCCATTTTTTTGTCACCTTACATCACAAAAAGTGTAATAGCAAGCGATCAAAAAGTCATATGCACCCAAAGATAGTACCATTAAACCCGCCATCTCATCCCGCAAAAAATGAGCCCCTACATAGGACAATCGCCCAAAAAATAAAAAACTATGGCTCTCAAACTATGGAGACACTAAAACATGATTTTTCGTTGTTTCAAAAATGCTTTATTAGTGTTAAACTGTATAAAAACTAAAAAGTATACCTATTGGATATCACCACGTCCGTCAGAATCTGCTCTATAAAAATATCACATGACCTCAGCCGCTCACAGCAAACACTGTAAAAATACAATAGATGACAAAAGCCATTTTTTGTCACCTTACATCAGAAAAAGTGTAATAGCAAGCGATCAAAAGTCATATGACCCTCAAGATAGTGTCAATCAAACCGACACCTCATCCCGCAAAAATTATACCCAATCTGAGACAATCGCCTAAAACTGACAAAAATATGGCTCTCAGACTCTGGAGACACTAAAACATGTTTTTTTGTTCAAAGGATATTATTGTGCAAAACCAAAATAAATAAAAAAAGGTATACATATTATGCATCGCCGCGTCCGTAAGGACCTGCTCTATAAAAATATAACATGACCTAACCCCTCAGGTGAACGCTGTAATCAAAAAAAATAAAAACGTTGTCAAAAAAGCCATTTTTTTGTCACCTTACATCACAAAAAGTGTAATAGCAAGCGATCAAAAAGTCATATGCACCCCAAGATAGTACCATTAAACCCGCCATCTCATCCCGCAAAAAATGAGCCCCTACATAGGACAATCGCCCAAAAAAATAAAAAAATATGGCTCTCAAACTATGGAGACACTAAAACATGATTTTTCGTTGTTTTAAAAAATGATATAATTGTGTAAAACTTATATAAATAAATAAAATGTATACTTATTAAGTATCACCGCGTCCGTCACAACCTGCTCTATAAAAATAACACATGACCTCAGCTGAACACAGCAAAACATAAAAATACAAATACGGTGTCAAAAGCCATTTTTGTCACCTTACATCACAAAAAGTGTAATAGCAAGCGACCAAAATGTCATATGCACCCCAAGATAGTGCCAATCAAACCGACATCTCATCCCTCAAAAAATGAGCCCCTAGATAAGACAGTCGCCCAAAAAATAAAAAATAAACTATGGCTTTCAGAAATTATGGATTTCAGTTTGAGTACACTTATACCGGGGGGGTTAAACTCTGAGATAGAGCTGTTCGCATTTGAATGAGGCAGAGGAGGGGTTAACTATAGGAGGAAGAGCGAGCCTACATATAGGAGGAAGATGGGAGGACCAGGTAGTATCCCTGAGGAAGAATACCGAAGTATTCAAAATGCGTTGGGTGGACTATTCTGAACCTCCGCAAACTCCGTAGCTCAATTCGGTTTCTATTATGTAAGCCCCACAAAGTGACTTCACACCTGAACTGGTCCCTAAAAAGTGGGTTTTTGAAAATTTCAAGATTTGCTTTTAAACTTCTAAGCCTTGTAACGTCCCCAAAAAGTGAAATGGCATTCCCAAAATAAGCAATACATGAAGTAGACATATGGGGAATGTAAATCAATAACTTTTTTTGGCGGTATTACTATGTATTATAGAAGTAGAGAAATTTAAACTTTTTTGGTAAATTTGGTATTTTTTTATAAATAAAAATGATTTTTTTCTTCATTTTTACCACTGTCATGAAGTACAATATGTGATGAAAAAACAATCTCAGAATGGCCTGGATAAGAAAAAGCGTTTTAAAGTTACCACATAAAGTGACACTGGTCAGATTTTGAAAAAATGGCCTGGTCCTTAAGGTGAAATAGGGCCGTTTCCTTAAGGGGTTAAAATATAGGTCATATCAAAATAAGAAAATGTAGACCTTGATATTTGATATTCATTCAAACAATATACAAATATTAAGATAACAGAACTGACCAGAAAAACAAATGGATTTTGAAATTATTTATTGTAATAAATTCACAGATATGACATTACTTCTGTGGGCAAAAGTGAGCAGATTCATTACTAGTATTTATCACTAACTTGAAGATCAGGTATGCCTAAATCCAAAGAGCTCTATGAAGCCTTCATAAAGAAGATTATAGATATGTTTGAGTCTGGAAAGGGATTTATAAAGATCACCAAACTATTTTACAACAAGGGTTCCACTGTCGGTACAATCTACGAATGAAGTTTTAAATTGAGCATGAAAGAAAAAAATTCTCCAGGGTTAATATCAGAGATACTAGTTGTAGATGGTAGCTAGTTATAGATAGAAGGCAGTATAGGAAAAGCATTCTTATTAAAATGTGTGCACCTCTAAATGATTATGTCCCCTCTGCTAGGGGAAACCTGCCAATCACTAGAACTCCAGTTCCTCTTCATTGCACAACCACTTGAATATAGTTCTTCATGCATCTGGCTGCTTCATTCAATGTCTGTAGGACTGACAGAAACAGCCATGGACATCTCTTAAGGGGATGGTTGAACAACAGTTGAACAAATAAATTGGTGAACAATCATTTTGTAGAGGCACTCATACACATTTTAGTCCATATTGCCCATTATAGATTTTCAGACTGGCTAGGCACATTCAAATAAACCAGGTAATGGATGAAAGATCTTTCTGAGAACATTCTTTTAAAGAAAATCTTTCGTTCACAATCTATTTTTCTTTGAAGGAAAGGTCTTTCATCTAACCATCAGACAAAAATATTACACACTGTCGGCTTCTTTTTAGATGAAAAAAAAATGTTTGTTTAGGTTGAAATTGTCTGTTTTCACCGACTTTAGACTAATGTGTATGGCGACCTTTACTTTTGTGTTCTTACTTTTTCCAATGATGATAAAAGATCACAGTTTCAGAATGGTATTTTTTACCTTTGACTCTCCTCTGTGTTTGACAGAAAAGGATGCAATGCCCATGAAACGACTAAAACATGGCACCAATTTTCATAGCTTGGCAAGGGATGTAGAGCAAGAGGGAATTGGACTTTCCGAAGAAAGAAAATCAGAATTACTCGCTAAAAATGACAATGAAGCTGATAAGAGAGAAGATTTCTTCTTGGGCATGGCCTCTGAATTTAGAAGCGTAGTATGGAAAAGGGTGAAGGCTGAACTTCTAGAGGCCAGGAGGAGCGCATTTACAGAAGTGTACAGAACAAGAAGTGCTGGAGACAGGAGGGGGGTGTTGCCAGGTAGTGCCTTCTCACCTGTGCCTAGTAGAAGAGAAAGTAAAATAAACATCACCTTGAAATCTGGAAAGAGTGTTAGAATCAGTGATTCTAGAGATGCCATGGATATACCTGCGGACTATGGCTATACTGATTTTCTAACCTCACATGAATATTTGGCATTTCCTAGTTCTTTGACTATCCTCCCTATTTCAGAGATGTGGCCTAAGTGTGAAATTCCACCCTCACCACAGGTCCTCCCACCAACATTCACAACCCTAGGGTCTACAGCACAGATCTGGTGTGCCAAATGCAAACTCTCTTTCCGCATGACTTCAGACTTGGTCCTGCACATGAGATTACGGCATAAGAAGGAGGCAGGAGTCGAAACACAAAGCAAAAGACCAAGAGAACTACAACTTTCATGTCCTGTTTGCTGTGCCTACTTCAGGGAGCGCCATCACTTGTCCCGTCACATGACCTCCCACTGCTGATGGCTAACCGTTTTATATAAAGAACTTCCATATACATCTATGTCTTGCATTGATGCTGGCGTCTTTACAATTCTTCTAAAAAAAAAGCCCGTTTACTTTAAAGGGGTATCCTGACTTTAATATACTTACAAAATAGGGAATTAATTGGGATCTATAATATTAACCCCTAAGTATTAGTCATTGACCAAGCCAATTCCTTCTGTAAAACCATTTAGGTTTTGCTATTAACTGTGGTATCTAAGGAGGATAGATGGCTGGGATGTCAATTGCACTGTATATTACAACTCGCCCACTAAGGGAAGCAGATTATTGTAGGCAATCTGGTGTGAAGTCACATTGCTAGCACTATAAATGGAGGCACTTTGGTTCTTGTTATGGGAGAATGGTTAGTACTTGTGGGCTGGGTGTACAGGCTGTTGGAAAAAATTCTGTGGCAAACAGAGGGTGTTGCATTTCTCCCTAAAATAATTCCTAAAAGTAAGCACATATTCAGTATCCACAATTATATATCTTACTCACTGAACCCATAAATGGGCCCCAACACATTGTCCTATCTCATGTAACCTAGTGGTCTACTGGGCTACTATAGGAATGTTATATGAGCAGCATTTTGAAAATGTTAAGGTTCACTACTGAAAAACTAACTGTACTCATTACACAAAACTGAATGTTCCTGTATTCCATTTTGAATTGGAACTTGATATATTTCACACACGAGACATGGTGTGATCCCAAATAAACAATTGTAAAATAATGATTCTTCTGGTTTATCTATTGTCATAAGCTCCAGAGCATATAATATGATGGGCTAAACCTAGCAGAAAGTTGGCAAAGATAAGTTGCAAATAAGGCTGGGATACATGGCAACTTTGGCTGCAACACACGACACGTGGCCAAGGATCTCAAAGCACCTCCTTCTGACAAGTAAAAGTGAATGCAGTCTGACTGTGACCCACAAGCTGCCGTAGCCCAACAGTTGCAGGAAATCCAGAGCTGGTTCTTTTTTGCCACTGTCAGGTTCTAATGGTGTCAATGTAACATTTTCTTTCACTCGTCATGACTACACTGTGATATTTGACCTTGCAACATAAATCGCCACCAGGGTCTATTTCTTTGAATCAAAACCTATTAGACTTTGTTGGTGATATAGGAGTTGGGTCCAGAGAATTTTTTTGTCTGGTGAGCCCAAGGAGCCCCAATCTGACCCTGAAACCCTGAACACACAGTCTTCTCAATGAGAGGTATAGTTCTTCAACATCACAAGGGACAATGGTGACCCTCCTACACATACTTAAAGGGGTTCTCCAGGATTTTGAAATTGATGGCCTATCATCAAGATAGCTCATCAATATATGATTGGTAGTGGTTCAACTCCCAAGCGAATACTGCTGAGCTGCAAAACCAAGCACAATTGCAATCCACTGTCCTTGGTAAGCTGTGAGGAGGCCGCTGCACTTACCAAAGCTCCGGGGAATGCTGAAGCTTCCTAAAACAGCTGATTGGTGCGGGGGTTGGAAGTCGAACCTCCATCAATCCCATGTTGATGACCTATTCTGAAGTTAGGTCTTCAGTATCAAAATCCTGGAGAACCCCTTTAATGGCACATGCATGTTCCCTGATACTGTTGATATGGTTGTTCCACAGGCCTGTACTGCCACTTAACCCTGGGTCCCACTCACAGCTTTCTCAACTTGTCTGTTTTTTTAATAAAAAGAGATTGAACACAGTTTGCAGGAAGGTTCCTGTCTCCACCCACTAAATTCCTTTTCTGTATCTGTGGGAGACTCACTCTCCACCTACTTATGGTCTACAGTCTGCTGAGGTACTTCCCTGTATCATGACCCGGCGTTATCTCAGAATCCCTGGAGGAACAGAGCAGAGGACGGGAGTGGTAGTGGCTCTGGCTGCAATAATTATTCACAGTGGCAATCCTCACATGGATGCTCGTGAGGGACAGGGCAATGATAGGACAGGACACCCTTTCTTCCTTTGGGGCACACCTTGATGTTGAGGCTCCTGCTAGGTGGTAGTTGGTGGTCCCTTGGTGTTATGAGTATTGTACGGGTGCAAGCAGGAGGTGTAGGGTGTTGTGGCCCACGAATAGTGCTGGAGTCAGTAATCAGGCCAGTTGTAGAACATGAACAAGTCTCTCTTTGCTAGAGTACAGGAGTTGTAGTACATCCAACGGTATCAAAAAACAGTTCCAAACAATTGACAGTGCAAATCTTCCCATATAGCAATGTATGGATATAGGCCCGGATGGGGATTGTAGTACTATTTCCCTCTATCTCTCAAAAGTGTCTCTTTGCAGAATCCAAGGCTGGCAATATTATTCTTGCAATGGTGGCTGTAATTCCCAGCTGAGGAGTGCAGGATTAAGATATGATGGGCCAGACCTTGTCCAGGTGTAAAGGGTGTTTTTAGCAATGTTCCTCTCACTGCAGTAAATTCTCTTTCAGCCTAAAACAGGAAATACAGTACCACACTGACTGACTCCAATGTACAGCCATGCAAATTGTAGACCTTCTACTTCTTTTCTCTCTCTTCCTGGAGTACTGTAAAGTAGGGTTTTTCTCTCTGTGTATCTCTAAGAAGATAGCAGTTCTCTGGAGTTCAGGCCTAGTTCTCTGAAGAATGAGCACATGTAGCTCACTCTCACTTCCTACACTAGCTCACAACACACTGAGCTAGGAGCATATCTGAGCCCATCTCCTAACTTCAAACAGGGGCATGAGTCAGGATTATTAAACCTGACTGATCTATACAAAGATATTCTGGGACATTACAAGGCATTACCATAACAAGAACAGTTTACACGTACCCTGTTCTGGGGTACTGCGCCCACCTGTTAATGGAAAGGGCAGTAGTAGCCCTTTTATTTTTATCACCCATGATGATAACGCAGCATCCACATGCCTATACATTCTCACACCGAATTGGACCTAACTACCATCTCACTCCCAATCAATCATGGAATCTGACGCCATAATTGCTGGTCATTATTCAGACTGGATATGGGGTAACTATTTTAGGAGAGCTACCAGAACCTCAACAACAAGGAAATGAACAATCATAAAATATACAATGGAAGCAATAACAGTTACCTTCTGAATCAAAACTGTGGTGATCTGGGAAAAAGGTTAGGCACAGTCCAACATTCTGTATATAACGGCTGAACAAGCAGCAATAATAAATACGTCTGAAGGGGGTCACACCACCATATTACCACCAAGCATGTTATATTTGTTAACCCATGGTTATATGAATATTTCACCTTCATTTGAACAGGATATTAAACTATAACAAGAAAAAGTAAGTATAGTCATTTACCACCACCATAAAGACCTAAAATTAGAATCAAGTGTTTAAGATCATGTTCAAATGCTCACAATATTGCTAGGGTGCCCCATGTAGCGTTCTGTGGGGTCCTTTCCACACATTATTCAGTTTGCCAGGGCCTGTGATCATATACTAGCTGGCGGATCCCACATTTGACTAACTTTGTATATATTAATCCCCTAATGGAATAAAAAACAAGTATTTATTGTTAAATAGGAGATTTTTTAAAAATCACAAAAATAATTAACTCCATCCCAAACGCAGCCTTACAAATACAGCTGAAGTTGGGTCTTTAGACCCGAGATTGAGGAAGCTGTTACTTCTAACAGCCTCTAAAGAACAAAGGCCTTTATAGCTGTAGTTACTGCAGGTGGCAATACACTATAAGTACATAGCATAAGAACATAGCAAATCTGCAATACATTACATTGGTAATCCATTGCAATGTATTGGAGAAGCAATCTAATAATTGTTTCCTGTAGTAATAAAAACTTAAGAAAGTAAGTTTTTAAAAATATAAAAAATAAAACTATAAAAATTCAAATCACCTCCTCGCCTTTCCCCATAATTAAAATAAAAAAATATAAAAAAAAATATAAAAATCATATGCATTGCCACATCCCAAAATGCCTGAACTATTAAAATTTAAATGTATATCTATCCCCTATGGTAAATGGAAAAAACAAAAAGGCTGATTCGTGATTTTTTGTTGCTTCACTGCTCCAAAAAATTGAACAAAAAGTGACCAAAAAGTCTTACACACTCCAATGTGGTATAAATAAAAACTACGAACCGCCCTGCATATAGCTCATTAGATGTTCTATAAAAAAGATACGGGGGTCAGGATATGCCGATGAAAAGAAAAAAAACCTTATTTTTTTTTCAGTTTTAAAGCACAAGAAAAAAATATATAAATATGGTATTGTTGTAATTGTACTAACCCAAAGAATGAAGGGCACAGGTCAGTTTTAGAGCATAGGGAATGCTGTAAAAACAAAACCCATAAAACTGTGGTGGAGTTCCGTTTTTTCCCAATTCCACACCATTTGGTATTTTTCCAGCTTCCCACTACATTGTATGCAATATTAAATTGTGCCACTACAAAGTATAACTAGTCCCACAAAAAACAAGCCCTTTTACGGCTATGTGGACATAAAAATAAAAAGTTATGGATCCGGGAAGGCTGGGAGTAAAAAATGGAAATGGTCATATTACAGCTCTGTACAACATCTAAATTGTACAGAACCATTAACATGGCAACTGTATATGTGTATGGGCTTTTCCGTATGATTATGACAGGAAAAGAAATCATGGCATGTTCAGCTGGATTCTGTGCATTTATTACAGCATGGTATGGCAGAGCAAGGACCACATACAGCTCCATACTGTACAGTCTCCATCTACTGCTGTAATGGCCTCCCATATGCACAAGGGCGGACATGCTGCCTGTACCGCCATATTAACTTCTGCTGTATAAGGGCTCAGAGAATGGGGTGAGGCCTACATCTGGATGTAAGAAAGTAGTAATAACTATAATAATTAGAGGACATATAATTCTTGTGTCCAGAAGGTGTCAGCATAACACAGGATGTTCCTGCTAGTAGGAAACACCAGGGCGAGTGAAGGAGGAAGAGGTTCCTCCATCCATCCCACCAATAAGAACATGCTGCTCTAGAAGGAGAGACTCCTGTGCGGTGCTGAGCTGACTTCTAAGGTCAGTTGCTGCCTCAGCAGTGTATCTTCAGGTGTAGGACAGTTTATGAGGGGAAATAGGTGGCATAGGATGGGTGCTTTGTGTAGGGGGTAAGGATAGGGGTGCATGCAGGTGCTGTGTACATAAGTGTTTCCCAACTAGAACCTATTGTCCAAGTGTAAAAGAAATCTAGAATCAAGAATATTAAAATGACAAAATACACAGTATTCAAAATAGACAGCGTCAATATGGTAAGTCATCGCTGCTGCCATGTGAAGCTGATGGAGAACTACAGGAACATTGTGGTGGAACGGAGGGAGATGTAACCAGTGAGTTATGTCTGTTTTCTTATTATTACTTGTGCTCTGCAGCCAGAATTTACACCTGCACAACTCCTTTAATGAGAGGTGTATGTGACCAGTGCCATTTCTGAGATCTTAAGGGTTAGTCCGAAACGTCACTGCTATTCTGTGCATTCCTATGTCTGAGTGACGTGCGACATGGGATTGGCGTACATATGTGCCATTTATGGCATGTGTTCCATGTATAAGTGGAATGTGCAATATGTGTGTGAATGACATGCATGTAGCATGTGTCACCCCTTCGGCATATGTTCTATGTACAGTTGATGTGTGTGCCCATACACACTTCTTGCACAGTATCTGCTCCTGCATCTAAATGAAGATTAAGCCGCATTCACACGTTGTTGGGGAGTCTTGGTCTCTGCTAAACTCTGTAGGTAGATTAGGTTGATGTACCCTACAGACCATTTCCTTCATGCAAGAACAGTTGCCATCTGTACAATTAGTTATTGGAAATGATTTTCTGATGAGTCCATTAAAATTTCATCAAAAAGCGATTAGCGATGTAAGTAGTGCTGCTTAGCTTTTGATTACCTACTTGGTAGGAGAAAACACCATATAACTGGCTTACGTCTCTGTAAAATCCCAACAAACTAATTAAAAAGAGCCCTGGCCTTAAAGGTGTTGTCCAGGCATAGATAATTTCTAACATTTGCCGGCAGACTGCCTGCCGTACTGAAAGGATCACCTGCTCTTCACTGCTCCGGTCATCTGTGCTGGCACACGCATCTTGATGTTTTCTTCCTCCCTGGCATGGGCATGGTCACCTGATCCTCTTCAGCCAACCTCTGGCTTAAGAGGTGATGTGTCCACAAGACAATGCGTGGTCCGAGACGTGGAAGTATAATCCTTTCTGTACAGGAAGCCGGCTGCTGGCAATTGTTAGAAATTATGTGTTCCAAGAAAACCCCTATAATGCAGGATTATGTAGTCAGAATTTTGCATTGACGTGGAAGTTATAAATTAAACAGCTACTGCTGTGGCTAAGGTAGGGAATCCTAAACCCATGGAGTTGGGTCAGGGTTGATTCACATGACAGTGGTCAGTCTGGGAAACACAGTCTGTTTGTCTTCTGCATCTCCTGGACTGACCACGGCTGCCCTGATCTAGAGTGTTTTATGATACAGTGGGTTCCTATCTGATCACAGGTCTATTGCACATCATCATGTGAGTACAGTACAATAGACTCACAATCAGATAAGAACCCACTACATAATTAATCACTATGATGCAGTACGTTTAGGTCAGGAGAGCCGCTGCCGGTCTGGGAGATGTAGCTTTCGCCACAGATTTCAGGCTTTTTCCTCAGCAAAAAACCTCCACTTAATGTGATACTATTTTTGGTGGTCAGTAATTGTTAAGAAGTTAATGGGCATATCCATGGTGTTCTAGGGCAGTTACGGGGCTAGTGGGAGCAGAACTGGTGATTACCAGCAATGGATGCTTTAAGACAGTGAGGGGATCATGGGAACATCACTGGTAATCTGTGGTAGTAAATGGTTTAATTGACACCTCCCTGGTAGTCTGTGGTATCCCTGGTTTTTTAGTAGAGGGATTAATGAAAACATCCTGTAATGGAGTGGATATGGGCAGTTGCTTGAGTTAAGTATTTGTTTCCTAATTTAGAGGGTCATATCTCTTCAATACAATGAATATTTCTACAATTAGGGCGTCTCATGAACATCATGTAATTGTCTACCAATGGGACTAAGTTCATTAAGAAATACAGGGTGAGTCAAAAGTCTCAGGACACCCCTTTATTTCAGAAACTAAAGGGAAAATGAAATATCTGAATACCCCAGCAAGTAATGGGTGAGGGGGCCTATCTTTTAGACTCTGTCCGAAACATGGCTGCTGTCTTGAAAGCTGCCATATTGGATCAAGGGCAAATTTTTCCAATGGGAAGGGGATCATGTAGCATATCAAAGAAGACCAGCATTTTCTCCGAAATCGATTGCCGCAATCAGATTCACATCTTTTGTGGTTCAAAAGTTATCAACACAGAAATTTTAAAATTTCAAAATTCGGTGTTCAGCACCAGGGACAACACATTGAACACGTCAAGAACGTTCCTGATTGTTGTTGCAACTTTCTGTGTTGATAAATTTTGAACCACAAGAGATATTGCAAATTCCCTGGGATACAGAGCTATTTGATGTGTTCAATATGTTGTACCTGGTGCTGAACACAGAACTTTGAACTGTGGCATCTGAGGGTTTAGACAAGGATTAAATAAATGGGATCAGAGTTATTTCTGGTCATTGCAGCCGGCTGTGAGCTGTATTACACAGCTGGCACCCGCAGTGTATAGAGTGGGCTCAGCTCGTGAGCCCACTTTATATATCCCTCCTACAGTGTACAGTTATGCCCAGGTGCAGTAAGATGTTAAAGGGGTTGTCCAGAATTACACAAAAAGGGTCTCCTACTTTTTCAGAAACAATGGCACCACAGCTGTCAGTGGGTTGAGTCTGATATTGAAGCTAATCTCTAGACCAGTTTCCTGTCCTGCAATTATTGAAGTCTTTATTATGGCATCTACATCCCATCATCAGATATTCTGACTCTGATTGTTATAATAATTATTATCCCTAGTGAGACCTGTATGCCTGGCCTGTATAAGCAGCTATAATCACTGCGGACAATGCTTTTCAGATAGCTTGAACTCACCAACACCATGTTTATCCATGTAAATTGCTTTATTCTGTACATCAGATGACAGGGTACAGCAAAACAGAATGATTCCTGCATTGTGCAGTCAAAAGATGATGCTTTCATTAGCGTACATGAGAATACATGTGTTCCTGTACATTTGGCTGAAGCAGTATGGAGATACAGGAAGTGAAGTACAATGAAGAAAGGGTGGAGCATAGAAAGGAAATGAGTCATAGGTATGAAGAACAAAAAAACAAGTGCATTACCAAAAACGGCCACTAGATGGGATCATATAACCAAATATAGAAATACTGCATATTTTCACATGCTTTAGGGCGGGTTCACATCAGGGTTATGAATTATGCTATTGTTTTCCATTATAACATGGTTATAACGGAAAACTAACGGAATGCGTAAGACAGAATTCAAAACTGAAGAGGCATTCCATTTTGATCCATCATAATACAAGTCTATGGGCAAGCAGAACGGATCTATCTGGTTTCCATTATGCAGGACAGAAAAGAAAGTCCTGATTTTTGGTGCCAACTGAATGACATGATCACCTGATGAACGAGCCTTTGCTCATTTATCAGGTGATCGCAGGCATCTTCATACAAACGATCATCCCCAAGAATCTTCCACATCATCAGTCCATGTGAAAGGTATTGACAGTTTCCCTTCTCCCCATGTAGCCCTTCTCTCTTTTTCTCCATCCTGCCCAGTAGAGCACAGCACAGTGACGGGTAGAGTGTATGGACTTGCCTTCAGGATACTTTACAACTTATTATTGTTTAATCCTATTTGCAGGGCAATGTGAATTTTATCTTAGGGGAAATTGTTGAAAGTGATGACTTTTTAACACAACTATATATTAGCTGTTACATTTTCTGCCTGTGCACAAAACACATTGGGCTTGGTGCGGTTGTATAATTAACTCAGCAAATCGACTGCATATACAAAAACTGCAGTGTGCACAGTGTTTAAAATTGTAGCTTACTGCCACCACTTGGTATCAGCTGTTATAGTTTTCACCAGTGTATACTGAAGTTAGTGCAGTCAACCATAGATTGAAGTCGGCAGACCAGCTGCACTCAAAAGGCTTGCTTTTTAGGAGGCTTTTTACATGTGTCAGGTTTTGTTGCAGAATATTTCTGTAACAGAAAATCTGTTCCATTCATCTGTAAGGGGCTTGCAGAAATCCATGTGTTTACCAGCAAAATAACCTTATTCAGATGAATGAAACTGATTTCCAGTAGCAGAAATTTTCTGCAACAACATCTGCCGCGTTTGAAGGCACTCTTAAGTTTGTTTTACACTGGCTGATGGTTGGCCAGATCATTGCTGACGAGCGTTCATAGGAATGCTCATTATCAATGATCTGGCTGTGTAATACTGCCACCAATTACCTGATGCTCGTTCAGCGGAAGATCGTGACGTCTAATTACAGCCTGCAGCCGGCAAACAGTGATTCGGTATTGAGACGAGTGATGGCATTATAGATAGATAGAATTCATCATTTATGAAGGTAGGTGTAATTTTGTGATGTATTTCTTTTACCATTATAACTCCTATCTTCCATTCTGGGGTGTGGTCACATGACCATGTCCCTGCAGCTCTTTCTTACTTCCTGTAATGTTATGTCCATGGGCGTGTCAAAGCAACAATGTGCAGTGATAGGGGAGTGTCTATGTAGCTAGGTGGGTGGGAGGAGCTATAAATGAGCTAGGATGTGTTAGGGGCAGTGATAGGGGTGTAGCAGAGGAAGGAGAAGTGCATCATGAGTTTGGTTGGGTACAGCAACAGAAACTGCTACATACAGGATGCTGAAAACGGGTCAAAAAAGTCCAAACTGAAAAAAGGGCATGGCGAAGATGTACATGAGGTAATAACTACATGAGCTTATTTGTTAAAAACCATAGTAATTGCAAAAAACTCCCTTAAATCGATTGTCCAACATTAAATAGGTTTTCCAGCTTAACCCAAATTTTATCTAGGCCCTGGACAGGGCTGTACCTAGCATAAAAAGGCAGTCACCCACTCTCTGCCGCTCTGTTCCAGCTCCGAAGGTTCGGTCCAGGTCCTTCCAGTCCAATGCTTGTAAACTTCAGGGCAGGGTTTTCTGTACTCATGTGGCCAATCACTTGCCTCAGCAGTGACATGTCAGTGACAAATGCCACTTGGAGAGCAGGGCAGTGCCTTTTTTTTGTTTGTTGAGTAGTATAAAACCCCAAAAGCAGCAGTTACTGCTGACAGAGTTAGGCAGGCATCATCGGACTGGCCCACCAGAGGACCTCTTTTGGGCCAAGGTTCTGATACCATTGTGGGCCCTAAAGATCCAGAAAAAAAAAAACATTTGGAGCAGACTTTAGAGCCAATAAATTGCCAATAGGGTATATTTCAACATCTATTAGGCTTTATTGATTATTTGGGTTTTGGACCCCAAGAATAATTTTCTCAGATGGGACCAAGGATACCCAGTCTGACCTTGTAGGTAGGTGTAGGGTGCTTTGAGTGACAGCTGCATTGGTCTACTGGCTGGACACCACAGCAGTCAATTAGAGTAGATGCGAGGGGTTGTGAAGCAGCTGAATGCAGAGAGCACCTTAAGTGACCTGCGGGACACTTGTAGAAGTGGCACTCAGAAAAAAATAAAACTATTTTTTTCACTCCTGCCTGTAATAAAAGATGCCATAAAGGTATGATCCTACCTAATCCCACTTAGCTCGGTCAGCAGTTTTGCAGGATCAGAACTGCTGACAGAATCCCTTTAAGGCCTGTTTCACATAAGCATGTGTGGTCCAGGACATACAATTGGTGTGATGGTAATTTGGAGCTCTGTGTTAAAAAACAGAGCTCTGACTGCTATAAAGATATATCAAGAAGTAATCAGCTTGAACCTAAAGAAAACCTAAAAAAATGAGTTGTTGAAAGGCGGGCATTTACTTAAGACATACACATCAACTACAATGGACACGTTTATTACACAAGTCAGAATGATATGTACATATAACAGGTAATCTGTATATTATCACTTAGAGAACACATACAGGAACTGGGTTTGGAGTTCAGAGTACCCTACTTTCTAAACACGTTATATAGCATGTGTGGTATGTAGTGTGCAAAGTATGTTTTACATTTATTTTTCTTTACTGCTGCTCAGAAATAAATAAACCCTCCCTAAAATAAAATTTAAAAAAAAAACATCTCTTATCTACTGGCTTGTAACTGAGAGGTCAGGATTTGCTTTGCTTGCAGCAGAGCTGTTTCAGAGGGGACCTCCATGTCAGGCAATACCCCTTTTCCTTCCCAGGAATCTGTGGGTTCACCCATGGCTGAACGTGATGTAGGAATGATGAGGTAGAGGTGGGTGTCATCTACATGATAGGTCTGTGGGGGGTGGCAGCCTCCACTTGTTTTTTCTCCTATGATGTATGCCCTTCCCAGCCTTTTCATTACGTACACAAACTCCTCCGCAGCGCCCTCCGTCATAGAGCTCGTCAGGATGATGAGGGGTTTTGTAGAGCCATATGGAACACCTGCATAAAACATACCATAAAAACAATTCAGAAAAGGGTATCTCGCATCTAGTTTGTACAATGCCCACAGGCCGTTCTCTTTCGCTTTCTCTTTACGCTACCTGCAACTTGAGACAGGCTCCAAACATCAGAAATGGCATTTGAGGCCCGACTGTAGACTTTATCTAGAAGAACAGGGGTTCCTTCATCAAAGAAATATGAACAGATAACTGGGATGGAGTTGGTGGGACCTCCAATGTTAAATCTGGAACAAAGAACAACAATAATGACTATTTTGCACAATTTATGGCAACGATATTGTGGCTCATACCATAAAACAGTGATTGGAAAAGACAATGGAAGACAGGAATAAAGCATTCATATGAAGACTACAGGGCTGGCGTTAGCAGGTGGCATATCAAAGTACTCTACTCAGCTGTCATCCCCATTGGGGTAGATGGAGAGAACTGTAGCCCCTATGTCTCCTGTACTGTACTTATCTGCTGTATTTGTGGCATTCATTATATGGCATTTTATGATGGTACAAATACTCAGTCATTGTCCTAACCACTGGTTTAGTATATTGTAATATACTAAGAACTAGCAAGCAGGGACCGTTTTAATCTACAGATTAAGGGCTCATGCACACAACCATATTTCCATGGATCCACAAAAAAAATCGGGCCGCACATGGATGTCATCCGTGTACTCTGTATCCATGTGACCTATCTACACATTTTAGAACAGGTCCTAGTCTTGTCCATTTTGCGGACAAGAATAGCCAGTTTTAGTAAAGGGAGTGAGAAAATTGCAGTATGCATACGGAAGGTATCAGTATTTTGTGGATCCGTGGTTTGCAGACAGCAAAAAGGATACAGTTATGTGAATAAGGCCTCAATCGCTATACAGCAGTATTTGTCAAGCTGCTCCTCGGCATATTTGCCGGGTTGCGACTTGATCTCTGCCAGACCCCATTATAGTCAATGGGGCCTGACAGCTTGCCGGCAATGCACAGCTGGGCCAGTCAACAACCGCTTTAACAGCCCTACACATAAAATTTTAGATTTGATAGATTTTAGTTTTTGCACATTGTTACACTCAACAAAAAAATAACACCCAGATAGAAATGTCAGATTGCCCTGTTGGGTCACCTCTATCCTACATACAAGATGAGACACGTTTGGGCATGAAGACATACAGGCTTCGTATGGTATCCTGCAGCATATTGTGCCATGTTAGAGAGCTATTGTTCTGTAGAAATTTTTGGAATAAGAATATGGTGCCATTATGAAGTACCATACAGCGACACAGTGAGCCCCTACAGCATCACACTATGAACTGAAGGGACTTCCTGTGGCTCTGTACAGCTTGTATGCACATGCCTGTGTCCATATAATGTTGAAAATGGATCCTGTAAATGGGTCTGACACGAGGCCTCATAGTGATTTTGGGGGGCTAATAGAGAAAGAGAATGCAACAATGGAATTTAAACTTTTTATTATAGCATTACTATTTATGTGTCTGCTGTAGCGGTACTATCTCTGTGTACAATATATTAGCAATATTTATGTGTATGGCATAGCGGGTGTGTTATTGTAAATCCAAGTTAAAGAGGACCTTTCACTGGTCCATTGTTTATTAGGCAAATGTATATACATGCAGAGCGGCACCCAGGATGAATATGAGCTGAGCGCTGCGATTGGCCAGCGCTCCAGCCTTGGGAGAAGGAGACGCCCAGGGCAAAAGAAGATGTCTCCGCCCCAGGCAAAATTATCAGAAGCACGAGCGCCGGTATCGGGGGCTTCAGCGGACGAACGGAGCGGCACCCAGGGATACAAGTAAGTGCAGGGTCATCCCTGGGTGCCGCTCTCCATGTACATCTAAATTTGCCTAATAAACTGTGGACCAGTTAAAGGTCCTCTTTAAGTCAAGTTACATTTAATGCAAGGGACTACATGTGTGTGTACATGTGAAGGCGCCATACTGACTTTTTGCCACAATTGAAAGAAAGGCCAGCCATAGTTCTGCCCTAGCTGATTTGCCTTAGGAGTTGTCTTATTCCAAGTGGTCACAAATTCTGGACAAATTGAACATGCCGACTTACCTCATGTCAACGATTAAAGCAGTTGTATCAGTAACTTTCTTCCACACATGTTCAACTAAAAGATCTGTTACTTGGTGAAGAATTTCACAATCAGCAAACATGTCAAATCTCAAGTATCCAATGTTTTTCTCAAATACATCAGTGTGAAAGGAAAATTTTATGAGATCCTCAAACATATCAGGAGATGGTATCTGAAAAAAAGCAAATAGTATGAGAGACACCAAAAGCCTTGGAATGACGAAACTATGCCTCATGATACTTTTTAGAGCTGCTGATTAGCTGAAAAAAGATCATGTGATGCACCATATATATCACAGAACTTTATTTTCAGGCATTTGACACTTTAGCGGACAACTTAGTGGGTGTAATTGCTCTACTGTAACTCATTTATGGTATAAAAATAAGGACTTTCACTTGGATAGCCTAATTTTAGTAGGTCTGTGATATTGAAAGTTTTTTTAAACCATACTCACCTAATTTTTGGTGAGACTTGAGATACATTGCAAACTGTTTTCTTTTATGTAAGTCATGGCCATAAACACATACATAGAAACATTTAAGAAGTCAAACTCAATACATTGAATGGCCACCCCTGGGAATAACCCAAACACCCACTGTTCGGTGGCTGGTTTATAGAATTATCCCAACGAAATCAGAACTGTTGGCGGGTACACAGGTGTTATCTTAGGACAGTATTTCCCAATAAAACCCTCACCCCTTTGACCTGCCCTTTGTTTATTTCACAGTCACTATTAATTGAGATGTTTCAGGGGTTAAAGTTTTAAACTGATCGTGGTCGTTGTTAGATGCTGGCTGCTAGACCTCTACTGATGATTGTGTAGGCACAACTGCTGTGCCTGGGTGATCAAAATGATACACGGTAAGGGCTCGTTCATACGAACGTTTTTTGCTTTCCGTATACAGCCCGTTATTTGCATTCCATATATGGTCCGTATATGGCACCAGTCATTTCAATGGGTCCGCAAAAAAAACGGAATGTACTCTGTATGCATTCCATTTCCCTATTTCCGTTTTTCCGTTCCGCAACATTTTGAGTCAGGTCCTATTATTATCCGTAAATCACGTTCAGTGGCTCCATTAAAGTCAATGGGTCCGTATAAAAAATGGAATGCATACGGAACACATGTCTGTATGTCATCCGTTTTTTGTGGATCCATGCTGTAGAAATGCTATGCCCAGCCCATTTTGCAGGTGTTTGGTGTTTGCAATGATCACAAAGTTCCAGTTTTTGCGGAAAAACGGAACATAAACGGAAAGACAACGAATCCAAAAAACGGAACAACGGCTCAGTGATCAACGGACCGTACCATACGGTCGTGTGAACAAGCCCTAAGTGTGTGATGCTGGTATGCTATGATATGTACCATTCTGTTTTAGCATGACTTACATTATTATCCTGAGCAACACCCCCAAAAGTTGGTTTAGGTTACACGAGAGGTCGAAACAGAGTCGCTAACAAGCATCTTTAACTTTTACATGGATGACCATTATTTTGAATGGCATTGTAATACTCTGCAGCTCAAGTTGCAAGGGAGAAAAAAACTGCTGCTCTGGCAAAAGTCAGCAGGTTTGGGAGCCTGACCTGCAGCGACCAAATGATCATCGTGATCCCTCTCGTACTGATGGGGTGGACTGTTATAAAGCGATGCCTTTAAAGAGAATTTGTCACCTCTGGAAAGCCTTAATATGTATAGAAGACCTACTGCTGACTCTGAATCAGTACTTTATATGTTGAACATACTCCTATTGCCCCGCTGTGCACCCTAAACCAGCTATGGAATGCATTGAGAGGACTTCTGTGCATGCACACATAATAGAGTGGACTCCAGGAGAAGTCCTCTCTCTGCATTCCACAGCTTTTTTGTGGGTGCATTGCAGGGGGATGGTGGTAAGTATCAACATACAAATTAGGCTACTTTCACACTGGCGTTAGATGCTGATCCATCCGGTATTTGCACAGACAGATCCGCACCTATAATGCAAACGTTTGTATCTGTTCAGAACGGATCCGTTTGCATTAGCTTTAAAACGGATCCGTTGCGTTTTGGTGTCAGCCTCCAGAACGGAATGGAGGCGGAACGGAGCCAAACTGATGCATTCTGAACGGATCCTTATCCATTCAAAATGCATTGGGGCTGAACTGATCCGTTTTGGACCGTTTGTGAGAGCCCTGAAACGGATCTCACAAACGGAATCCAAAACGCCAGTGTGAAACTAGCCTTACTGTGGCAGTATGTATTATTATACTTAATAGAAACATAGAAACATAGAATTTGTCGGCAGATAAGAACCATTTGGCCCATCTAGTCTGCCCAATATACTGAATACTATGGATAGCCCCAGGCCCTATCTTATATGAAGGATGGCCTTATGCCTATCCCATGCATGCTTAAACTCCTTCACTGTATTTGCAGCTACCACTTCTGCAGGAAGGCTATTCCATGCGTCCACTACTCTCTCAGCAAAATAATTCTTCCTGATATTACTTTTAAACCTTTGCCCCTCTAATTTAAAACTATGTCCTATTGTAGCAGTTTTTCTTCTTTTAAATATTCTCTCCTCTTTTACCGTGATGATTCCCTTTATGTATTTAAAAGTTTCTATCATATCCCCTCTGTCTCTTCTTACTTCCAAGCTATACATGTTGAGGTCCTTTAACCTTTCCTGGTAAGTTTTATCCTGCAATCCATGTACTAATTTAGTAGCTCTTCTCTGAACTCTCTCCAAAGTTTCAATATCCTTCTGCAGATATGGTCTCCAGTACTGCACACAATACTCCAAATGAGGTCTCACTAGTGCTCTGTAGAGCGGCACGAGCACCTCCCTCTTTCTACTGTTAATGCCTCTCCCTATACACCCAAGCATTCTGCTGGCATTACCTGCTGCTCTATGACATTGTCTGCCCACCTTTAGGTCGTCTGATATAATGACCCCTAATAGGGTGACAGACTCCATTTAAAGATACATACTTTTGTAGTTGTAATTTATACAGGCGTCTTTTGTTGTCCTCTTCTTTTATACGTAGCAGGGATCACATGTTTTCCCACAAGCTTCGGTGTACATAGTTACATTTCTATGGAATACTTTGGTCATGAAGACCATTATTATATAATTTGTCATCTGCTTTGGACAATCTCTACTTGTTAGTGGGTCAATTGCCAACAAACTGATCACAAAGTGTTCAAGAGCTGACACCAGCATCGATCAGCTGTAAACTGTGGGGACAATTTAATTGCAGCACCACCGCGGGAGAATGAAGCATTACACAGTACTTTTTCAAATCAATGGGTTGTTTGTGTACTATGGGACAGGACTTCTAGAGCCAAAGATATTCTTGGTAATCATTCTGTACCCTGTCCAAGAGATGAGGATCCTGAATAGGGTTCCCCTCTATTAACTACAATTCCTTTATAGAGTATATGAAATTAATCTAGCCCAGCTGGATGAAGTTATTAAACTACCCCAGTGTCCTAGACTACCCTCAGAAACAATAACATTTATTAAATTACAGAGACAGTATGGTAAGTACGGTATATTACCTGCATGGGCACAACACCTGGGATGTGATCCTTGGAATTTCCTGGTATGTATATGGCTTTTAGATGGACATCTCCAGAAAGTGTCTGAAGATCATAGTTTAGCTTCTCAGCTAACTCCACTTCAGATTTTAGCATTTTGTAGTCCATTTTGTCCACCAATGAAAGTAGTTTGGAGGCCACCTCTGCCCCTGTTTCTTGAAATGCATAGTTATCTGCCACCAATTTGCCTGCAGTCTGGATGACTGAGGGTATTTTGGAGCGCAGGTTGATAATACGGTGGGCACTATTCATAGCTTCATTTGCTTGAATAATTACATGGGGTTCAACTCCTGATACACTCCACACTTTACCAGTTACTGAACTGATCACTACTTGATTTGGAATTGATACATATAGGTGGCTTTCCCCTACTTTGTACATACCGACAGATAGGGATACCCCACCAGTTGGCTCCCCAATGATGATTGCTCTGTTCAGATCCTTCATTGATCTTGTAAAGGCTTCAGCAGCTGATCCAGTCATGTGACTTGTGAGAATGTAAATGTCCTTAGTAGATCCATATCTTTGGCCAGCCACCACCGGCAGTGTCCAGATTTCAGTTCCGGTTGATGTGCTACGGTCATATATTGTGTACAGGTGTTGCAAAGGCTCTGGGTCAAAAAAGTAGGAACAGAAAATGGGGATAGCATTGGAGTAACCACCAGTGTTGAACCTCATATCAATAATAAGGGAGCTTGTGTTAACAAGCTTATTCCAAACAAGACTGACTAGTTGAGGGCCAATAGCTTTAATAATCTCTGCATCAGCCATCATGTCAAATCGCAGATAACCTATGTTCCCTGGTAACACTTCAATTTTGAATAATGCATCAATGATGTAGTTGAGTTCTTCAGGAGAGGGGACTTTTGGAGGTTTTTCTTCTAAGATTTCTGGTTCTATATCACTATAAAATACATGAAGTCTATGATCTCCAGAGAGCTCCTGAATATCAGAGGTAAGTTGAGATGCTAAAGACTCTAGATCTACCACAGAGCGATATCTACCCTCAGACCACTTGTGTTGGAGGGCTTGACTAACCTTCATAGCCACCTCTGGAATAGCATAGTGGACCTCTAAAAGTTGTCCAGTTCCTTTTACCAATGCAAACACTTCTGGGTGAAATGCAATTATTTCATTAGCTTTATCTAAGGCTTCTTCTGCCAGTACAATGGCGTCTGGAACAACACCTCCCCCAAGCCAACATTCACCATTGTTATCTATAAAGTTGATTACTGGTACTGTAACAGTTAATTGGGTTCCTTCCAGGTTAAAAGACCGAGAGTGCATAAGAGTTCCAGATGTAATTTCACCAATGATAGTTGCCCTGCTTAATGACTGCATCAGATAGGCAAATTCCTCTGCTGCTGTGGCTGTTTTGTGACTTGTCAAAACATAGACCCCTCTCTTGGAGCCGTAGGGTTTTCCTAGAAGTTCAGGAAGGCTGTAGAATTCTTTGGTAGAATTGGCGAGACGATTGTATGTAGTGAAGAGACGAATTCTTGAATCTGGCTCTTGAAAGTAGGACAGAAGTAAAGGGACAGATGAAGATGGGCCACCAGTGTTGTACCTTAAATCCATAATAATATTGTCTGTGGTTGTGATTTGTTCCCAAACTTTGGTGACAATGTAAGGTCCTAACTTGTTTAGAAGGGAGACATCAGCAAACTGATCGAAGCGAAAGTAGCCTATGTTTCCAGGAAGGATGTTAACTTTGAAGATAGTGTTAACCAAAGCCTGGAGAACATTTTCATCGGCTGGTATATCATCTGTAGAAGGATTCACTTCTGGAATTGACGGGGTGTCTGATTTTCCTCTTACTAGTAGCCTTGGATCCTCAGTAACTGACTGAAGTTCATAATTTAACTTAGCCGCAAGATCTTCTTCAGAAATGACTGATCCGTAGTCTATAGTTGAAAGGTGCTTGAGTAAGGTTGGTATACGATCAGAAAAAGAATAGAAGTTGCCCAAGATGTCACTGAGTTGTTGTAACACATTAGGAATTTTAGAACGTACAGACAGAATGGATATAGCTTTATTCAAAGCATCTTCTGCATTGACAACTACACAAGGGAAGACACCCGCCACTTCCCAGCTCTGGCCAGTCAAAGGACTGATAGACCTAGATACTGGAACAGTGATATAGAAATCTGACTGGCCGATCTTTATCTTCTGTATGTCCAATGAACCTCCTGCAGTTTTCTCTCCAACAAGTATGGCCCTGTTCATATGCTTAAGAATATATGCAGCATCTTCTGCAACTCCCTGGGTGAACCTGCTTGTAAGCACTATCACATCATTATCTTTACTGTATCTCTCACCTATCAGTGAAGGCAGTGTCCGCAGATCAGTGGTGGTATTAGACGGGCGATGGTAAATGGTATCAATGTGGACCACAGGTTCAGCTTGACATAAGTAAGAAACAACAAAAGGAATTCCAGAAATCTTACCCTGAGAGCTGTACCTTAAATCAAGGATGAGAGCAGAACTTGACATCAGTTTCTCCCATATGTTTTTGATCATAAAAGGGCCGACTTTTTGTACCTCATCTTGACCTATTATGCAGTCAACACGTAGATAGCCAATGTTTCCGGGAAGGACTTTATAGTTAACAGACTGCTCAACCAGGAACAGCAGCTGCTCAGGAGTTGGGGTTGTCTCTTCCTCTTTCTTCACCACTTTGTCAGCTGGCTCATATGAGACTATGAGACGAGGGTCATTCAATGACCCCTGTACCCCAGCTGTGAAGACATTTGCCAATGTATACGGATCTGAGATATGTAGAATTTCCCCATTTTTTAATGCTTGCTCAATGGTCTCTTGCATTCCTACCAGGTTCTCTGGAAAGCAATAATTATCCAGCAGGATTTTGGCCATGTCCAGCACGAGTGAAGGTTGAAACACAGGGTTGCTGCAGGCATTCCAAATTAATAGTATAAATATCAGTCTCTGATAGCAAGGAGACATATTGTTCAGAGCTTCAGTCCGCATGTTGCTGTCTCCACCACCGTATTCAGACTCTTCTTCTAGAACTGAGAATGAAGAATTAGATCAGGACAAGGAGTAGCAAATTCTCTTTTATCTCTGCTAAACCTTTAATCACATTAATGAAATGATGAGCATCAGCACAAGGGTATTTCTGGGAAAACAGAGTGTTGCTGTGAGCATCTGTTCCCGTAACTTAGTGAGAACATACAGTAGCTAATGTACCACTTTATTTAATTCCTAAGGTTGCTGAATGGTTTGCAAATTCATGCAAGTACAACACTAGATATCCAGAAGTACTTTATTTAACCCAGAAATTAATCCTCTTATTCTCCCTGGCATAGTAATGTAAATATGTCTACACTGTGTAGTGTATGATGTTGCAGACCAAAATTGTTGACCATGGGTGATTATTGTGTGTTAATGCTTAAGCACCTGTAAATATGGAGTAATCTTTTTTTTTTTTTTTGGAGGGGGGGGGGGTAGTATTTTTATTTTATTTTTAGGTCACAATCATGGATATAGCTTTTAGTATCTGCTTAGAGTTTTTACACACAGAAAACTTTAGTTCTCAGTGACAGTACAGAATTGGGTTTCTAAGGGAGTGATCCGGTGACTGCCAGAACATTTGACTACTGTCTCTCACAGACAGTATCCTTGACCACTATATTACCATATTGTTGTGTTTTGGCATCTTATGTTGTGTACTGTGGTATGTCATTTTATACTAGTTGTGGTGTAGATTGTATTGTATGTCAGTCTAACATATACTTGAACTTGAACTGTATTTTGGATGTACTGTCCCTTTAAGGCATGTGGCTTGGCTGTGGCCAAGAATCACATGTGCTGACAGTATAGAATTGCACATCCTAGTCGGGGGTGAGGATTTGCATCCTAGTTGGGGTGAGGTCAAAAGAGGAGGAGCTGGAGCACCTTGTGGTCAGTCAGCTAATGTGTGTATGTTAGAGAGCTACCAAGCCAAGTATTTTTTTTAGCAGTGAGGAGGATCCGTGGTTGGAGCTGGGCCTGCTGAGAGAGGTAGAGACCCTGAGATCCTACAGGGTGGTTAAGGCAGGGGCGTTGCTAGGCCCAAGCCCCAGTAAATATGGCCCAGTTCTCTAAGTTGCCAAACCCCCTTCCCCCACACACCGCATTTTGCTGTACTTGCTATACAACAATCCACTATTAGGTATAGATGTATAAATCTGATAGTCTGACACGTTTGAATCAGTTTCTATATATCCATATTTTATACGTGACTTTTAAAAGATATACCTTTCATTTTAAATACACTGGGTACGGGTATAAATATACCTTTAAATAATACAATGTGTTGGATCAATTATAGCCTAATTGGGGAGCATTACTCCCATAGACATCCTACAGAAAGACAAGAATAGGTAGGAGGGAAGAAGGTGAGCCATTCACAATGATGCAGATATATATATAGCCCTACAATGGCCCTATTCTTTTCAGCCCAGGGTGACCCCCTGAAGGTGGAGGCTCCCTGTACCCGAACCTAAACCTGTAAAATCCCTGTTAAAACCCTCAAATTGAGATATGTATCAGATACAAGACTGTTTGGAAGTTCAGATATAACAACTTGTGGGTACCAGATAGATACATCCGGTTAGAACCGGTATAAAATTCTGGCCCCTACCCATACATATAACCATACAAAAACAACCCAACGCGTTTCACCTATGGCTTTATAGGTTCATCAGGGGGTAGTCAGAATGGAGCATCAAATAGATAAGTAAGATACAGATAAGAGGTACTTAGCTCTCAGAAAGATATCCTTGGGCAGTGGTGACGCTCAAGTTATTCAAGTCCTGTTGATATAAGCAGGGATAACCACGATATCGTCCCATGCCTGTAGCTTCTCGTACGATGTACTGGTGCCCTGGTGTTATGGAAGTTTTTATACCGAATTTGCAATAAAGAATCACGTCTAACTGATGAGCTGATCCAACGCATTGTATTATTTAATGGTATATTTATACCTGTACCCGGTGTATTTAAAATTAAAGGTATATCTTTTAAAAGTCACATATAAAATATGGATATATGGGTACTTGCTATACAGCAACACTTACCTCTCACTTCCAGTGCCTCCAGATGACGTCTCCTCCAATGTAGATCTTCTCTGTCATCATCTTCTCCATTTGGTCCATATAACTTCTCTCAGCCGCTTCTCATCTCTACGGAGTCTGACACACAGACATCTTAGCTTCCTCACATTTCTATAATCATCTCCCAACCTAGAGTCCCCCCAGTGTTATCCTGCTGCTCGAAGTTGCCCAAGATGGCTGTAGCGCTGTCCAATCGCAGCGCAGAGCTCACAGCCAGTGAGATAACAACCTCCTAGGCTGTGAGCTCTGCGCTACAGCCAGGGAGAAGAAGGAACGCCCAGGAAAAGAAGCTGATGTCTCCTCCCTGTTGCGAAGTTAGTAGCAATTAGCATACAGCGCGGGAGAAGGTAACGGGGCCACAGCGGGCGAATGGAGCGACGCCCTGGGATAACAGTAAGTGCAGTGAGATCCCTGGGCCCCGCTCTACATGTCCAGATAGTTATCTTACAATGTTCGGACCCATGAAAGGTCCTCTTTAACTTCTCAACTATTCTGTGATTGAATATAACAAGGCAACCATGTAAACTTCAAAGAACATGGCGCAAACAGGAGACTAGGTTGCATGCTCCTTTACTAAAGTATTATGGATCAGCAAGTGGGGACCCACTGTGCCAATTAACCGGTTTGGTGTTAGGCTGACCTTAAGGGCATTATTTCTGTGCTCCCTTGGTATTCACCCTTTAACCACTGTACAGGGATATGGCCTTGGCTACAGGGAAGCAACCAGACCACAAGCTCATGGAATAGTCTCAATTGGGGATGAGCAAATCGACTTCGGTACCACTTGGAACCAAACCCGAGTTTGGGAAATGTTTTTTTTCAGTACAAATGAATTTATGAAGTTATTACTGCTCCGTACAGCCAGGAACAAATACAGGATAAATGCAGAAAAATGCAGGAGAATGGCAGAAGCACTAGACTTGAACACTTTTGATGTTCACCAGGAACCTTAAAGCTCAGGCACCCTCTGCATGGAGAGGGCACCTTAAATACCCAGGGAACCCTAGCAATTGGCTGGGGAAGGATTTGGAAGACACTGGCCCTTTAAGAGGCTGGAGTAGAGAGCACACATGTGCCTAGTAGATGGAGTACTAGACAAAAGTATGGAGGCAGCAGTATGGTGAGTAGCATCGCATTCATGTCCATAGGGGAGGGCATGGCAGTGGTGGCCAATGGCAGCTGTCCTAACATAGAGTTTCTGTCAATCTGTTCTAGCAAACAGCAAGGTCACATTAGCCTGACAATGTATGTGTATTTCACATATGTTTGTACTTAGTGATGGCCATCTTGGTTGTCTTAGTTCTATTTTCAGTCATCTCTTATTCTTGACTCCTACGATATTTCTTGAATTTTTGTACTAAACATGGTTTACTGTGGTCTTTCCGGACATGCAGCTTAGATTATTGCACGTTGATTGTCATCCTTATGTATCCATGGAAAACAGCATTGTGAATTTCTTTGTCTTTGCAACTGACCATCATATCACTCAAAAGAGTGAAGAGGTCAGGGTACTTTCAATATTGCGTTAAAGTTTTACGGTATTGAGTTCCGTCCTAGGGGCTCAATACTGGAAAAAAACTGATCAGATTTATCCGAATGCATTCTGAATGGAGAGCAATCCGTTCAGTATGCATCAGGATGTCTTCAGTTCAGTCACTCTTACGGTATTTGGCCGGAGAAAATACCGCAGCATGAACACTTGCCGGAATGCCGTATCCGGCACCAAATGTTCCGGCAAAACTGATCCAGTTTTCCGGTCTGCACATGAGCAGACCTTTAAAAATGCAAAAAAAAACTAATACCGGATTCGTTTTTCCGGATGACACCGGAGAGACGGATCCGGTGTTTCAATGCATTTGTTAGACGGAACTGCCTGCCGGATCCTCACAACGCAAGTGTGAAAGTACCCTTAGACTAGAGGCTCCATCAACGGTTTCTTAAAAACACAGTATGAAAAGAGATTAATCGTAATTAATTCAGGTAATTAGGATTTGCCTTCTTTATCCTGGTGTTACATGGGTACACATCTGACACCATGTTTCATGACCAATAGAATTTAGCCTAGAGTTAACGTAGAACATGAACTTTTCAACCTGTCAAATGACATAAAGCCGATAAGTAGTGTCCTGTAATCCTCATTCTAGACATACGGAGAGCTGATGGCTTTTGTATATGGAAAAAAAAGTAAACTTGATGAGGTAAACAGGAGGAAAAAAATCAATAGCTAAAATATCATAAAGAATAAATCACAAAAATACAAAAGACCGTGCTGTGCTTTTACAACCAGGGTCAGTTTTAAAGGGGTATTTCAGCAGAAAAAAAGATTAGCCATGGGCCACAAGTGCTTAAAAAACAATAACAGAGTTTGCACTCACCTCTCCGATTTTACACTGCTGACGCTCCGGCGATGCGTGGGTCTCCACTGCACTCCACTTCTATCACCTGTCATACAAGGCAGAAAATGGCTGTAATGCCACACAGCCAATCACCGACTGCAGCAATGACCCTCCCTCAGCCAGTGATTGGATGGGACAGCAAGTGGAGCACAATGTGGACCCGGGCACCGTTGAAAACGCAGTAGCGGGAAATCGATTAGTGTTATTTTTTTAAAGCATTTGCAGCCCATGGCCAAGCTTTTTTTGTTATTGTGCTTGATTGCCCCTTTAAGGAAATGAGGGTCTGACAAAAAGTATGAAGCACTTACAGTTGCAAGAAAAAGTATGTGAACCCTTTGGAATGATATGGATTTCTGCACAAATTGGTCATAAAATGTGATCTGATCTTCATCTATGTCACAACAATAGACAATCACAGTCTGCTTAAACTAATAACACACAAATAATTAAATGTTACCATGTTTTTATTGAACACACCACGTAAACATTCATAGTGCAGGTGGAAAAAGTATGTGAACCCTTAGACTAATGACATCTCCAAGAGCTAATTGGAGTGAGGTGTCAGCCAACTGGAGTTCAATCATTGAGATGAGATTGGAGGTGTTGGTTACAGCTGCCCTGCCCTATAAAAAAACACACACCAGTTCTGGGTTTGCTTTTCCCAAAAAGCATTGCCTGATGTGAATGATGCCTTGCACAAAAGAGCTCTCAGAAGACCTACGATTAAGAATTGTTGACTTGCATAAAGCTGGAAAATGTTATAAAAGTACAGTATCTCCAAAAGCCTTGCTGTTCATCAGTCCACGTTAAGACAAATTGTCTATAAATGGAGAAAGTACAGGCCTGCTTCTACTCTCCCTAGGAGTGGCCATCCTGTAAAGATGACTGCAAGAGCACAGCGCAGACTGCTCAATGAGTTGAAGAAGGAGTCTAGAGTGTCAGCTAAAGACTTACAAAAGTCTCTGGCATATGCTAACATCCCTGTTAGCAAATCTACGATACGTAAAACACTAAACAAGAATAGATTTCATGGGAGGATACCACAGAGGAAGCCACTCCTGTCCAAAAAGAAAATTGCTGCACGTTTACAGTTTGCACAAGAGCACCTGGATGTTCCACAGCAGTGCTGGCAAAATATTCTGTGGACAGATAAAACCAAAGTTGATGTTACGGTGGGGAGTGGGGGAAACTCCCCACAGTGTAATGTCCACAGCTGTTACGCCGGAAAGCAGGGAATAGGGAGCAGGTCAACCTTCTCAAGCGTCCCTTATACTCGCCCTGGTCTCCAAACAGTATGAGCAAACCCAGAAAGTAGGAGGGCCCATACTACTGGAACCTAAGAGCCCTGGCGTCCCTGTATCGCCCTAGAATGGTGAGAGGGCAGAGACCACCCGCTCAACCAGGACAACGGATGAGCAGGCGTCTCCAGAGGCCCCACAGCAGCTGGGGACCAGACAGTGTACGCCCGCACGACAGGTAAGTAACAGAGCAAACCACATCCATAAAGCCCACACTTACCTGGCGCACTGGAGAAGCCGAACCAGCACCAGGACCTCCTGGACCCCCATGTGGACACCAGATGCATGGGGAAGATCCTGACAGGACAGCACACCATCTGGTTTAAAGGGAGTCTTTCACCCCAAAAACCCATTTTTCAACACTCACATCTTTCTCTGCAAAATTGCCCCCAGATTAAAAAGCTTCTTACCCTATTGCTGTACCTCCTACAGATCTTCAGAAAATCACTTTTATTGCATATGTCAATGACAGTTGAAGGTGCCCAGGGGCGGCGTCATAACGGCCGGTGCCCAGGCCGCACGCTCATCTTCATAACTTCAACTGTGATTGACATCTGCAATTAAAGTGATTTTCTGAAGATCGGTAGGAGGTACAGCAATAGGGTAAGAAGCTTTTTAATGTGGGGGCAATTTTGCAGAGAAAGATGTGTGTGTTGAAAAATGGGTTTTTGAGGTGAAAGGCTCCCTTTAAGCTATACCCCTCGGGGTAAGCAATCCCCTTCCGGAGCACACACTATAACGCAAACCTCCAAACAAAGCCCACCCTATAACAACATACACCAGGTAGGGAAGGGCCAACAGAAGCACGCAAGAGGGGAGACACAAACTGAGAAAGGGAAACAATCAATATCACAAATAAGGGTGGCTCACACAGACAATACAGGGGAAACAACCAGCAACCTCCAGCACATGCACACACCATGGCTGGAGACAAACAAGCTGACCTCAGGCTCCAACACACCAACATATAAAGAGGCCTGAGGTCACACCCACCAAACCCAGCACAAACACATTAACCATGTGCACACCGCACCCAGGGGTAGTGCACACAAACGGGAAAACAAACACGCATGCTATCCTATCCTGTTGCCAGCTGCAACCGCATGTGAGGCTACAACAGAATAGCTCTCACATGCGGCAAACCACGCCGCTGGCAACTGCATGTGACACAAAGTCATGACCGAACAACTGGTCGTGACAGTTAAGTTGTTTGGAAGAAACACACAACACTATGTGTGGAGAAAAAGAGGCACAGCACACCAACATCAAAACCTCATCCCAACTGTGAAGTATCATGGTGGGGGCATCATGGTTTGGGGCTGCTTTGCTGTGTCAGGGCCTGGACAGATTGCTATCATCAAAGGAAAAATTAATTCCCAAGTTTATCAAGACATTTTGCAGGAGAACTTAAGGCCATCTGTCCCTCAGCTGAAGCTCAACAGAAGATGGGTGTTGCAACAGGACAACGACCCAAAGCACAGAAGTAAATCAACAACAGAATGGCTTAAACATAAGAAAATACTGGAGTGGCTCAACCCGATTGAGATGCTGTGGCATGACCTCAAGAAAGAGATTTACACCAGACATCCCAAGAATATTGCTGAACTGAAACAGTTCTATAAAGAGGAATGGTCAAGAATTACTCTTGACCGATGTGCACGTCTGATCTACAACTACAGAAAACGTTTGGTTGAAGTTATTGCTGCCAAAGGAGGTTCAACCAGTTATTAAATTCAAGGGTTCAAATACTTTTTCCACCTGCACTGTGAATGTTTACATGGTGTGTTCAATAAATACATAGTAACATTTAATTCTTTGTGTGTTATTAGTTTAAGCAGACTGTGATTGTCTATAGTTTTGACTTAGATGAAGATCAGATCACATTTTATGACCAATTTGTGCATAAATCCATATCATTCCAAGGGGTTCACATACTTTTTCTTGCAACTGTATCTATATACATAGATATAATCACACATACAAATATTTAATTTGACACACACTGCTATAGTCATTCAATATAATGGGCACATAATACTGACAATCATTTCCCAAAAAATACTGCCATATGGTGTTATATCATTCTGGGTCATCTAGGGTACTGACGGGCTTATATATTATGTTGACTGATATTATGAGGCTATTTTGTCATTTCTATTTTCAGCCATGGGGGGCGCTCATCTGTGCATTAGGATGTGTTAATTTTCTTTTTTGTTATTGCAGTGTGCATTTGGATGCGTGTCTGTCTCCATTCTGGTCGTGTACTCCTGATTAGCCCATCTTTCCCACAGTGTGGTATACAGCTGAAACCTGCTCTCCCTGTATTCACTGGAGGCCTGCTGGCACCCGGAAAGGAAGCATATTGGGTTCAGTATATATGTGGAGCCTGCCTTCCCTAACTTTATTGGAGGCAGGTTGCCACCAGGAGAGGTAACATTTAGCATAGGTTCCTGTCCAAAAGAGGTCACCTTGCTGTGGTGGATGGGCTCAAATGATTTTGATCACAATGTATTTGCTAAGTATCTCACATTCATATAGTGAGTATAGGATTAGTTGCTATATTTTCTGTTTGCAGAGTGCTGTTGCATTGTGTTTAATTATGAGGCAATGTCATCACCAACTCTCCTGCAGTGATCTGTAGGAACCTTGCAGTGGGAAAAAATACTGAACTCATTCGGCTTGACGAACCAAGTATTTAAACCCTAGACAGTTAAAACCATCACTTCCCTAGACCACCTGGATTTAACCTTGAATGCTTCACTGCCTTAGACCACCAGGGATATTAACATTAAAGCATATCTCCAGCCAAAATTGAGTGCTTGAATTTGTATGTTCAGTAAATGTGTGTATTAAGATCAGGATGATATTTTTGTGCTGTAGATTAATTCTAAAATCTTTGAAATAAATGTGGCCTAAATGGGAGGAACTGCTCAAACCCCAAACACTGTTGCGTGTTTCTTGCTCCTCCGCATGTGATGGCAGCAAGCAGCTATCCCCAGCAAAAATGGCATACAATGGAGGATGCCGGCGCGAACAACATGCACCACCAAACATCCTACACAAAATGAAACAATGTGCGGATGAAAATATATAAACACATAAATCACTGGAAAAAAGTGCACCACAAGGATAAGCAACTGTCAACACTGGCTAAACCCTCAAGCTGATGTTAAAAGCTGAGACTTTCGCCTATATCTTCCAGTCAGGAACATATCGGAGCCCCTTCATGCACCACGTCAAGGTTTCTCAGCATGGCATGGGGTCCTACCACTAGACTACCTATGGTGTGTGAACAGGGTCTCAAAGGTGCTGAGATCCAGCTCACAGCCCCACTCCCACTCACCTGCACTGCAGGACCAACAATGCAATGGGAGACAAATGAGGCCGCAAGCCACACCTACAACAGGCCATGTGACACAGGCTCCCAGGTGAAACAGAATGTTACCAGCCATACGCAATGGCACATTCAATACATATAAAGCAAAAATCACTGAAATAAACGTGGCCTAAATGGGAGGATACTATATCAGGCTAGGAAACTAATAGCCGAATACTGGATCAGCACCAATGTACCAACTAAAGAGGAGTTCATTGAGCGTATGATTGTGATAATCGGGATAGAGAGACAAGTATACTATAAAAGAGGAGCCATTAAAAAGTTTGAGCCTATATGGGGACCATGGCTGACGACGCCGGGATTGCCAACCGGGCACCTTCTCTCCACTTAATCGGGAGGAGGTACCGCTAGGTAATGATAAAAACTGGATAATTTAGCTTTGTCAGAATGTAGGACACACCAGTGATATGAAATTTGGTTCCTTTAATTGGATAAAAGATATCAAATCGCAAATTAAAGTGGAAGAAATTCTTCAGGACACATGATAATGACACCTATAAAAAACTGGGAATTATGAATGAGGACCTTGAGGGAGTCCAGATATTGAGTTCTCTCCTGGATGATGGTGAGCGGGTCCCGGGTCAGGGCCCCTTCACTTCTCTAAGGGAGAAAAGTACTAAAATGCCCCCTCCACAGGATACCCCAGTGCTTGATGTCTTTTGTAAAGAGTGACAGAACAAATTGATACCATTCCAGCAACTAATCCAACTATCAAGAAATCTGAATAGTGAGGAATTAGAAGCTTTAGAAGGTCTTGAAACGGATCCCTCTATTATTTGTAAACCCTTTTGATAAAGGGGGAAGTGTGGTCATAATGGATCACCCCTCTTATTAAAAGATGTGTCTTGCAGGGCCGGCTCCAGGCGATAAAGTCTCAGTGGGCCCCCTTGTGGCATTTTGCACGGCGCTTACAGCAATGAAACTGCATGTATTATAGATGAAATACCTTACACAGAGCATGCTGCAGAGCAGATATAAGTGAATCAGTCCTTATGTGCCTACTTTTATTTTCTACCCTGTGTTTCAGTCCCTCAGGTCTACTCACAGATATGTGCCCCCTCACAGTAGATATGCCAAGATATGCCCCCTTCATAGTAGATATGACAAGATATGTGCCCCCTCACAGTAGATATGCCCAGATATTTGCCCCTCACAGTAGATATGCCGAGATATGTGTCCCCTCACAGTAGATATGCCAAGATATGTGCCCCTCACAGTAGCTATGCCAAGATATGTGCCCTCTCACAGTAGATATGCCAAGATATGTGCCCAGTGCCCCCTTCACAGTGGTTATGTCCAGATGTGTCCCCTTCGCAGGAAGTGAAAAAAACTAACAATAAATACTCCTCGCCTCAGTCACCTGGCTCCTCCCATGAGCAGGATACTGTGACATCGCACTGCTGTGTAGGAGGAACAGAGGCTGATTCCCAGTCTGCTCCGCTCCTCCTCCTACACAGATCAGCAGGACGATATGTGAGGACATTGTGCTGCTGCTGCTGTGGAGCGCTGGTGGCTCAATGGTGGAGCGGGGAGCAAATAGTTCCCTGCTTTAGTGGCGTGCCTACGGTATTTGGCACCCAGGGCGGGTCCTTTCTCTGCCACCCCCCCCCCCTTCAATACAGTAGTATTGCCCTCTCTGTACAACCTTCACAGTTGTTTTGTACATAAGTGTGCCCCCTCACAGTAGTTATGCTCACATTGTGCCCTCTCACAGTAGTTATGCCTTCTTTGTGCACCTTTCACAGTTGTAATGCTCTATCTGTGCCCCCTTCACAGTAATAATCCCCATTGGGTCCCCTTCACAGTAATAATCCCCATTATACCCCCTTCGTAGTAGAAATCCCCATTGTGCCCCCTTCACAGTAATAATGCCCACTGTACCCCCTTCACAGTAATAATGCCCACTGTTCCCCCTTCATTGTAGTAATGCCCTCTAGCTCTGTGCCTCCTCCATAGTAGAAATGGCCATTGTGCCCCCTTCACATTAACCACCTCAGCCCCCTAGCTTAAACACCCTTAATGACCAGACCACTTTTTACAATTCTGCACTACACTACTTTCACGGTTTATTGCTCGGTCATGTAAATTACCACGCAAATCAATTTTATCTTCTTTTCTTCTCACTAATAGAGCTTTCATTTGGTGGTGATTCATTGTTGCTGACATTTTTACTTTTTTTGATATTAACAAAAAATGACCGAAATGTTTGCAAAAAAAGTAATTTTTTGCTTTCTGTTGTAAATTTTTTTTTAAAAAAACTACATTTCTACATAAAGTTTTCTCAAAATGTATTGTTTGGGTAAAAGTTATAGCGTTTACAAACTATGGTGCAAAAAAGTGAATTTCTGCATTTTGAAGCAGCTCTGACTTTCTGAGCACCTGTCATGTTTCTTCAGGTGCTAGAATGCCAGGATAGTATAAATACCCCCCAAATGACACCATTTTAGAAAGAAGACACCCCAAAGTATTCGCAGAGGGGCATGGTGAGTTCATGTATGATTTCTTTTTTTTTCACAAGTTAGCGGAAAATGACACTTTCTGAGGAAAATAAATAAATAATAAAGTTTCCATTTCTGCTAACTTCTGGCAAAAAAATATAAAATCTCCCACGGACTCACTATGCCCCTCAGTGAATACCTTGGGGTGTCTACTTTCCGAAATGGGGTCATTTGTGGAGTGTGTTTACTGTTCTGGCATTTTCGGCGGGGCTAAATTGTGAGCAACCCAGTAAAACCTAAAGATACTCGGACTTTACGCCCCTTTATCCAGAGGCTGCAAAAAGTCTCATATACCACTAACTTGTGACAAAAAATAAAATTTTGCATGAACTCACCATACCCCTCACGGAATACCTTGGGGTGTCTTCTTTCTAAAATGGGGTCACATGTGATGTGTTTGTACTGCCTTGGCATTTGAGGGTCTCCGCAATCATTACATGTATGGCCAGCATTAGGAGTTTCTGCTATTCTCCTTATATTGAGCATACGGGTAATGAGATTTTTTTTTTTCGTTCAGCCTCTAGGCTGAAAAAAAAAATGAACGGCACAGATTTCTCCATTCGCATCAATCAATGTGGATGAAAAAATCTCTGCCAAAAAATGTACAAAAAAAAAAAAGAGAGGAGAAAGGACATAGGAGTGCTTGTGAAGTAAGGCCCCATTCACACGTCCGCAAAAATGTCCGCATCTATTCCGCAATTCTGCGGAATAGATGCGGACCCAATCAGTGTGAATGGGGCCGGCGGTGATGCAGAGAGCACTATGTGCTCTCCGCATCAGCATTTGTGGAGCTGCAGCTACGAACTTCCGGGTTTCGGCCCCGAAACATCAGGCCGCAGCTCCGCAAAAGATAGAGCATGTCCTATTCTTGTCCGCAATTGCGGACAAGAAAAGGCATTTTCTATATAGTTCTGGCAATGTGCGGATCCGCAAAATGCGGAAAGCACATTGCCGGTGTTCGTGTTTTGCGGATCCGTGGATCCTCAAAACACATACGGACGTCTGAATGAGCCTTACAGGGGGGTGATTAGTGACAGGGGGGGTGACAGGGGGTGATCAGGGGGGTGACAGGGGGTGATCGGGGGTTAATCAGTGATGGGTGGGGGGTGTGGTGTGGTGATTGGTGCACTTACTTTAGCTGCCTGTGTCCTCTGGTGATCCCAAGCAAAAGGGACCACCAGAAGAGCAGGCAGCAGGCATATCGTCTGATATGCAATTTAGACTGCGTCTTTTTTAAGATCTACAGCCTGCCAGCGCATGATCAGCGCTGGCAGGCTGTAGTAAAACTGGAAATCTCGCCTCTCGCGAGATGACACACCGGCACGTCAAGGAGGAATAACCCGGCCGCCCACAGGACGCATGCCTGCGTTAGGCGGTCGGGTAGTGGTTAATAATGCCCTCTGTGCCCCCTCCAGAGTAGTAATGTCCTCTGAGCCCCCTCCATAGTAATAAAGACCTCAGTGCCCCCTCCATAGTAATAAAGTCCTCTGTGCCCCCTCCATAGTAATAAAGTCCTCTGTGCCCCCTCCATAGTAATAAAGTCCTCTGTGCCCCCTTCATAGTAATAAAGACCTCTTTGCCCCCTCCATAGTAATAAAGACCTTGGTGCCCCCTCCATAGTAATAAAGTCCTATGTGCCCCTCCATAGTAATAAAGACCTATGTGCCCCCTCCATAGTAATAAAGTCCTCTGTGCCCCCTCCATAGTAATAAAGTCCTCTGTGACCCCTCTGTATTAAAAACAAATAAACACAGTAACTACGCACCTTATCCCGTTCTTGAAGCTCACAGTCCTCTCTTCCCTGCAGACACAGATCGCTATGTAGCAATGTGTGGGCGGAGCTAATGCAGATTACCAGGCTGCAGGCTCCTCCCACACAGGCAGGCAGCGCGATCCATGCCTGCAGGCTGAATGGTGGAGTGGGGAGAAGTCTTTCTCCTTCACCATTCAGAGCGCGGCTCCAGCAATGAGCGCTTTCATCTGTATTGAGCTGTGAGCCCCGCCACTTGCCTGGGTATGCCGGGTGCTGACGCCGGCCTTGGTGTCTTGACCTTCTAAAAGACAGAACCTGTTATGGCATTTTATCAACAAACCCTGCAGAAGAATATTCTCATGAACTGGAACTTATTCTCATTAGGGCTTTTGAAGATAAAGTGATTTCTGGTGAGGAATTGAAATTTATGATCCCAAAATGTTTTCAAATCCCTACCTTTTATGCTCTTCCTAAAATACATAAGGGTTACCCCCTCTAAAAGGTTGTCCGATCGTTAATTCTATCACACAAAATAGTAGTGTATACATAGATGAGATTCTTAGCCCCTTTGTATCATCTTTACCATCTTACATACGGGATACTACAGATCTCATGATGAAAATTGAAAATATTACAGTGAATGATAGCATATACCTTGCCTCAATAGACGTGGAAGCATTGTACACCAGCATACCACACCGGTGTGATTTAGAGGCAACTGAATATTTTCTAAAAACCAGGGTAGGATATAGGACCCATAATCATTATGTATTGGAAATCCTTTAGTTTATTCTTTTACATAATTATTTTTTGTTTGATGGCCAATTTTTCCACCTGCTCAGGGGGACCGCAATGGAGAGCCGATGTGCGCCCAGTTATTCTAACCTCCTCCTGGGCTGGTGGGAAGACACTATTGTGTTTAGTGAACGTTACGAACAATGGACCTCCCATGTGATTTTCTGGGGCCGGTACATTGACGACATTTTGATCTTGTGGGACGGGTCTATTGACCTTTTTAAGACCTTTGTGCAGCATCTTAATTCTAATGATATGGGCCTTAGATTCACACACGAGATCCATAAGCAATGTATCGCCTTTCTTGACATTTATATAACCAAGAAAAATGGGAAACTATGTACAGAGACATATCGGAAGCTGGCATCGACTAATAGTCTCCTGAGGTGGGACAGTTATCACCCCTCTGGCCTAAAAAAGGGTATCCCTAAGGGACAATACTTGCGTATTAGAAGGAATTGTTCTACATTTGAATCATTTAGAAAACAAGTGAGTGATTTACGGGAACGCTTCTCCCAAAGAGGTTATCCTCCTGAGATTTTGAAATATACATTTGTACACTCTTTGCAAAAAGATAGACACTCCCACCTTGCCTCTAACTCTCTCCCCAAAAAGGAAGATAAGACCATAAGGATAATTGGTACATTTGACGAACAGAACTCGCTGGTCTTGGGTATCCTGAGGAGATATTCGAGGATCTTGTTGTCCGACCCCGACATAAGTGATCTTATCACCACACGGCCACTAGTCACTTATAGAAGAGCCCGGTCAATTAGGGACAGACTGGTACATAGCCATTATACAAAACCGCATGGAAGGGGTACTTGGTTAGATCGAAAACCACAGGGTACCTTTCAAAGTGGAAATGACTGTATCTGCTGCCCTATGACCCTTAAGTCTACCACCTTTACTAGTGTTTCGACAGGTATTACCTATAGGGAGTCTTTGGGCATACATCTGCGCCTATATCATCTTTGGTAGCCATCATCTGTGACCTTATCTGATAGTGTCTTTGTCCCCTGATGAACCATTGCTATTATGAATAGGGAAACGCATCGGGACAGCTTGAGTCTTCTGCTTCTTAGGGCATTTTTGAGGGTTTAGTCACCAAGACGTGGGGTCGCCCCTTTCAGGGCGGGTGCTCCGCTTTTAGGCAGGGATAGCCTAAAGGGACACACAACTCCCAACAACACTTCTCCTGTGACGTCATACCCTGATGGGCGCCTATCTCACATCAAAGGAACCGTGAGTTATTTCAGCAAGTCACTCTACTACCAAACCACGGGAACCGTGAGTAACCATATCAACTGGCCCACATCTATGTGTGTTCATATGGTATCAGCTGTATACAATTTGCCCTTTGTTATGCCCATATATCTATTACGGTATATCTAGTCACACTAGTCTTTGTTGTGGGCATATTTATCTTATTGAATAATTTTTGTGGGGGTTATTTTTCATCTTTTATTATGAAGTATTAAAAGTTATATTTTAAGTAAAAAAATAAATAAATAAATACAGCATTACAAACCGGGTAGGGAGGGAGATATAAGGTCAATATGGCATGGCGCGGTTTAGGGTAGGAAGGGGGGAAGGGGTCATACAATCATATGTATTTAGGGCCAGATTTATCATTACTCTTGCAGTTCACTCCACTTTCAAAGAAGGCGTATGTGTATTTGAGTCAAGTCAAATTTATCATGGGCTCTTTCAGAGGTTGATAAATCTGGTGTATTTCTGGTTCCTAGTTGTATTTTGGCTTTGTCTTTGGAAAAGTCACAATTTTAAAAAAGTGATTTTGTCAAACATAAGCATGGTCATGAGTGGAGTGAGTTTGCGCAATTTTTTGCGACTTTTTTGCGACTTTTTAAAAAGTCGCAATAATAAATCTGTCTTGCAAGTGATTTACATACGACAATACGCCCATAAACTTGGTTTTGGAGTGAGTGGCGTAAGTCTCCAAAAAGTCGCAAAAAATTGCGCAACTTGGCTTTTTGCGCAATTTTTTGCGACTTTTCGACTCCAGAAAAGTGACTTAGGCTAATGATAAATCTGGCCCTTAGTCTTTAATGTTGTACCCAATTAGGGTATATATGTTCACATCTGTAAATCTATGTTATCTCTGTTTATGTACAAAAAACGGAGAAAATCAATAAAAATGATTTGATTAAAAAAATGCATTTCGTTCCATTTGGTTGCGCTCCCATTGCGGACAGAATAACGCTGCAAGGGGGGGAGCCTTCTAAGTAAGGCCACTTACACATGTGTTGAGGAAGGGTGGCGTAAATATATATATATATGCACGCCCCAGCAGGCATGCATATATATTTGGCCACTAATAAGCAATGTGCGCAGATGTGCCCAATATCTGCGCACATCTGCCTTTGTTATTCCCCAGGGGCTCACTACTGCCCCTGTGGGAATATGCATGTGTCCCTTTAAATGCCCCCTTAAATTCATATAATATGCCCCCTTTATATATGTATATAATATATATATATATATATATATTCCCCATTATATGTCCCTTATGTGACCTGAAACCAGTTACATCAATGTGAATGTGCCCCAAGCATTCACATTGATGTAATCTGGTTAGAGGCACCAGGATGACCGGACAAGGTCCGACCATCCTGGTGTGAACAAAAGGTTTGAATTCTAAAAGAATTCAAACCCTTTTGTTATAATTATCTACAGCCCAGCTGCAGATAATTATACATAATAGAGAGAAGGGGAGATACCTCCCCTCCCTCTATTATGCGCATTCCGGCAGCGCGATTACCATCGCGCTGTCCGGAATGCAGGGAGAGACAGGCGGGAGATCAAAGGATCTCCCCGCCTGTCGGCCCGCGCGCGCGTCCTTGCGACGCGCGGGCAGGCGCGATGATGTCATCTCACCGCGCCGGCCCACGTGTCTCTCACAGGGGTGCGCGCTCGCGCGCCTCTGGGTGGGCGGGGCGGCAGTGCGGGCTGCCGGACATATAAGTCCGGCAGACCCTGCACTGGGGGAGGAAGAAGCCAGCCGCCCCACAAGAATCATCCCCTGGACGACGAGCATCCCCTGGACAACGAGCTTTAGCCGGCATAAGTATCAACCCCCCCTATACCACCAACGATTAACCCCTGCTACCACCAACGATATTCCCCTAAACACCCCGGCCTTAACCCCTTCCTGTACCCCTGCCAGCAGACCCCTGCATTAACCCCTTCCTACCCCGGCCTTAACCCCTTCCTGTACCCCTTCCCTGCCCAGCAGCATCATCTCCTGCTGCTAGTACCCCTAACCCTGTATCCATGATACCCTTCCTGCCCAGTAGCAATCAACTCCTGCTGTGTACCCTGAACCCCTTATTCATCCCTTATCCAGCCCAGTAGTACCCTAGCCCAGCAGCCCTCTAACCCTGTTCCCTTCAAGGCTTCTGCTGTGCAGAGTGACCCTCCAGACCATGTTTGTGCTAATCCTTTGCAGTGCCATTACCCTGGACTGCATTGTGATCTGTATTAACCCTTATTGCAATAGGGACAGTATGAATAATCAGGCTGGGTGGGCTGCCCTATTAAGTGTATGTGTAACTTGTATTAGCTAGTGTTGTGGGTGGAAATTGGCATTGTGTAGTGTAGTTAGTATCGTATTTGAAGTGCTGTGATATATCTGTGTGCGTCAAGTGTTATTAAATACCGTTTACTGATAGAATTGTGTAGCGTGTATTTATTAGCGTTTAGCGTAGTGAGTTAGGCGCATGCAGTTAGTAAGTGTAAGCGACTTGGTGACGTGCTAGGCAATAGAAGTGTGTTGTTAAGGACATAAATAGGCGTGACTATCTATAGACGGTTTACGCCTATTTATGAATATTAATTACTGATATTCGCTTAATATTGGTAATTAATATTCCCCCTTTACATTGGCGAGCTAGGCCCACTGCGTGGATTTTGCGTTAATTTTTGGTGTTGTGGCTAAGGGTCGCTAGAACTGTAAATTATCAGGCAGGAGAGACGTGGTCAGCGGTGAGTCTGAACGTCTAAGACCTGATAATTTCGGACAGGAGAAACGATCCTTCCCATTAATACCGAGAATTGACCAATATCTTTTGCAGAGAATCTATAATCTATCTGAGTGTTAATATTTGTTCTATTCCTTTACACGGTCATCGTCGTTTGGAGTGGAAGAAGGATACGTCACGGAAAAGAGGTCCATCTGCGTAGGAGGTGTGTACAGGTCCGGCTGGGCGGGAAGAAGCGATCCGGAAGAAAGGACTTCTTTAAAGCAGCCGCAAGGGACGGAAGAGTACAGCACCGCGAAGAAGATGGAGGCTCAGAAAAATGTGAGTATGAACTTCTCCATACTCCAACACTTAGCTAGGAACAGCACTTTTAATCCCATCCTCCCCACCACTCACAAGTCAGCAGAAATGCTGTGGTCCGATTTGTTGGCACAGGCTTGTAGCTATGACAAGCTCTGTGTTAACAAAAGGACGGTGTTGAACAAAGCCACCAAACGGCTTCAGATGCTGGCCAAACTTGTTCTTACATTTGAGGCTAGCATCTGCAAGCCAAAGGAAATTGCGCTGGTGTCTCGGTCAACGGAGACAATTCCTCCGAATATTCACTGCCAATGCTGTGCCAGTAGTTCGGACCAGGTTTCGGCATTGCGGGCAAGGCTGGCAGAGAATATACAGTCTACTGTTGACCGAGATGCACAGGTGGCTAAGATAGAGTCACGGTTAGTAGAGTTGCAGAGGCAGAAGGAGGAAATAGAGGCTAAATTGATCCAGTCTAATGCTGAGATCAAGGCCTTCAAGGAGCGGACTGCCTCTACTGACATGACGCTAGCCAAATTAAAGGCTCAGGTTGCTGTGAGCTCCCAGCTAAGGTCTGGCATGCAACAAGTCATCACCAATTTTGCCAAAATGGTGCCGGCCCTTTCTTTTTCCTTAAAGTCAGGGCCAGAATCTCCCAAAACTTTGCCCTGTGCAGGGCAAAAAGGGGGGAGATTAGTCTGTGGCAGACAAAAAGTGGGGAGATTGGTCAGGCCAAATCTCCCAAAATACGAGCCTGTACAGACTAACAGAGATTTTTCCTTGACTTTGGGAAAAAGAACTGTTGTGAAGAGTGCGTCCCTGAGAATGGAACAGTACAGGAAAAGGGACCACGGTTGCAGTGTGGACGGACCTAGGCCATGCAGGGCAAACATCAAATGTTTTGCATGTGGTGGCTTAGGTCATATAGCGAAGCACTGCAAAACAAGTAAGAACAAAGCACACAGGACAGAAAGCCCAATCAGGTGCTTCAGGTGTGGGAACAAAGGACACATTGCAAGGAATTGCCCTTGTGCAAGTAATTGCAATGTGTCCAGTGATGGGATCCAGGTAACAAATCGTGCAGTGGGGTCTAGTCAGTTTGGCCATAAAGGAGTCGCCTCTCAGCGACACATGCCTCACCAAGTGCTGAGAGGACAGAATGGCCAAGCTAGGCTAGGCAACATTTGACACCCCTGTACTATTCGTCACATCGTTTGTTCCCCGTGTATGTTCGTGTTGTGTGTTTTTGTTGTCTGTGTATATGTTTTCTTTCATGTCGATGGCAGTGGTCCTTGTATGCGCATGTGTCTCACCCTGCTGATTTTTGTGGTTTACATTCCCTGCTGTAAGTCCAGTCGCTGCTGTCTTTGATTTATTCTTGTGTCCCCTTTGAGTAGAACTGTGTTATACTGTGGATCGAGAAAGTGTTGGCTGGCAGGAACAGGTGACATTGGAACACGGTTTAGTGGGATGTCACGATGTGCAAGCCAGGGTCTCTGATCGATACAGGTGACGCAGTTGTGCTCAAGGTTTCTCGGCAGTGCTGTGTTATACTGGGGACTAGGGCGGACAGGCAACATTGATGTGATGTTGCGCTGCGCACTAAATTCTAGTCCGATCAGGTAACGCAGCTCTGATTGGGATTGGACGCAGAGTGATTGACAGCAGAGTGTGGCCTGTGTGTTTGTGTTGTGGAGTCCTGAAGAGCCAGGGCAGGACTTATGCCATGGTTTCTGCTGGCCTCCACAAGACAGGATGACAGGGGAAATCAGCTTTGGTACACATGGGTGGACAAGGATACAGTGCCATCAATTGCAAGATGGTGCTTCATCCACAGCTCCCCTCAGATATCCTAACCTATTAAGGTAGCCATCCTTATCTGTTGGTGCAGAGGGATGTGAAGCAGAGGACGCGATCCTCTGAAGGTAGGGTGTTCATACACCAGGGTTAGGATAACGAGGGGTCCTGTGAGATGAAGGGCAGCCCAATACCTTTCTCTACTCATGGGTCAAAGGTATTGGTGCTGGGATTTGACAACTAATTGCACCGTGAGGGAGATATCCCCAGGAGCATTTTGGTATTTTCTTTCATACTAGGTATGGATACAATGGAGCAGGAGAAAAGAGCCCAAACTACTCCCAGCTAAGAAGGTGGATATCCGACCAGATACCACTGTGAGCAGAGAGAAGCAGAGTCTCCAAATCCATGGAAAAAGTCTCCGCTGTGTCCTGACTGTGTTGGACACCTTCCAAAGGGACTTTGCTTTTCAACCTGCCCATCCACCCTGTCACTCGGGTGGTCCTACCTTGAACTGACAATGAACTGACGTCGACAAACGGACGAAAGGACTGGCCAAGTAACTACAATCAGGCCAGTCTAAGTCCTATAGTGATGAAGTCAGGGTCAAGGACTCGACTCCGATTTGGTTCTGTGACCCCCAAATGTGTTAACTTTGTGATTTATATGTTTGCCAACTGTGTACCCATGGACACTCTAGGTGCAAATGTGTGACAGCCTATACTCAGGAAACTCGCCCAACGTACCGCGGTGAGTTACAATGAGGCTGTACACACATTTGCATCCTATAGTCGTTTCCCATCGACACGTGGGTCTGTGACCTACCTGTCTTTGGAGGTGTAGAGAGATCTGCCAGGTTGCAGGAGTCTCTATGGGTACCCACTAAATTTATTTGACGGGAGGGGAAGGTGAAATGTGTTATATGTGTGAATGGGGATTAGAGTAGGGCATGTTAGGGACAGGTCCCTTTTGTTCGCCATTTGCCACCTCAAACCCTGTAACGGTGAAGTTCGTAAGGGTGGGGCTGGATGGTTAGTGTGGCGGAGGTATTTACCGCGGTTAGTATTTAGGTAGCTTGACATCACCTCACTTAATGGAAAATCTGACCTGCCTTTTAAAGACCTACTTATCTGTCCATGGGGAGGTTGTCGCCACTGGAAAATTGATTGTGAGCGTGAACCTGCTCCTGGTCACGATATTCTTGTTTCAAGAAAGTTGGTGCAGTTGGGAAAGACTGCAGGGGTCAAGCCGCTCCGGAAGTCAATAGGTCACGCTGGTTGGGAGAGAAGGCGTTCCGGTTTATTGGACCTCCTCCATGCAGCACGCAAGGGACAAGTAAGACAGTAGGAGCGGCTGACACCGATACGTTCAAAGCAGAAGATGTCCAGACCTTGGGGTGGATACCTGAAGATCGGCAGTAGTACCGAGAGACGGTAAGGGTGTGGTCACTCCAAACTCATCGGAGTGGCCGACACCAGAAGACGGTTATCAGAAAGAAAGGCCAGTTAAGTTGACGACAGCCAATCCTGTGGATAGAGGAGTTTGGGTTACGATGAAAAGCAGGTCGGTGAAAGGTCGGAATGGGTGATGTCTAGGTACCTAAGGATCAGTGTATACTCCAGTTCTTCCTGAGCTATCACTAAGAATGGGGTTGAGGGGGGCAAATATGTCTCAACCTTTCCCCCCTAGAATATTGTTGTAATTTCCGACAACAGGGGGATTGTTGAGGAAGGGTTGAAATATATATATATATATATATACATATATATCTATCCCCTTATAGAATGTGTCCCCTTATAGAATCGTATCAACTTGATACAGGCCAGTGTTTAGCCTGTAGGCCATGGCTTGCATTGTTATCTGTTAAATCGCCCAACTGTCCCTGGGGGGTAGTTAGCATAGAGATGCTAAATAAGATGTGGGTCCAGGACAGGAGATTGCAGACTTTATGGCACCTTTGATCAGCACATGGCTTACATGCTAAACCTGTTTCCTCCCCCTATCTCCAAACTACTTGGGGGGAGGGCTCACAAGGTACAGTGGACTTCACTGATATTAGGGCATGGCTCTACAGAGGAGATGGTCTTCTGAACTCGGCGGCTGACGGAGAAGGACACAGATGGGACCCGAAGATGGCTGAGTACCCCCAACCCCTGCCCTGATTTCCCAGATCCCTACATTCCCATGTACCCCTTCCCTGCCCAGCAGCATCAACTCCTGCTGCTGTGTACCCCTTAAGCCCTTATTAACCCCTTAACTGCTCCCAGTAGTACCCCAGCCCAGGACCTTTACAGTGCCCAGTAGCCCTGCTGTATTTAACCCCTGCTCTGCCACTACTAAGCAGAGCAAACTCCTGACCCCTGCTGCCCTGAACTCCTGCAGCAGTAACCTCTTGTCTCCTTGGATGTCGGGAGCATTCCCTGGGTTAACAGCTTACCCCTGTAGCTGTAGCTGTGCGGTTCCCCTTGTACCCCGTAGGGACAGTGCGAGTAACTAGGCGGGTGGGTTACTGATATAATGTATTAAGTGTGTATGTGTAACTTGTATTAGCTAGTGTTGTGGGAGGAAATTGGGATTGTGTAGTGTAGTTAGTATCGTATTTGAAGTGCTGTGTTATTTAGTACATATCTGTGTGCGTCAGTTTTAATAAATACCGTTTTACTAGTAGAATTGTGTAGCGTGTATTTATTAGCGTTTAGCGTAGTGAGTTAGGCGCATGCAGATAGTAAGTGTAAGCGACTTGGTGACGTGCTAGGCAATAGAAGTGTGTTGTTAAGGACATAAATAGGCGTGACTATCTATAGACGGTTTACGCCTATTTATGAATATTAATTACTGATATTCGCTTAATATTGGTAATTAATATTCCCCCTTTACAACATGAATCTGCAAAAACTTTTCCATTACCATAATACAATCGCATGCATCCATCTGGAATGGATCTGGTTGTATATTATGTCTTCTATAGCCATGACGTCATGAACACCATTGAAAGTCAATGGGGAGGGATCCGTTTTCTATTGTGTCAGAGAAAACGGATCCGTCCTGACACACAATGTAAGTCAATGGGGACGAATCCGTTTTCTCTGGCACAATAGAAAACGGATCCGTCCCCCATTGACTTTCAATGGTGTTCATGACAGATCCGTCATGGCTATAGAAGACATAATACAACCAGATCCGTTAATGACCGATGCATGCGGTTGTATTATGGTAATGGAAGCGTTTTTGCAGATTCATGTGAAAGTAGCCTTACTTAGAAGGCTCCCCCCCCCCCCCCACCCTTCGCTTCCATCTTAATATGAAGAGATAGACTTGGTGGAATATATTCCTTTAGAGCATGAAGCCATATCAGGTATTAGTGACCAGATATTCACTTGAACATCGGCAACATTGGTTATTGGCCATAATAAGGTGTTTATATCACCAGATCATATTGTTCCCTCATGCCACCGGCTATGAGGCTACTGCATTACTATTGAAATGTGACTTTAGTAGATTCCTTCTGCAGCATCCCAAAGTCAGGGGAGTATGAGGGACTGACCTGGGGAATGCCAGTGATGGAGAGGCTGGCACGTGGATCCTCTGGGGCACTCTCTGGGTTCTTGAGGGACACAGCCAGGTGTAGTGTGAGGTGCCCTTGGTGTCTGTAGATTAACGTGCCTGTGGCTGGGTGTCCCGGATGTCCGTGACGCCAGTGCCGGTAATGGTGGCACACCGATTTGATAGGAGGAATAATTGAGGCGCAGACTTGGATAGTAAACCAGAACTTCACTTTACTGAACAGTAATAAACAGCATACACTCTCTTGACAGTTCCTCAGAAGACAATTGGTTTCAGCAAGCTTTAAGTTACAGTACATTAATGGCAGGCTTATATTTAGCAAGGTGATTCACAGAGGGTTAAAGCAGGACTTGCAGTACAGGCGGCTTGCACACATTCCCTGACTGATCCTGACTAGGAATATATTTTTCTCCAAGGCCCCAATGCCCTCTCTCGGCTTATATCCTTGGGATAACAATTACTGAGTACCTCCTCTGGTATTTGTAGTACCTCTTGCTGTCTTGGTTACCGCTCTGCCTTCCCTCAGATCACTCTGGCCGGTGACCAGTGATGTTCCTGCTGGGATCCTTATCCTGTTTTCAGCTTAACTAAGGAGGCAACACTTCTCCACTAGTCCTAGGGTCTGGACTGCTCCTCCCAGGGAATGACTCTTCCTAGGCTGGACCCTCTCTGGCTATAGGGCCTGGGCTGACTTCAACAGGCTCAGGGCCTGAACACTGAACACCTTCACAGGCTCATGGCCTGGACTGGACTGCCTTCGACAGGCTCAAGGCCTGAACTGCCTAACTCCTCCCCTGACTGGGCCTATATTAACTAGGGCTCCCTAGCTCCCTCTAGTGGACATAGCTGAGATGACACCCCTAGCAGGCCTGCACAATGGCACACAATAGCAGTAACAGGGTGATAGGATATATAAATAGGCATTACATTACATTGCATTTACTGAAAATGACATTCACCAATCTCCCCACAAATGAGGGGAACGTACGCACCCTAGTGACCCTTTTGTAGTGTCGGGCATTACAACTCCCGTACACTACACTTCCGCTGCATGACTAACCATTTTTACAGAGTCATAAAATGCCACCCACATGGTAGTCTACAGTGTCCTACTCTACATTCATACATCTCTGATTTAATCATGGCATTCTCCATTTTACGCCTTGCTTCTAATGGAAAGTATCTCTGTGGTATTGTACATCAGAGACTTCATGTGCCACCATTCTAGAGCCCAAAATTCCAGTTGCAACACCTAGACTTAATACCAGTTATGAACAAGTTTCTATTTGTTTGTTATTTGGGACCTGAAAATACAGATAAGGCATCATGTGATGACATCAGTGACAAGATGGTCAGTGGTTTATCCGTAAAGAATCCGTGTTTGGTCAGTGTGTCTGTTTTTTGCCCTCCGTGTGTCATCTCGTTCCATGAACACTGCTCAGCTGAAAATTAATTTCAAGAGCATCTCCTAGCAATGATCCATGAAACACATACTAAACACATATGCCATCTGTGTTGTGTTCATGTTTTTTCATTGAGCCATAGACTATAATGGGCATGATGGAACTGGAACTTGGACAAAAATAGGACATGCTTCCACGGTGTAACCCCGTGCCCCTGTACCATGGTAAATTAACCTCTTAAGGATACATGATGTACCCGTACATCCTGCATCCTGTCCCTAAAGATGGTGCCTGCTTCTGCTTCATGCGGGCACCTTAGGCGCGGATGTCCGCATGGTTCTTGTAGCAGACACCCGCGGCTAATATCCGCGAACGGCAGCAATGGCGATCGCGGACATTTGACCCCTCAGATGCCGTGGTCAATCCTGACCATGGCATCTGAGTGCGCACAAACCGAAAGTTTTACTTTACGGTTTGCGCTCCGGCTCCCCCGTGTGGCGATCGGAGGAGCCGGAGCACGCCTGTAGTAGCCTGGGTTTCTATGAATGAAACCCAGGCAGCTCTGTAGTATTTTCTATGGAGCCATAGCCTGTAATAGGCTCCATAGGAAATATGCGATTTTTTCATACATTCCAATGCTATTGCATTGGAATGTATGATAATCGCAATCAAATGATTGTAAGTTATAGTTATACAAACAATTAGAAAACGTGGTGTTAAACAGGCCACAGGTGTTTTACATCAGTGTGAGGGTTTAGTATTAACGCAGAGTGCACCTGTCTTTGCTATTGTTTAGTCTTTGATTGTTCTTCACATCCACATAATTGTTACCTTATGTAGGATGGGTATTGTGGTACTTGTAGTCTGTTGCTGGCATCTTCCATTGTATGCATTTTTTTGCTGTTGATTGCCATAAGCAGGATATGCCTACAAGTGCAGGATATGCTACCCTATATATATATGCACAATCGCATGTGGGTTTTAGCATATCCTGCCTGTTTAACACCACGTTTTCTAATGGTTTGTATAGTCTTATATATGGAGGTGTATAAACTCCTATTTAAATGTGCCTGTTTTTAATCTAAAGGCTACATTCAGGTGCACCTGTTTAGGACCTGGGCCATATCAGCCAGTCTCGGGTAGGGCTCACAGGCACTTCCCACCTCCCATTGCAGGCATGGCTACATGCTGGAGGTTACTGGTAAGCTGTCTGTGAGTCAGGCCTTATGCTCCCGTAATCCGCCCACTGGCCCCTGTTATTGCCCAAACGGCACAGGTAGGTGAGTGATAGGGCCTCGGGCTACTTGAGAGACCTTGGCGCGGTGCCCGAGCTTAAGACATGTCCTCCTAGTAGGATATGTCGAACTAACGTCTCAATTTTACATCAGTGTGAGGGTTTAGTATTATCGCAGAGTGCACCTGTCTTTGCTTTTGTTTAGTCTTTTAGTTATAGTTATATATAGTTATATAAAAGTGTAAAAAAAAAATAAAGTTAAAAAAAACCATAAAAGTTCAAATCACCCCCCTTTTGCTAAAATAAAAATAAAAAAAATAAAAAAATAAATGATGGGTGTTGCAATGTGTGAAAACGCCCATACTATAAAAATATTAAAAAATATTCCCCATACATCAAACAGCAAAATGGAAAAAAGCGTCCAAATGACAGGTTCGCCATTTTTGGTCGCTTCATTTTTCACAAAAAATTACATAAAAGGTGATCAAAAAGTCACACCCCAGAAAGGTATCAATAAAAAGATAAGATTATGATGCAAAATATTAGCTCCCATACAGCTCTGTACATATAATTACAAAAAAATAATAGCGGTCAAGACATGGTAACAAAAAAGTAAAACTTTTTTCCCACTTTTGAATTTCTTTTTCACTATAAAAACGCAAGAAAACCTATACATATGGGCTATCGCGGGATTCATACTGACCTGTAGAGTACAAGTAACTGGTCAGTATTATCGCATATCGAATGTCGGAATTTAAAAACCCGCAAAACTGTGGTGGAATTGCTTTTTTTTGCAATTTCACCCTATTTGGAATTTTTTTACCGCTTCCCACTACATCATATGCATTATTAAATGGTGTTGTTGAAAATTACAACCTGTCCCGCAAAAAACAAGCCCTCATATGGCTATGTAAAGCGAAAAATAAAAAAGTTATCGCTCTGGGAAGGAAGGGAGCGCAAAACGAAAACGAAAAAAAAAATAAAAAACCTCCGCTCCTTAAGGGGTTAAGGATGTGTAAATACACATATTCAAATCAAAGTGTACGTGTGCTGTCCGTGGAGTACACTGACAGCACACATCCATGAATCACTGATGACTGAATTAGGCCTAAGATAGGATCAAGACATGGAACACATCTTTTAAAAATGAAACCAGAAATAAATAAATAATTAGGGGGCACACCCACTATTTGAAGTAAACTGCAGGTATAGTTCAATAACATAAAAATTGGTATAAAAATTTAATATAGAGATATCATGGACGCACATAAAACTAAATATACAAAGGTGGTGACCCAGTAAGGGTTAAATAGCACAAAACCTGTAAAAGTAAAATAGCACAAATCCTTGATAGTAACAATATGTAGCAATGTGTACCCTGGACACAGATGATATTAACTTGGAGTCCGGCTAACAACAAAATTATTAAGCCCAAGCCTGTAGTGAAATTAAAAAGTTCATCCAAAAGATCATAAAGCTCCACCGTTGTGATCCTATGGAGGGCAATGTTGTGTGTACAGATATATAAATATAAATGCAATGAGGGGACCCTATTGGTGAAAGTCACTTTGTGATCAAAATGAGCTTCATGATCTAACCAAACTTCATCGCTCTTGTGGGGAGCATAACATAAAGACACAGACCTGCTCAGCCAAGATGCAGGCACTCCTCCGTTGAACCTTGCGGCAGTTGTAAGCGAACAGTCTTTTCCACCTACCTCCCTCCTCGCGCGTCCCACTCGCTCCTCTTGCTGAGACGTCCCCTGACACCAATGGCGTCCCACGTGGTGTCCGTCTAGTGTGGCGTCCCACGTGACTTTGCCGGGGTTAGAAGTCGCTTCATTTCCGAGGATGGGAGGTGGTGGCCGCGGGGTCCTAGAATCCTGTGTATTGGAATGTCTGTTTAAATGATAAAATTATCTGTACATGTGCTTCTGGCCAGAAAATTACTCCACAAAAGCGATATTGCACACTGCCCAAACGCGTTTCGGGGGTCAGCCCCCTTCTTCAGTGGGTGGCAATACTGTGGATTTGTACGTCTTTTATAGCTGTATAGCTGATTGAGTATGCCATAAACTGTGGCAAGAACTTTATTGGAATGGATAAGGGTCCACAGAATTGGGATCCAAGATGGTTTTTCTCTGCAATTTGAGCTTAATAACAACTATATACGGTCTCCGCCATAATACATTATCCAATAAATTTATAAAAAATATATATAAAAATATATAGTACATAAAGAAATGTGGAGATAAAAACATTTTTATTATAAAAAATCAAATAGAATCGAAATGTATATACATTGGACGCAGACTAAAAGGCTTCTCAAAAGTGGAGATGGAGATGGTTGACAGATGTGGCGGGAGAGGAGGTGTGTAGGGAGAGGAGAACAGAGTGTCGATAAACGACCAGACGCTGTAGTACTGTCCCCAACAAACCACCAACTCCTAAAGAAAACCAAATATCTCCATCTCCGCATTTAACCCTTTGGGGATCATGGTTTCTAAGTCAAAAATTCTTCGTGACTCTTGTTTGGACATGTTAACAATATGATTCCCTCCTCGCCAGGGCCTCTTAATTCTTTCAATGGCGGAAAATACTACTTTTGTGGGATCACTATTATGGAAGGCCTTGAAATGTCGAGAGAGAGGATGAGCTTCATAACCTTTTTTTATATTTGCCATGTGCTCAGAAATACGCTTTTTCAAAGATCTTTTGGTTCTACCGACGTATTGTTTCCTACATGGACATTCGATAATATACAATACGTCGGTAGAATTACATGTCAGACATTCTTTTATCTTGATGGAAAATGAGTTAACTGTGGAGACAATACTTTCACGTTTTCTAGGGAATGTTGTCATTTTGCAACATTTACACCGCCCACATTTAAAAAATCCATTTGGCGCTAGCCAGTTGTTCTTGTGTTTTGTAGAACTTATTTTAACTGTGGGGGCAACTAAATTCGCCAAATTTTTTGCTTTCGTAAATACTATTTTGGGTTGTTCTCCCAACAAATCTCCAACCCATTTGTCCTTTAGCAAATGTGACCAATGTTTGGTAATAATTTTCTCAACCGACTTATACTGCGAACAAAAAGGGAGGATAATTCTAGGAACCTCCTCTTGATGAATGTCTGTCTTATCTCTCTTTTTAAAAAACTCTTCTCTGTTCATTTCTTGCACTACTTTTAGGGCATTATCTATTATTTTTGCTGGGTATAGTTTTCCTATAAATTGTTGTTTTAAATCCTGGGCCTCCTCTTCAAATTTTGCCTCGGAGGTACAGTTTCTTTTAAGCCATCTAAACTGACTCTTTGGTACGTTTACCAGCCATCTGGGTAAGTGACAACTGTCGAACTTAATATAACTATTTTTTGACACCTTTTTGAAATGTGTACTACACTCTAATTTATCCCCAGAGACTTTAACCTCCAAGTCTAGAAACACCACATTGTCTCGACTAATAGTAGGGGCAAACACCAAATTTTTGTCGTTTGTATTAATCTCCTTTAAAAATTCATTCAAAGCTGCTTCTGTGTCCTGCCAAATAAAAATAATATCGTCTATATAGCGACGCCATAGCACCAGACCTGCCCCCAGCCTGGGTTGAATGATGTCGGACTCCCATTGTGCCAAAAACAAGTTAGCATAGCTGGGGGCAAATCTGATGCCCATAGCAGTCCCTGTTTTCTGCAGAAAAAACTCTTGTTCAAAAGCAAAATAATTATGTGTTAGGATGTACTTAACACCTTCCAGCAAAAATAAGAGTTGTTCCTCACAAATTTCTCCTTTTATAGAAAGTTGATTTTTGAGTGCCTCCATACCAGCATCATGATTGATCACGGTATATAAGGACCCTACGTCTAAAGTCCCCAAGATCCACCCCTCCCTCCAGGTAATCGCCTCTAGAATCTTAACCACGTCTGTGGTATCTTGAATGTACGAAGGTATAGATTTAACATAAGGTTGTAACCAATTATCAATATATTTGGATAGATTACTGGAAATAGAATCTATTCCAGAGACGATTGGTCTACCTGGGGGGGAAACTAGGTTTTTGTGGACCTTGGGGATACAGTAGAACATAGGTAGAACATCCTTTTAGTTGTCCCCAAAATGAACTGTGCTTCCTGGTTGAGAAGGAATTCATTTTGAATCCCTCTTTTACAGTATTCCTGAAGAATCAGAAAGTACTCGTTTGTCGGGTCTGACTTAAAGGGAACCTGTCACCATGAAATTCACTGATAAACCAGGCATATTGCCTTGTAGGGCTCACTCTGCTGAATATAATGATACCTTTCACTTGGTGATCTGGTGCTTTATTGTGGAGAAATAGTACTTTTAATCCATATGCTAATGAGCTGATTTGAGTCCAGTAGCTGATATAAGTCCAGCATTTTTTCTATTCAGAGCTGTAGCCACTCCCCTATTCACTTCTTCAGTTGTTAAAGGGGCGTGGTTTATTTACTTATTGATCTATAGAAGTGAATAGGGGAGGGGCTACAGCTCTGAATAGAAAAAATGCTGGACTCAAATTATTCACTGGACTCAAATCAGCTCATTAGCATATGGATTAAAAATACTTTTTCTCCACAATAAAACAACAGATCACTAAGTGAAAGGTATCATTATATTCATCAGAGTGAGCCCTACAAGGCAGCATGCCTGGTATATGAGTGAATTTCCTAGTGACAGGTTTCCTTTAAGTTTTTCATAAGTGTTAGCATCGTTTAGCTGCCTGTGACATTCCTGTTGATAGTTTACTTTACTTAAAATCACTACGGCTCCCCCTTTGTCGGCGGGTCTTATAACAATATCATTTTTTGCCTGTAATTGTTCTATAGCCTTGACTTCTTGTCTTGTCATATTGTTGTTAGTTTTCTGACTTTTTATCCTCCTAAGGTCACTTTCTACATTTTTCTTAAACGTAATAATTTCTTCACTAGCTTCCTGCCTAGGATATTTTTTTGATTTTTGTTTTAAATCTGTGTATTTAAAATTCTTATTAACTGGTTCCCTATTTGGTATGGTTGGATTTTTCAAGAAATATTTCTTTAAACATAATGCCCTCATAAATTTTTATATACCAATATAGGTAGAAAATTTGTCGAGGGCATTAGTAGGGGCAAATTTTAACCCTTTATTAAGAATCTTAGTCTCTGTTTCACTTAGTGTCACTCCACTTATACTAATTAAATTGGAAGTCACCTTTTGTATCTTCTCCTGTTTCCTTCTGATTGAATGTCTTCCCCTCCTGATTTTGCGCTGTGATGATGCCTTTGTGTGTTGTATCGTGTCTCTCCCTGTTCCCTGTATCCTGAATGGTGTCCTGCTCTCACTGTATGACGTGTCCTTAAATTGTATTCGTGCTGATGGTCCTGATTCTTGTGATAGTGAATCTGTTCTCTGTGATTGTGATCTCTTCTGTAAGTGTGAGGGTGTGGGGGTGTTGGAGTCTGTGTATTCCTTATTCTCGTTTTGTGATGCGGGGGAGTTTGGTCTAAAAAACGTGCAGGTGATAGTACCTCAAATCTATTAGCAGTAGAAACATTAAAATGATTTCTTGTGTCATTTCTATTTTTCAGTAGAATTTGATTATCAACACCTCTAGTGTCCTCAGTGCCACCTAAATTATCTCTATGTGTTTGTTCCTTCTGTTCCTGATGTACCTCCCCTTGTAACTCTGATGCTACTTCTCCTTTGTGATTGGCTCTATATAGTTTTTTAGATTTTTTCTGTATAATTTCTTTTTCTGTGTTATCCGAATTTTTACAAATCCTTTTTTCCCATTCTTGTTTTAATTCATCATTTGGGAAAGAGGAGATAGTTCCCTTGAGGATTTCTATCTGGGTTGAGAGTTCATCTAGAATTTGACCTCTTCGTTTAATAACCATCTTCACCAATGTAATTGATTGTGCCTTTAAAAAAGATTCCCACTCCCTATCAAAGGAATCGTCTGTCAGGTCAGACACAGGGATTTTAGAGAGAGATAGTCCTTTTGGGATTATATCTCTTTCCAAATACTGTGTAAGCGATTTAACTTCCCATTTATTACGTAATTGTTTGAGTAGCATTTTTTCTAAATTTCTAAATACCTCTTCCATATTTTCATTAACTTTAGTTTTCACAACATTCTCCATTTTAAATTCAAAGGTATCTATGTTATGGAATTTTTCTTTCATATGTTCCCAAATATCCATTTTCACCTGCGGAGGAGCACAACCTTGATTGGGTGAAAATACGAAATGAAAAACTCACTGTAATACAGCAAAAAAGCGGCTACACCCTGCAGGTGATAAATGAAAGGGGTGCTCACCCTACGAATCTCACCCTAGATTTGAAAAAATAAACCAGAAATAAATAAATAATTAGGGGGCACACCCACTATTTGGAGTAAACTGCTGGTATAGTTCAATAACATAAAAATTGGTATAAAAATTTAATATAGAGATATCATGGACGCACATAAAACTAAATATACAAAAGTGGTGACCCAGTAAGGGTTAAATAGCACAAAACCTGTAAAAGTAAAATAGCACAAATCCTTGATAGTAACAATATGTAGCAATGTGTACCCTGGACACAGATGATATTAACTTGGAGTCCGGCTAACAACAAAATTAATAAGCCCAAGCCTGTAGTGAAATTAAAAAGTTCATCCAAAAGATCATAAAGCTCCACCGATGTGATCCTATGGAGGGCCTCCTCCTCTCCCGCCACATCTGTCAACCATCTCCACTTTTAAGAAGCCTTTTAGTCTGCGTCCAATGTAAATATCTTCTTTATTTACTGAGTTATGAATATTTTACAACATTTTATAAAAATTCACCAACACGATTAACTTTATACAACATTTAGCAAATCTAACTAGAAGGCAGATGGATTCGATGATTTGACATTAGTACCAAGCTCTACATTGACTCTGTCGGGAAATAGTAGGGAACGATTTTCTGATATACTGTATTCCTATGTGTCATGTGACATAATTGAGTTGGCTTTCGGTGGCATAATTAAAGAGGGTACAGAGTTTATAGTCTCACATACCCCAATGCCTAATGAGGACCAAGTGCCGCATTTTATCGTTTTCCATTCTCTGCAGAGTGAAGGCTTCCATTTTACTGCAGCCTGCAGGGTTTCCATTAGCCGGGTCTAGTATAGCAGTACATTCCCATTTACTGGGGATATAATAGTTATCATATGACAAGCATTCTTATATGTATTTTAAATTCTGTACATGGGCAATTAGAAATCCCACTGAAAATGTTTGTATTATGGGAGCCCAAATGGTCCCTCTGCCCCGGAAGCAGCATTAAAAATGATGCAGGATAGTTGATGGTCCTGTTCCAGATTTTCACTTGAGGCCCAGGAACCTGAAGCAACTTAGCTGTAATGATTATAAGCTGCTAAGTACATCTCCAACTATAGTCATGTATCATGTTATATTATGTGTACATACTTCTTCCTCTGTATGTATACATTTCACTTGCAACATTTTTGCCTATGAAATTATTATACATAAAATCTAGGATTGAACAAACCAGGACTTTTTCACTATTAAAAATAATTTTAAAAACTTACCTCATCCACTTGATCGCATAGCCGGTATCCTCTTCTTTCTTCAGGACCTGCAAAAGAACCTGCGTTGACGTCCTTCTATCTTCATTCAGCAGGACCTGCGATGACGTCACCGCGCTCACGTGGTGAGCGTGGGGACATCATCACATGTCCTGCTGAATGAAGATAGAAGGACGTCATCGCAGGTCCTTTTGCAGGTGAAGAAAGAAGAGGATACTGGATGGGCAATCAAGTGGATGAGGTGAGTTTTTTATTTTATTTTTAACCCCTCAATGGCCATTTTATTTAGCATTCTATCTTAAGAATGCTATTATTTTTCGTTATAACCATGTTATAACGGAAAATAATAAAGTAAAGTTTGGGTACCAATTGACTTTACTTTGGTCCGGGTTTGCTCATCCCTAATAAAATGCTATAAAATCTACAAACATTATTCCAATAGTTTGTGCTTCCTGAGAATATAAAAAAACTCCAGCAGTTTGTTTGTGACTTTTTTCAGGGATTGTGGTGCAAAATACCAGTTTGAGAAGTCTGACCTAGTAAGGCTAGTTTCTCATTAGTGTTAAAATTTTCCAGCAGGCTGTTCCAGCAGAGGAATGGCCTACCAGGGTTCATTCAAAGCTGGAAAGGGCCGGAGCACCGCCATGCCTCATTGACTATAATGGGATCCGGCCTGTTTCAGGCGTTAGTGCCGTGATCCAGTCAGACAAAAAACGGTGCTTGCATTATAGTCAATGAGCTCCGGTGGGGAAAGGCAGTATCCGGCTATGCCAGATACGATGAACTCTGTCAGGCTGTTGCTGTGTAGCAACAGACTGCTGGAAGATTTGAATGCAAGTGTGAAACTAGCCCCTAAACTGAAATTACACCCTGACCCTCAAAAGTGTTGTATGAAGATGTATGTCTGTCAATAAGCTCAGCTAACCAGAAGTTCTTATCTAAGGCTTCAACTAATATTCTTCAAAAGTGCTGTATGCAGATAGCTGTATTTCTGTAAATAAGCTCAGCTAACCAGAAGGTCTCATCTAAGGTTAATTTCACACATACAGCATTCCAGCAGATAATGGCCTTATGGAGTTCTCTGGATTTGCCATTGCGGGATAGATCTGCTTGCTCGCTGGACCCCATGGACTATAATAGGAACTGGCAGGGATCCTGCCGCTCCCTGGGATTTGGCCAGACAAAAACCATTGTATGCAGCAATTTTTGACAGGACAAATCCTAGTATTTATGCTGTGGAGTGGCCGCTGGTTCCCATTATAGTTAGTTAAAATCTTCCGGGCACACGGCACTGCCGAACAGCCTGTTGGAATGCTGTGTCACATGTGTAAAACTAGACTAAGGCTTCAACTAAGGTAGGCCATACAACTTAGTGTTTATCCAACAGCTGCTCCTCCTTTCCCCCCATAGACTTAAACGTAAGGGAACAACTCGATCTTTCTTCCCTCTGACATTAGGGGAAAATCAGGATACTAGCTGGTTAGAGGATTTTACCAAAAGGGTTCATCAAACCTTAAAGGGGTGGGTCACTTTCTGGCTACTGCGGATAAATATGTATGTAAGATGACTATATGGCACTTACTAATATAGCCTATGATTATATTCAGCGCCACTTTCTATATTTCATAAGCTATGTGTAGCTGGCCAGCTAAGACCTGTCCTAGGTTGCTAATACAGCTTATATGTGTATACAGCTAGACCTGTCAATAACCTTAATACAGTTCATATGTTTATATCTTAAAGACAAAAGCAGAGTTATTTACTGTGACTTCATGTTTTTGGACGTCATGTAACAGTTATATATTGTGTTCACAGAAGCAGAAAAGATAATATGCTTTTAGTATTCATTATATGAATGTAAGGTAAGCTCAATGACACAGCAAAATTATCAGAAAGCATAAAGTTAAACTGTTGTTACTTCCCAGGAGTCTTAACCAATCACAGAGAGTCTCACACTGAGCAGGAGTCTTGGCCAAATGCAGCCAGCCTCACACTCAGTCTTTCTGGGGAATTCCCTAGCAGGAGCTGCTAGAATTCATTACACCATAGGAGAGAAGCTGAACAGACATTCACTCCACTAAGAATTCAGTTTTATGGAAGCAAAGAAGCCAAAATAGGTATTTAATACAGTTATAGATGTTCCTAGGGTTAGTAGTGTGATTAGAGCCATATACTAAACTGGTTATATGTGTTTACTTGCAGTTCCACCAAATGAACGGTATGCAATAAGCAAATGCATAGACCAAATAGCAATCTCCAAATAGCAAATACCAAATTGCGACCAAATTGCATAAAAGCATTCAGTCTGCAAACTGCCCATACCAGATCATATAGAGCAAGTACAACTATTGGTTAAACCTCAGATATACCTCTCAGAGAGATCATAAAGTACTTAAATAACTTAAAGTGAGAGTACAGATACTGAAGAGAGAAATATATCCACCATTTTATGTTGAATGACAAGATTGAACAGTTGAACCGCCATTTTGTGATACTTTATTCCACACGTGTTTTGTACATGGACTGTCTGCTATGGAGGCAGCAGCGTTATATATGAAGAAAGGTTGAAGTTAATAAAGAAGTTATTTCAAGCATTGGTGTGCTTTTTAAATCTACTGCTTCAATAGAACGGCGCTAGAGGAATTAAAGCAAAGTAACAGCCTGGTTGGACTAAAAAGTTAGAGATATCAAAATTCTTCTAATGCCACAGCGCATAAGGCACTTCTTAGTGCTGCGCCTGCCACAGTGGAACTATTACCCTCAGAGGGAGAAGTGATAGCGCTCCTCAACTTGCACAGTAAAGAGCACATTAGAGAAGCAGAGCGCCAGCATATACCGCCGTGCAGCAACTGATCCCTCAGAGAGCAAGCAAAGACACCTCAGCGGAGCTACCATAGAGGCCATAGAACGTGTGTATTAGTTAAACTGCAGCCGACTCTTAAAGTGGCAGAACGGCAAAGGCAAGATAGTCAGAGAAAGAGTGCCAACCCTCCTGTGATCCCGAGAGAGAGAAAGAGACACATGGTGGGAGGCCAGAGTCCAGAGCTATAGTGCCCACACCGCTACCCACAAAGAGGCCACTTATTTAAGCCAGTTTTCTGGCACTAGGCCCAAGGACTGTAGCAGCGTATCCAAGCCAGCGCATCGCAAGTCAGCACAAAGCATCGCAAGTCAGCGCAAGCATTGCATCACATCAACAAAATACAAGTCTCCTTTAAGACTGACATTTGTTCCTGTTCTGCAGAATAAGGTCAGAGTTTTCTTTTTTTTACTTATCATTGCACATAGATTTTGGCATAAAGAGACACTTTCGTGTTCAGGAATAAAAGACTTTAAAGTAAAACAAAGGACAGTTGTAGTACACGGACTCTAAGGTATCTAAAGTGAAAGTCATTTATTTCTGCATTTGTCAGTATGGCATTTAAAGTGAAAGGCATCATATTATTTGTATTGAGCATTTAAAGTAAAATGTCTGAGCTTAGTATTATCATGACACTGTTAGAGGTTACAAAGATACATAGGATAGAAATTGAAGAGCAAGGGAACCTGTCTGAGGTAGAAGAGTCTGATGCATCATTAGTCTTACAGCAAACAAATATAGGCCAACTAAACTAAGACATTCATCACGTGCCAGAAAACCGACCCCAAAGATGCTAGAAAATTGGGAGCAAGAAGCATTAAAAGAGAAAAAGTTCACCCTAATGTATGATAAGTGGAAATTATACATTAGAGGCATTTGTGGAAAGCTAAAACAAGAAAGTATAAAAAGGAACTTTAGTGATATGGTAGAAATGGTAGAAGAATCTGAATCAGAGCTTATGGCAGCATATGTCAACCTGCGGTCATCTACGACACCTTTCCAGGATATTGTAAGGAACATGGACACATGTACTGCTGTCACTAAAGATTTAGCAAAGCTCATGAGAGAACTATCATCTGCAGCTAACTATGATAAAGTTAAGGCAAGAAAGAGAATGAATGAGCTTTTTATGAGAGAATATGCTAGGTCCTTAGGTGGAACCACAATCTCAAGTGGGACTTCCTTTGCTAGCAGAAGTGCCAGCCACATATCAGAGTCCTCAAGTACTTCAGCCAAAAGAAAAGAATTAGCTGAACAACTTGCTTTCAAGAGAGCAGAAATTTAGATGAAAGCTGCCATGGAGGCACAGCGCCATCAAATGGAAAGTCTGGAAAGGCAGAAAGAAGTTAATATCATGGAAGCCAAACTCAGAGTACACGAAGAGGCTATGAATCAGAGTAGTCATGGGTTCAAATCTGTACTAAGTGAAGAAACAGACTCCTACTTTCCTCCATACGCCTAAGAGAATGGAAGCAAATCTCCAGCATGTATTGAAGAAAAAAGTCATTATCCTTCCATTTCTGCTCAGGAAAACAAAGAGAGGCCTAGTCCAGTGTTAGGAAAAAGGTGTGTGAATTTACCCTCTATCTCTACTGGAAAGGACAAAGAAAGAAACTCATTTAATTCAGAACTAAGTGAGAAAATAGAACCAGATGATTCTATTCCTAGATGTCATGGCAATGGTCAAGAGAATATTACAAACATTGTTCCAGCAAGACCACAGAAAACAGTCCTAGCTAGACTTCCCGTTCCAGAACCTACTGTATTTTCAGGAGACATACTGAAGTTCATAGAGTGGAAGGCAAGTTTTTAAAATAATAATTGAGCATCATTGCTTCATTCCAGTCGACAAGTTATTCTACCTTCAGAGATATGTTGGTGGGGAAGCAAAGAAAGTACTTGAAGGTAACTTCTATAGAAAAGAAGAAGAAGCCTACAAGCAAGCTTGGGAAAAATTAAATGCAAGATATGGTCATCCTTTCTTACTACAAAGAGCTTTTAGAGAAAAATTTAATAACTGGCCTAAAATAGGTCCTAAAGAACACTTCAGCAGACTCCAAGAGTATGGTTACTTCCTGCAAGCATGCAGCAATGCCATCCCACATGTACGAGGACTAGAAGTACTGAACGATTATCTAGAAAACCACAGGATGCTAGCTAAGCTTACTGAAGAAATGGCTTCTAGATGGAATCGCTATGTGACTGAACAGTTAGATCTAAGTAAGGACTTCCCAAGTTTTAAAGAGTTCTCTGAGATCGTCAATAAGGAAGCACGGATAGCATGTAATCCAGTAACAGCATCTTACGCCTTAAAATCCTTAGAAGAAAGGCCTGCAAGAGAGATAAGACCCACAAGAGCAATTAGCTTTGCTACCAACACAGCAGCTAAAGGTCTAGACACCTACAAGAGCAAGTTCAAAGTCACTACTGGGATCAGTAGAGATACAGAACCGACAAATCTTCAGACTACCTTCAAATGTATGTTCTGTGGAGGGAACCACTCCATACACAAGTGCCAACAATTGAAGGAGTAGTCCCCAGGTAAAAAGAAAAAATTTGTATGTGATAACCATCTGTGTTTTGGATGTCTAAGAAAAGGCCATGTTAAGGAGTGTAAGAAAAAAGGCCACATGCAGCATTTGCAAAGGACGCCATCCTACACCACTACATGAAGAACGTCCAAAGAAAGATAAATCTTTAATACCTAAAGATGCTGAGGAAGAAAAGAAAGTATGGGTATTCTCTTGCAGAGTGAGGGAAGGAGAAAGCAATGGCACATCAATGGTTGTACCAGTGTGCATTTCAAATCCTAAAAGGAGGAACAAAAAGGTTTACACCTATGCGCTACTGGATGCCCAGAGTGATGTCACCTTCATTGATCAAGAAATCTGCAAGAAAGTGGCTACAGAACAAGTGAAGCTCAAACTCACCACAATGACGGAGAGAGACACATTAGTGAACAGTCAAAGGGTCAAAAGACTGAGAGTTAGTGGACTTCATTCAAACTGCACATTAAATCTACCTCCAGCTTATACAAAAGGCGATATACCTCTAGATCGAGATCGCATACCTAGGTGTGAAACAGCCAATGAATGGAAGCACCTATCTGTCATATCTCATGAAATGTCCCCACTGAAGGAGTTTGGCATTGGACTATTGATAGGCTACAATTGTCCCGAAGCTTTGGTACCACGAAAGGTAATCACAGGGGGAAAGGGTGAACCCTAAATTCTTCAAACTGATCTAGGATGGGGTGTTGTTGGAGGAAAACAGCAGATTGCAAACTCAAGACAGGTGACAGGATTGTTTCATCGAATATCTGTCCAAGAGTTACCAACTGTAAGTCAAGCAAAAGTAATCAAGATCCTTGAATCCGACTTTGCAGACATAAGTTCTAAAGAAGAGTGTATCCCAAGAAGACATAAAGTTCATACACACTCTAGAATGAAGCATTCAATAAGGTCATCTTGAAATGCCCTTACCTTTTAGAGAACGACCTCGTCTGCCAAATAACAGAAATCTTGCCCTAGCAGAAAAGGATGGGAAGAGATCCCAAACTCAAGAATGATTCTTTGAAATTTATGGAAGGCATCCTTGAAGAAGGACATGCAGAGAAAGTTAATAATCAACCTAAAGAAGGAGAAGTGTAGTACATCCCACAAGAAGGTGTTTACCACTTAAAGAAACCAGATAAGATTAGAGTAGTATGTGATTGCTCAGCAAAGTATGATGGTGTTGCATTGAAGGATCATCTATTAAAAGGACCAGATCTTGTTAACACTCTGCCTGGAGTACTCTGTAGATTCAGAAAGTATCCCGTAGCGGTCATGTGTGACGTTGAAAAGAATCAGAATACAGAATGAAAATACACTTGTTTGGAGCAGCGTTGTCCAGGTTATGCCAATTATAGTATGAAGTACCTGGCCAATCAGAATGAAAAGGATAGCCCATCAGCAGCTCATTTTCTGAAGAAAAACTTTTATGTAGATGATGATCTTATAAGTTTAGAGTCCACAGAATCTGCAATCAAACTAGTGAAAGAAAGCCAAGAGTTAGGCGCAAGAGGAAACCTGCGCCTTCACAAATTTATCTCAAACAACAGAGAGGTATTGGAATCCATCAGTGACTGAACGTGCATCAACAATGAAGAACGTACTTGGATTGGGATGGAATGTAGAGAATGACAAGTTATTCTTTGAAGTATCTATTGAAGACAAAGTTGCAACTAGACATACCATTATTTCCGGAGTGGCTTCTATATATGATCCATTGGGTATCTTGGACTCAGTGATCCTCAAAGCAAGAGAGATACTGCAAGAATTATGCGGACAGAAGTTGGGATAGGATGAATCCATACCTGAAAATTTAAGGCCAAGGTGGGAGAGTTGGATAAGAGACTTGCAAAATTTGAATGAAGTTCGGATACCCAGATGTTTTGTACCTCATGATTTCGGAAAGTGCAAGAAAATAGAACTTAATCACTTCAGATGCCAGTAGTTATGGTTATGGTCAGTGCTCCCCCATCAGAGTGATAGAAAAAGAAAATATTCACTGTGCCCTGGTTATGGGAAAGGCCAGAGTTGCACCAACCAGTATTCAGACAATACCAAGACTTGAACTGACAGCAGCTGTTGTTTCAGCATCAGTAAGCAAGTTTCTGAAAGAAGAATTGGAATTAAAAATAGATGAAGAATATTTTTGGACAGACTCACAAGTTGTCCTAGGATACATAAACAATGAAGCCTAAAGATTCCATGTCTTTGTCGCCAACAGAGTTCAGAAAATTCGGGAAATAACAAATGCAGAACATCGGCATCACATTGACACAAAGCATAACCCAGCAGATCATGCTTTAAGAGGCCTGAATGTAACAGAATTGAAGAATTCAAACTGGTTCACAGGTCCAGCGTTCCTTTGGGAAAAGAAAATCATAACCAGTAAAGCTCATACAGAATTGTCTATGGGTGATCCAGAAGTAAAGGTTGTTCAAACATTGAGCAGTGCTGCTAAGTGACAAGATGACATACTTGAAAGACTAGCCAGATGTTTAAAATGGAATACAGTCATAAACGTAGTAGCTCGAATTCAACGTTTGGCACAGGAAACTAGAAAGAAGGAATCATTGAATGTAGAGCAAAGAATGAAAGCTGAAAAACAGTCAAAAGACTCATTCAACAGAGATTCTATAGTGAAGAGTTGAAGAGACTTAGTCAAGAACCTAAAAGGCTTCCCAACAACCACCCAATGTAGAAGCTTAATCTTGTTCTGCAGGATGGTATACTGAAGGTGGGAGGGAGACTGGAAAATACATCGTTACCTAGCAGAGTTAAGCATCCGGAAATTCTACCCAAAAATTCTACCTTCACAAGATTGATTTTTGATCACTACCACAAATCCTTGCATCAAGGAGGAAGCTTTACCCAAAGCTGTTTCAGAGAAGGCGGCTACTAGATTGTGAAAGGAAGCAAAGTTATAGCAAAGTATATAAGTAAATGTGTAGTCTGTAGAAAGGCATGTAGACCTACCAAAGAACAAAGAATGGCAGATTTACCAGCAGATCGTGTAAACCAATCACCACCATTTCTTTAAAGCGGAATGGATTGTTTTGGCCCATTCATCACAAAGCAAAACCGCAAGGAGTACAAGAGATATGGACTAATATTTACATGTCTAAGCTCCAGAGAAATTCACCTGTAAATGTTAGAAGATATGTCAACTGACGCATTCATCAACGCCTTGAGATGTTTCATAGCCATTAGAGGTACTGTCAGAGAGCTTAGATCTGACCAAGGATCTAATTTCAACAAGTTTGGACCCTTTAACTCCCAACCATCTACTTCCTTGGAAAGTTCACCAAGGAGGATTTATATGCCAAAAGGAGATGGTAATGAGTTAAATATCTATCAGAACAGTTTTGGAATAGATGGAGAAAAGAGTACTTAGCCAATCTGATGCTAAGAAGTAAATGGCAAACACCAAGAAGAAATGTCCAAGTTGGTGACATAGTGATAGTAAAAGAAGAAGATTTAGCTAGAAGTCAATGGAAATTGGGCAAAGTTCAAAAGGATGAAGACCGACTAGTAAGATGAGTGTTGGTACAAATAGGAGACTCAAAACTTGACAAAAAGGGAAAACGGCTCACTACTCCACTCAAGTTGGAACGTCCTATACAGAAGTTAGTTGTTCTACTTGAGAGTGATAAAAGACACTTGAGAGTTGACAACCTGATGGAAAATTCCCCAAATTCATGTTTAAGTCCTACTACTAAGAACATAGAATTATAGATAATTTTGCTGGGAGTGTAGCTGGCCAGCTAAGACCTGTCCTATGTTGCTAATACATATACACTTATATGTGTATACAGCTAGACCTGCCAATAACCTTAATACAGTTCATATGTTTATATGTTAAAGACTAAAGCAGAGTTATTTACTGTGACTTCATGTTTTTGGATGTCATGTAACAGTTATATATTGTGTTCACAGAAGCAGAAAAGATAATATGCCTTTAGGAATCATTATATGAACGTAAGGTAAACTCAATGACACAGCAAAATTAGCAGAAAGCATAGAGTTAGGGTACTTTCACACTTGCGTTGGTGTGGATCCATCTGTTTATTTGCACCTATAATGCAAACGTTTGTATCCGTTCAGAACGTTTGCATTAGTTAAAAGAAAAATGACAAAGGCCAAAACGGATCCGTTTTGAATTACATTGAAAGTCAATGGGGAACGGATCCGTTTTCAAATGCACCATATTTTGTCATTGAAAACGGATCCGTCCCCATTGACTTACATTGTAATTAAAAACGGATACGTTAGGCTCCGCCTCTTCAGACGGACACCAAAATGCTGCATGCTGCGTTTTGGTGTCCGCCTCCTAAACGGAATAGAGGCGGAACGGAGCCTAACTGATGCATTCTGAACGGATCCTTATCCATTCAGAATGCATTGGGGCTTAACTGATCCATTTTGGACCGTTTGTGAGAGCCCTGAAACGGATCTCACAAACGGAATCCAAAACGCTAGTGTGAAAGTACCCTTAAACTGTTGTTAATCCCCAGAAGTCTTAACCAATCACAGCCAGCCTCACACTAAGCAGGAGTCTTGGCCAAATGTGGCCAGCCTCACACTCAGCCTGTCTGGGAAATTCCCTAGCAGGAGCTGCTAGAATTCATTACACCAGAAGAGAGAAGCTGAACAGACATTCACTCCACTAAGAGTTCATTTTTTTGGAAGCAAAGAGGCTAAAATTTAATACAGTTATAGATGTTCCTATTGTTAATAGTGTGATTAGAGCTATATACTGAACTGGTTATATGTGTGTACTTGCAGTCTCCAAATATCAAATACCAAATTGCAACCAAATTGCATAAAAGCATTCAGTCTGCGAACTGCTCATACCAGATCATATAGAGCAAGTGCAACTATTGGTTAAACCTCAGATATACCTCTCAGAGAGATCATAAAGTACTTAAAGAGGACCTTTCACCCAAAAAAAAAAAGTGTAATCATTATATTACCTTTTAGGGGACCTGCCCCTGAAGTCTTCACCATATTTTATTTTTTTTAAATGACCCCCCCCCCCCGTTCGGCCGCCTTTGTTCCCAATATGTTCTGCGCCTCATATGCAAATGAGGTGCAGAAAGTTATAGTAGGCGTCTCCTCGGATGTTCTGGTGGGCGTGCCTGGGCGTTTCTCCTCTCCCCCTGGCTGCGAGCGCATCCAATAGCAGCGCTCGGCTCTTAGCCAGGGAGAAGGAGCTCAAGTTCTCGCGAGAACCGCGAGAACTTGAGCTTGCTGGGTCCCGGAACCCGCGCCATCTTGGATTACCCAGCGCAGAAGAGGAGCGTAGCGGAGAAGACCGTACAGGTGTGATCTTACCCACCAGAACATCCGAGGAGACGCCTACTATAACTTTCTTGCATATGAGGCGCAGAACATATGGGGAACAAAGGCGGCCGAACGGGGGGTCATTTTAAAAAAAAAAATATGGTGAAGACTTCAGGGGCAGGTCCCCTAAAAGGTAATATTTACATATTACACATTTTTTTTTTTTTGGTGAAAGGTCCTCTTTAAATAACTTAAATTGAAAGTACAGATACTGAAGAGAGAAATATATCCACCAATTTATGTTTAATGACAAGATTGAACAGTTGAACCGCCATTTTGTGATACTTTATTCCACATTTGTTTTGTACATGGACTGTCTGCTGCGGAGGCAGCAGCGTTATATATGAAGAAAAGTTGAAGTTAATAAAGAAGTTATTTCAAGCATTCGGTGTGCTCTTTAAACCTACTGCTTCCTTAGAACGGCACTAGCGGAATTAAAGCAGAGTAACAGTCTGGTTGGACTAAAAAGTTAGAGATATTAAAATTCTTCTAATGCCACAGCGCATAAGGCACTTAATTGTGCTGCGCCTGCCACACTATGCCCCCTTTTTGGCCAAATCTTTTGTGCTGTCCCCACAGAGGTCCTGTCCATAAAACGGCTGCTGATGGAGGGTCATGTGACTAGGAGAATCACTCAGTCTCCTCCATTTAAATACAGCAGTTGACTCTCAATATATAAAATGTACAGTGTATAAATTAATATATTACAACATGTTCATTATATGAAAGGAACAACTCCTTGCTCCATGGCTGGACTTGATGTGACATTTTGCGCCTGAAATGTGCCAAATGTTGGCTTATTTTACTCGACATACAAGGTGCCATCACGTTAATAAATATGAGCCACTGTTTTGAAATAATAGACAACCACCTTTGACATATAATTTTCCTAAATGACACAATTAACATGTTATTGTCATGGCTAACAGTAACAGGTACCATTCTGTATGTTTTCTTCAGTTGATCGGATGATAATGTATACCAAGGCAGAATTTGAGATGTATAAAAATATTGAGAGAATCTTTAATATACATATAATGCTGTACAATATGTCTTCTCATATTCCGCCCTAGTAAATTAAAGAGATCCATCTTTAGAGAACAAAGTCTAGTGCAAGTGACGTCAGTGGGAGTCTGACCACAAGGGCCCACACTGATCACAAGAATGAAGGGACCTGGGCCCCTTTGACTTGTTCCATGATCCGGCACTATCCAGAGAACTGCCATTTTCAAGTGCACCTGAATGGCTGTGGTGCGCCAAAGAACACCATGACTGCTTCATTCTGTCAATTAGTTTGGTTCCAAGAGGTCAGTCACTTGCTACAGCTGGAATTCCACTGCTCAATTGCTAAATTTGAACCTTCCAAAAAAAGAGTACTTAAATAAGTTAGCAAATTTATAGTATAACATGTCTTCAACGCATGCCTACTTATCTAGTCCTGAAGGGGTTATTGTCCCTTGTAAGCATGACCTTGAAGGGAAGACTACCTACAGCCGCACTCCACTACTTTCATATCGGAATATTTCCTCAAGGTTGGTTGTTGTTTTGCAGTTATGGAGGCTGTTTGTTTTTCCAGGTATAAAACAGGTATACTATCTAATTTGGTTGGCACACAGCAAACGTTTCCCACATCATTGGGTTTGTTCTTATGCATCACTGACTGCACAATGGCATGTTTTGTAGGCGTCAGATTATCTGTAAGGGGAAGGTAGCAATCTCCTACACACTGGCCAGCATCATAACTTGGAGGAAAGAGAATGAAGGAGTCCCATCCAATGTCTTTGAAGTTGACTATCAGTGATGCCTTTGTGCAGTGTCTCCTTTCTGCACTGCGCTTTGCCCTTGGTTTACCTTCCTCTAAGGGTTCGTGTCCTTCACCATGATCATTTGTGGTATTTTTTGAATATATTCCAATGTTGTTACTTTGCTGATAAAACACCATTTGAGTTAAATCCATGGGATTCTCCTTCACATTATTTTCACTTTGATCATCTGAGAAAATGATTAAAATAGGGGGACTACTATCAGAATCCACAGCAGACTCTTTGGTTTTGAAGCACATATCCAGTGGAGCCTTCATCTTCAGAAAAATTTCTAGTTTATTCAGTTGCACCTTGGACTTTATCCATCGTTTCACTGCCTTGGTGACATCAATTGTTACAGAGTCATCTCCTTTGATATCTTTAGAAGCTAAAAAGAATTGGAGTCCATTAGGTTCTCTGAGGGTTCAAGGTGTATGGCATCAAATAGACTGAGGTGCCCCAAATTGGAATGTCCTAAAGAAAGCTTCAGCTTGAGCTCAGCCTTCATGACCTCCTCATGTTGGGGGATAGTCACATTAAACAGCAAGATGTCACTCTGTAGTAGATTTTCTTGGGAACATGATGACAAAATATCTGAAAGAGAATACACACTCTGTTACTTCTAGCAATGTCAAATATAGCAGAACATTTATGTATGGACCTGGTCCTTCTAAAAATAAAAACAGACAGACCCTGTATGGCTAAACGTAGTACAACATTTCTCCTATAGTTGCCAGCGACAACTTTCCTCGGCTATATCCACTGTTTGCCAAGGGGTTCCAAAAGTCAAAGCCACTCGGTGAAGTTAAATAAAAAAAAAAAAAAACTGTTACCTTCATGATACAACCCCTTTAAAAGGACACTTTCATCAGAAAGAGGTATTTTTTAAATTCAATATTCATAGAAAACTATTTTTAAAGAATTTTTGACTATTCTTTTTCACTTTTTCATTTCAGCAGTACTATGGCATTGAAATTTAAATACACAATATTGTCCTTCTGTAGTAGTCAACACAGAGAGATAAAACCCATATAGATAGGGGGTCCGAATTTTTTTTTTTTACTGCTGCAAGTGAAAGATGTTACCTGTTAGTAAAATAGTAAATGTAGAATTTAGAATGATAGTATGACAGCTGTATTGCTCTCTTGCTAGACCTGGATAAAGATGCACATAGAAGAGAATTGCACTTATCAGTGTAAAGTATGATGCTCTAATTAATAATAATCATCTTTATCTATATATAGCACCACCGTATTCCCCAACGTTTTACAATTCAGAGGGTTCATGTACAAAACAAAAGATATCACAAAGTTACTAGCTAATATACAACTGAAACTCTAGGAGTGAGGGCCCTGCTCACAAGAAGTGGGGATGACACTAAAGGTATTTGATTGTTATATGAAGTAGTCCAGCCATCTCTGTACTGAAAGGAGTGGTGTAGGCCGATCTACATGTGCTAGTGCTTTGGATGTAGGACTGTCACTAGATCAAGTTCAGGTCTGAGGAGTTTGGGGGAATAGTCAGTTTAGGAAGCATGATAAGTCTGCCTGAAAAGATGTGTTTTTAAGGCACGTTTGAAGGTAGGGAAGTTGGGAATTGACCTGATTTTCCAGGGACAGTGCATTCCAGAGAGTAGGTGCGGCTTGAGAAAAGTCTTGAAGATGGGAGTGAGAGGTTTGAATTATGGAGAATGTTAATCTTAGATCTCTGACAGAATGAAGAATGAGACTAGAGTGGTAGACGGAAATGAGGGAGGAGATGTATGGAGCTGCAGCACTGTGGAGAGCATTGTGGGTGAGGGTGAGAATCTCATTGAGTCACTAGAGGGCTCTCTCTGACCACAGTGAATGTGCCCGTGCATATACTCAGATTTCATAGCCATAATAAGCTGTGAAATAACCATTCAGTTTCACTTTTGGCAGTAGAGCAAAGCCTTATACCTCATTCACACATCAGTGATTTGGTCAGTGATTTCCATCAGTGATTGTGAGCCAAAACCAGATGCGGCTCTAAACACAGAACAGGAGCAGATCTTTCCCTTGTACCTTATTTCTGTGGGGGCTCCAATCCATGTTTTGGTTCAAAATCACTGATGTAAATCACGGACCAAAACTCTGATGCAGTGGTGTACATAGAGAGGTACAAGGTTTAAACCAGGCCCCCCCACACACACACAGGACACAAGGGTTTCTGCCTAAACCTCTTTCAATGACCCTTGGGCCATTCTTTTCGCTGCCTCATTTCCTACAAGTTGTTCCTTTAGAGGGTAGAGTCCTGACAAAGTTTTCACCCCCAGTAGAAGAGGGGATGATCCCAACTGGGCCCCATCTTGCCCTGGGCTCTGTAGCAGTCGTATAGTCTGCCACTATGGCGGTTACGCCCCTTCACTGACGTGTGAATGAGGCTTTAGCCTGCAGCTGATATTCAAACTTGGTCTAATTTTTGTTTGATGACAGTTGATCATTTAAACAGCAGATGGCAGCAGTTGCCAAAGTATCTTCAATATGGCATATGCATTTGCTAGGCTATGTTATTGTCTTCTCTCCTTAGATCTTACTGGGGGGGGGGTTTTATTTCTTTTCATCAGTTGTCATTTTTTATGTTTGTTTTGGTGATAACGCACTGTGTAATATGTTGTCAGGGTTTAAATACAGGTATTCTACCACTAGCATAAAGCTTTTTTCAATCATGGCCAAAAGTTTTGAAACTGACAAATTCTGGCTTTCACAAAGTTTGCTGCTTCAGTGTTTTTAGATCTTTTTGTGAGATGTTTTTATGGCATAACGTAGTACAATTATAAGCATTTCATACATTTGTTTGTTTTTTTTACTTTTATTGACAAATATATCAAGCTTATGCAAAGACTCAATATTTCCTGTTTTGACCCTTCTTTTTCGAGACTTATGCAATTCGCTGTAGCATGCTTGACATCAATTTTGGGCCAAATCCTGACTGATGGCAACCCATTCTTGCCTAATCAGTGCTTGGAGTTTATCACAATTTCTCTGTTTTCTCTGTTCGTCCACCCGCTTTCTGACGATTGTTCACTAAGCCACAAAGGGTACTTTCACACTTGTGTTTTTCTTTTCCGGCATAGAGTTCCGTTGTCGGGGCTCTATGATGGAAAAAACCTGATCAGTATTATCCCCATGCATTCCTGAATGGAGAGAAATCCGTTCAGTATGCATCAGGATGTCTTCAGTTCAGTATGTAAACGTTTTTTAGACGGGGAAAATACCGCATGCTGCAGTATTATCTCCGTCTAAAATTCCGGAACACATGACGGAATGCCGGATCCGGCATTATTTCCCATTGACTTGTATTAGTGCCGGATCCGGCATTACAAATACCACAACGACTGATCCGTCCTTCCTTTAAAACTGTGAAAAAAAATCAAGACAAATCCGTCTCTCTGTCTGAAAACGGAGAGACGGATCCGCACTTGCAATTCATTTGTGACACGGATCCGCATCCGGATCCATCTCCAAATGCTTTCAGTTGTCATGCGGTATGACGGATCCAGCAGGTAGTTCCGGCGACTGAACTACCTGCCGTATCCTCACACTGCAAGTGTGAAAGTAGCCTTAGTTATCACTTTTGCCTCGAGACATGGTGCGCCATCATAGTAACATAGTAACATAGTAACATAGTATATAAGGCCGAAAAAAGACATTTGTCCATCCAGTTCGACCTGTTTCCTGCAAGTTGATCCAGAGGAAGGCAAGAAACCCCTGTGAGGTAGAGCCAATTTTCCCCACTAAAGGGGAAAAAATTCCTTCCCGACTCCAATCAGGCAGTCAGAACAACTCCCTGGATCAACGACCCTCTTTAGTAGCTATAGCCTGTAATATTATTACACTTCAGAAATACATCCAGGCCCCTCTTGAATTCCTTTATTGTACTCACCATCACCACCTCCTCAGGCAGAGAGTTCCATAGTCTCACTGCTCTTACGGTGAAGAACCCTTTTCTATGTTTGTGTACAAACCTTCTTTCCTCTAGACGCAGAGGATGTCCCCTCGTCACAGTCACAGTCCTGGGGATAAATAGATGATGGGAGAGATCTTTGTACTGACCCCTGATATATTTATACATAGTTATTAGATCTCCCCTCAGTCGTCTTTTTTCTAAAGTGAATAACCCTAATTTTGATACCCTTTCAGGGTACTATAGTTGCCCCATTCCAGTTATTACTTTAGTTGCCCTTCTCTGAACCCTCTCCAGCTCTGCTATGTCTGCCTTGTTCACAGGAGCCCAGAACTGTACACAGTACTCCATGTGTGGTCTGACTAGTGATTTATAAAGTGGTAAGACTATATTTTCATTACGGGCATCTATGCCCCTTTTGATGCAACCCATTATCTTATTGGCCTTAGCAGCAGCTGCCTGACACTGGTTTTTACAGCTTAGTTTGTTATTTATTAAAATTCCTAGATCCTTTTCCATGTCAGTGTTACTGAGTGTTTTACCATTTAGTATGTACGGGTGACTTGCATTATTCCTTCCCATGTGCATAACTTTACATTTGTCAGTGTTAAACCTCATCTGCCATTTCTCTGCCCAAGCCCCCAATCTATCCAGATCCCTCTGTAGCAGAAAACTGTCCTCTTCAGTGTTAATTACTTTACACAGTTTAGTGTCATCTGCAAAATTGATATTTTACTGTGCAAGCCTTCTACAAGATCATTAATAAATATATTGAAGAGAATAGGGCCCAATACTGACCCCTGAGGTACCCCACTAGTGACAGTGACCCAATCTGAGTGTGTACCGTTAATAACCACTCTCTGTTTTCTATTACTGAGCCAGTTACTTACCCACATACAGATATTTTCTCCTAGTCCAAGTGTTCTCATTTTATATACTAACCTTTTATGTGGTATAGTGTCAAATGCTTTGGAGAAGTCCAGATATATGACATCCACTGATTCACCCCGGTCAAGTCTAGAACTTACCTCGTCATAGAAACTGATTAAATTAGTTTGACATGACCGATCCCTCATGAAGCCATGCTGATATGGTGTAATTTGCTTATTTTCATTGAGATACTCCAAGATAGCATCTCTTACAAAACCTTCAAACAGTTTACCCACAACAGATGTTAAACTTACCGGCCTATAATTTCCAGGCTCTGTTTTTGGACCCTTTTGAATATTGGCACCACATTTGCTATACGCCAGTCTGGTGGAACATTCCCTGTCAGTATGGAGTCCGTGAATATCAAAAATAAGGGTCTGGCTAGGACATCACTTAATTCCCTTAGGATACGGGGTGTATGCCATCCGGTCCTGGCGATTTGTCTATTTTAATCTTTTTAAGTCGCTGCTGTACTTCTTCCTGGGTCAGACAGGGCACTTTTAAAGGGGAATTTACTTTTACATTTTGCATTTCATCTGACAGTTTATTTTCCTCAGTGAAAACAGTGGAGAAGAAAATATTTAATAGCTTAGCTTTATCCTCGTCGCTTTCTGCAACTCCCCTCATTGCTATGTAGAGGGCCGACTCCTTCAGATTTATATTTTTACCATTTATATAGTTGAAAACATTTTAGGGTTAGTTTTGCTCTCTTTGGCAATTAATCTCTCGGTCTCTAGTTTGGCAGTTTTTATTAGTTTTTACATATTCTATTTTTTTCCTTATAGTTTATCAGAGCTTCCTGGCTCCCCTCCTGTTTTAGTGATTTATATGCTTTCTTTTTGTCATTTATTGCTTTTTTTACGGTTTTATTTATCCACATTGGTTTCTTCTTATTTCTTAGCCTTTTATTTCTATAAGGTATGCATCGATCACAATTAGATGTTACGATGCTTTTAAAAATCTCCCATTTTGTAGTTGTATTTTTATTTTTGAGGACTTTGTCCCAGTTAATTGGGCCTATGGCCTCTCTTAGTTGGCTAAATTTTGCTTTTTTGAAGTCCGGTATTCTTGTTCCTCCCTGTAGAAACTCTAGTTTGAAGGATAATTGGAAGGTTATTACTTTATGGTCACTATTTCCCAGGTGTCCCCCGACCTGCACGTCTGTTGTTCTATCAGGTCTATTGGTTAATACTAAGTCCAGTATAGCCGTCCCTCTAGTTGGGTCCTAAACCATTTGGGAAAGGTAATTGTTTGGCTATTGCCAAGAACCTGTTTCCTTTATGGGATATACAGGTTTCAGTTTCCCAGTCTATATCTGGGTAGTTGAAGTCCCCCATAATAACCACCTCATTATGGTTTGCCGCCTTGTTTATCTCGTTTAGTAATAGATTTTCTGTGGACTCTGGTATATTAGGTGGTTTAAAGTAAACTCCTATTAGTAATTTATTATTATTTTTGGCTCCATTTATCTCCACCCACAATGACTCCACATTTTCGTGTCCCTCACAGATGTCTTCCCGGAGTGTGGGCTTTAGACAGGACTTTATGTAAAGGCAGACCCCTCCCCCTCTCCAGTTTTGACGATCCTTTCTGAACAGATTGTAACCTTGTACATTAACAGCCCAGTCATAGCTATCGTCCAGCCATGTCTCAGTTATTCCCACTATGTCATAATCCTCCTCACACATCACTAATTCCAGTTCCCCAGTTTTATTAGTCAGGCTTCTGGCATTAGTATACATACATTTGAGAGGTTTATGCATATTTTTTGCCCTACACCTTTCCTTCTGAACTTTTCTAGTCCCTCCTTCCATTCCTCCCCCAGTCCCACTACCTTGCCCCCGGTCTCTATCTGCACTATCTTCCCCTCCTATAATGTAATTTCCCCCCCCAGTCCCTAGTTTAAACACTCCTCCAACCTTCTAGCCATCTTTCTCCCCAACACGGCTGCCCCTTCCCCATTGAGGTGCAGCCCGTCCCTACGATAGAGCCTGTAGCCGATAGCAAAGTCAGCCCAGTTCTCCATGAACCCAAAACCCTGCTTCCTACACCAGTTCTTGAGCCACTTGTTAACCTCTCTAATCTCCCTCTGCCTTTCTTGTGTGGCCCGCGGTGCAGGCAGTATTTCGGAAAATACTACCTTTGAGGTCCTTGCCCTAAGCTTTTCACCTAAATCCCTGAAATCATTCTTAAGGACTCTCCACCTACCTCTAACTTTGTCATTGGTTCCGATATGGACCATGACCGCTGGATCTTCTCCAGCCCCTCCCAGTAATCTGTCAACCCGATCTGCGATGTGTCGAACTCTAGCGCCAAGAAGACAGCACACTGTTCGGCGATCACGATCTTTGTGACAGATCGCCCTATCTGTTCCCCTAATAATTGAGTCTCCCACTACCAGCATCTGTCTGGCCTGCCCTGCTCTCCTGGTCCCCTGATTACTGGAGCTGACATTCCCCTGACCGGCAGAGGAAGTGTCTGGCTGCAGCAGTGCTGTCCCTGAGCTGCCACCCCCCTCAGCTGCCAAACGTGCAAACTTGTTGGGGTGTGTCAGATCAGGGCTAGCCTCCCTGGCACTCTTCCCTCTACCCCCCTTTCTTACTGTCACCCAGCTAGCTACCTCACTTTCCTCAGCCTCCTTACTGTCACCCTTCCCCTGAACTACCTCAAAGACTGCTTGCTCGGTGAGCAGCAAACTCTTTTGCAAATTGTCAGTGGCTCTCAGTGTTGCAATATGCCCGTTTAGAGACTCGATGTGCGATTCCAAACGGGTAATTTGCTCACATTTTGAACAAAGATATGCACCCTCAAACGGCTGTTCCAGGACTGCATACATCATGCAAGATGTGCACTGGACGGCATTGTCAATTGTGCAAGACATACTAATGGGGATTACACCACAGAAACAAAAAAATACAATATAAGGTAGTAACAAGAACTGACAAATTTCAGTCCCCCACTGAAGTCCCTGAATCTGAAGTCACTTAATCTTAAGTCACATTTACACAACCACACACTTAATCAACCACGCGTCGCGACCAACCTCACGTTATATATAGATCTACTTATATAAGTATACTGTAAATGAAACTCAAATACACCAGCCTGTTTTTTTTCCCTCTGGATTCAAAGGAAATCCATCATGGTGGAAAAAGAATTGTTCATCACCAAATGTCTCCTGGATCGTTGGGAATAGTTGTTCTTGAAGGATGTATGGATACCATTCTTTCTTTATAGTAGTGTTCTTAAGCAAAATTTAGGATGAGCCCACTCTCTTCGATGAGAAGCAACCTCACACATGTATGGTCTCAGGATGCGTCACTGTTGGCATGACATAGGACTCATGGTAGCAGTCACACAATCATTTTTCCAGATATCCCAAGCAGTCTGAAGGGAGCTTCATCAGAGAAAATAACTTCGAGTCCTTTGTAATCCAATCCATGTACATCCTGCAGAATGTCTGTCCTTAATCATTTTCTTGGAGACAAGTGGCTTCTTTGCTGTCCTTTTTGATACCAGACCATTCTTTAACAGCCTTCTCCTCACTGTGAGGGCAGGTACATTCGCACTTGTCTGCTGGCATTCATGAGCAAGCTCTGCACTGGAGGTGACCCAATCCCATAGCTGAATCCTCTTTAGGAGACACTCCTGGTACTTGCTGCACTTTCTTGGGTGCCTTGAAGCCTTCTTAACAGCAACTGAACCTCACCCCTTGAAGTTCTTGATGATTTGATAAATTGTTGATTTAGCAGCAATGTCCTAGTGTTGAGTGCTAATATTCGAATAGTGAATATTTTTTACTAATATTGACACTTAGCTAATTCGCGAATATTTAGAACATAGTGCTATATATTCGTAAAAACGAAAATTCATTTTTTTTGTTTTTGTTTTTTATTTTATTTTTATGTTTTTTCAATCAGAACCCAAGAATAAGAATATAGTGCTATGTTCTCTATCTTCGTTAATTCTAGCAAGTCAACCAATAGGAAATTCATAGCCCGTTCAAAGTGTCATTCGCAGTACGCAAATATTACATTATGTAATATTCGCGTACTGCGAATGAAACTTTGAACAGGGTATAACTTTCCTATTGGTTGGCTTGCTAGAATTAACGAAGATAGAGGATATAGCGCTATATTCGTATTGGTTATCTTCGCTAATTCTAGCAATACAAGTAAACTTGCCTATACACAGCTCTAAATTGGATGCGCAATGCGAGAATATTAAGTAATATTAGTCGCATTGCGCATCTAACTTAGAGCGGGGTATATGCAACTTACTTGACTATTGTTTGGCTGAGTAGAATTAACGAATATGACGAATACGCATATAGCGCTATATTCTCCATAGTCGCTAATTCTAGCAAGCCAATAGGAAAGTTGACTGTACCCAGCTCTACGTTAGATGTGCAATGCGAAAATATTACTTTGCCTATTTTTGGCAATAAGTAGAATAATGAGTCAGCATTCTATTTATTGAAAAAAAATAGGTAAAAGTAATATTTTCGCATTGCGCATCCAACTTAGAGCTGGGTACAGTTAACTTTCCTATTGGTTTGCTAGAATTAGCGAATATAGAGAATATAGTGCTATATTCGTATTCGTCATATTTGTTAATTCTTCCCAGCCAAATAAACTTGCCTATACACAGCTCTAAGTTGGATGCGCAATGCGAGAATTTTAAGTAATATTAGTCGCGTTGCGCATCTAACTTAGAGCTGTGTATAGGCAAGTTTACTTGGCTGGGAAGAATTAACGAATATGACGAATACAAATAGAGCACTATATTCTCTATTTTCGCTAATTCTAGCAAGCCAAACAATAGTAAAGTTGCCTCTATACCCCGTTCAAAGTGCAATACGCGAATAATTAAATTGCATATTATTCGCGATAAATATAATAATGACGAATATTCAATTTCGACAAATATATGACGAATACTCAATGGAATATTCGCAAAATATCGCAAAATCGTGAAATCGAATATGGCACCTCCCGCTCATCACTACAATGTCCTTGCCTGTGAAGCTCTTTTAATGTAAAGCAATGATGACTGCATGTGTTTCCTTGGAGGTAAATATGGTTAACAGAAGAAGACAATGATTTCAAGAACCTTCCACCCCCTTTTAACCCCTTTCCGACCAGCGTCGTAATAGTGCAGCACTGGCTGGGTCTTTAAAGATGGCGCCCGCTCCTGAGCGCTGCGGGCGCCATAGCTGAGGATGGCCACCTGCTTCTTATAGTAGACACCCGCGGCTCATGTCCACAACTGGCAGTAATGCCATTCACGGACATTCAACCCCTCAGATGCCGTGGTCAATACTGACCACGGCATCTGAGTGCGCTGAAAACCGAACACGCGCCCTTTCAGTGGTGCTCCAGCTCCCCCGTATGGCGATCGGAGGAGCCGAAGCTTGTGTGCAGCAGCCCCAGTCTTTGTGAATGACAGTAGGCTGTTGCATAGTATTTCCTATGGAGCCCTTGCCTGTAATAGGGCTCCATAGGAAAGTAGTAAAATCATCATAGACTTTAATGCAAGTGTAGTCTATGATAATCAGATGATTGATTGTTATAGTTCCCTATGGGAACTATAAAAAAGTGTAAAAAAAAATTTAAAGTTAAAAAAAACAACATAAAAATTCAAATTACCCCCCTTTTCCCAAAATATAAATAAAATAACTTAAAAAAAAAAAATACACATCATGGGTGTCGCAATGTGCGAAAACGCCCATAAGATAAACATTTAAAAATATATTTCCCATACGGCAAACAGCAAAACAGAAAAAAGCATCCAAATGGTCGATTCGCCGTTTTTGGTCACTTCATTTTCTACAAAAAATGTAATAAAAAGTGATCAGAAAGTCATACACACCTCAGAATGGTATCAATGAAAAGTTCAGATCGCTCTTCAAAAAATGAGCCCCCATTAAGCTCTGTACACATAATTACAAAAAAAGTTATAGGGGTCACCTTTTAATTTTTTTCAAAACCCAAGAAAAACTATACATATAAGGTATCGCCGGATTCATACTGACCTGTAGAAAAAAAGTAACTGGCCAGTTTAATCGCACATTTAACATCGTAATTAAAAAATAAAAAACGTAAAACTGTGGTAGAATTGCTTTTTTGGGGGCAATTTTACCCCATTTGGAATTTTTTTCCCGCTTTCCACTACATCATATGCAATATTGAATGGTGGGGTTGGAAAGTACAACTTGTCCCACAAAAAACAAGCCCTCATATGGCTGTGTGAACAGACAAATAAAAAGTTATGGCTCTAGGAAGGCAGGGAGCGCAAAACTAAAAAAAAAAAAACATCTGGGGGTGAAAACCAGTTTGCTCTTCTAATTCAATCAGCATGACAGGGCAATATCAGCTGCCATGTCCTTGTTAACACTTTCTCCTGAACCAAGGAGAAGATCACAGAGTTCGCTGTTACATAATCTGCCGTGTGAATGGGCCCTTAAGGAAATCTGTCACCAGGAGATTTACTGGTATACCAAGCACAATGTCTTGTAGGGCTAGCCCAGCCATATGTAAAGATATATTTCACTTAATGATCTGTTGCTTCAATCTGGAGAAAAATATGTTTAAATCATATACAAATAAGCATTTAAATGCACTGAGGGTGGACCCAAGCCACTCTGTACACTCTTACTCCTACTGCTTCCTCTGCCAGCCCCTCCCTCTTCTTCTTGATTGTCAGGGCCAGGTTCTTGCATTGTCATCTCGCCTGTCAGTCAAGAAGGAAACAGTCACTCTCTCAGTGAAGAAGGAAAAAGAGGGGATGGCAGAGGAAGCAGGCGGAGCAAGGGTGCACAGAGTGGCTCAGGCCCGCCCTCAGTGCACTTAACTGCTCATTTGCATGTAAATTAAAAGTACTTTTTCTCCATAATAAAGCAATGGATCACAAAGTGAAAGTATAATTTCATTCACCTGGGCTAGCCTTACAAGGTGTTGTGTCTGCTTTACCAGTGGAGTTCTTTTACTTAACCCCCTTCTACCTAGGCCTGTTTTTACCTTCCTGCCCAGGCCATTTTTTGCATGTGTTACTTTATGTGGTAATAACTTTGGAACACTTTTACTTATCCAAGCCATTCTGTTTTTTCGTGACACATTGTACTTCATGACAGTGGTAAATTTGAGTCGATAAATTTCACTTTTATTTATTTTAAAAAATCTAAAATCTACCAAAAATTTTGAAAAATTCACAATTTTCTAAATTTTAATTTCTCTACTTTTAAGACAGATAGTAATATCTCATAAAATTGTTATCAATCAACATTCCCCATATGTCTACTTTACATTGTCATCATCTTGTAAATGTCATTATTTTTTTTTTAGGTCATTTAGAATTTTTTTAAGCAATTTTTCTAATTTTCAAGAAAATCTTCAAAACCATTTTTTTAAGCACCAATTCAGTTATAAAGTGATTTTGAGGGGCATACTTAATAGAAACCACCCATAAATTCCCCCGTTTTAGAAACTACACACCACAAATTATTCAAAACCGACGTTACAAACTTGGCAAAAAAGGTTTTCTGAGGTGTATATTCTCTTCAATAAATTATACCTAATGGGACTGTAAAATCAATTTTATTTTCTGACACTTGGGTTTTGAGCTTTGTAAAAGTGGTACCCAGTCTGAGTTGCTGCTATATTTTTGCATAACCCTATTTAAACGGGTTTTCCAGTCTTTAGCTATTGATGACTAACCTTACCTTATCCCCTATGTTGTGTCTAGGGGGTACATTTAAATCTTGGGACAACCCACTGTACTTTCTCCTCACCCATCGTTTTTTAATACATGATGATGGCATTCCGTCCATCTAACCTGTTTTCTAATGGAGTATACGGTGGACCTAATCTTATTAACGTGTAAATATGTGAAGTCAGTACCAAGACCTGGCACATGAGTTATTCATTCCAAGAACTGTACAAGGGAACAACAGACATTCTATACGTGTGTTTTATACATTAATACAGCAAACATACTACTGCAAGTGGTAGGTCTAATGTTTTTCCTTGTGGAGACTGCCAGTTGACATAAGAAGACTCATAGGCCACACAATACACTCTGGAAAAAGAAAGCTGGCTCTTTAGTGCCACATACTGAAGGTAGCTACCCTAGAAGTCAACGTCTGATACTTTAACAGGATATAAGCCAAACCACAATCTTCTCCAGAACGTCACCACCACATCCCAAAAATTGCTGCCCTGGTCACATAAAATGTTGTCACTATATGTAGACTACACTACAGGCTACTAATATAAGGGGTCAAATAATGAAATTAATAAAAACAAAGTAAAAACAAATGGCAAAAAGGGAAGACAAACTATTATATTATATAAACTGGATATTATATATTTATCCCCGTATGCCACAGTCTAAGTCTAGTATGTTCAGACCAGACTAAATCTATTTGTAACATACTGTTACTGGGTTAACAGAGAAGTGATATTATCTGATAGTAAGTGGTTGATGTAACAAATTCTTATTGACTAAAAAACATCAGTCCAAGAGGGATATAAATAATACTTAAAGGGTTTGCGCTTACAAATATTCAACACACAGATGAACCTGCACTACAACCCCATCAGTTGGTCTCACAAAGTTATCCCCCCACTCATGTGCATAGTTAAGTCTCACATCGATACACTACAGCATAAATGATAGCTATAGCTAGAAAACAGACAAATGTAAATGGCCCCCTGCTACAAGGTGGGGGGTCTAGGCCAACAGGATCCAGGAGGTAGATTCTGTATCTGTTTCTCCAAATGATAGCAAAGGCTGTCTTACAGCACATGACTTTCAAACACCAGCTTTATAAGCACTTCCACATAAAACTTCAGGGTGTGCAGGACTTGAGGTCACGCCTGAGTCCTGGTGCCAAAGGGGGTCGAGTGGTCTCTAGGCCACAAAAGACAACATACCCAGATGTTGTAAGCGTCAAGCATTGCCTGTTTGCATGCTTGTCTGGGAACAATAAAAATCTGTGTCTAGTCAATGCTTTTTCTTGAGTCATACTCTGAAAGGTCTCTGGTTATAAGTGGTGTACCTCAAGGTTCAATGCAGCCTATTGATTAATGTCATAGAAGATGGGATTAATATAATTGTATGTCTCTGAATTCTATTTATATGTTCTAGGGGGAGTTAGACCTGATGCACCCGGCCATTGTTTGGGACCGCATCGATCCGTATTTTTTGTGGATCACACACAAACCCATTCATTTCTATGAGTCCATAAAAAATGTGGACAACACACAGATGTCATCCGTGTGCTGTCCACATTCATATGGATGTTCTACAAATTATAGAACATTATAGAATATGCAGTTCTATTAGGAAAATGTGACATGCACATGGCCGGTATCAGTTTGCAGACTGGAAAATGCATACAGGTGTGTGCATGTAGCCTAAAACAGTGGGTCACTTGTAGAGAAGAATCTGAGTAAGCATGCAGTGTAGGCCAGCTGCCTCTAAGGCCTACAGGATAAAGGATGTACAGTATATTAGAATAGGTGTAGACTCAAGATACATTAACATAGTTTGCTGCTTTACAAACAGTTAGTGCAACCTCATTCTGAATATGCAGCTTATTATAGGGTCCAGAGACACAAATTTCCAATGAAAACATGTCCTGGAGTTTGAAAAAGGAGCAAGGAAATGCAACAAAAAAAGTTCAGAGGTATAAAGAATTTTAACGATTAAGAGCTCAATTGATTAATGACTGGTGCATACCATAGCAAGTTATAGAAACTGACCCATTTAAAAAAACATGAATTCACTCTATGGACATCTCAAAAACAAGGGGGCACCCTCTGGTTCAGGAACTAGTTTAGGAGAAGAACCTTCTTAAAAAAACATACTATAATTGTTGAATGTTGATCCACGGGTGAAAAAGGTATCTTTCTCTTAATAAATTGAACTTAATTGCAACCATACCATTGAAAGACCAGAGCTTAAATGAACTCCTCAACTTCTCCTCATAGCCCTCGTCTCCTGGCTTAACTTTATGGACATATGCATTTTTGAGCCATACTATGTATGCCACAATGTATTGATTTGATTTTTTAAAATCATAGAAAACCTTAACCTTTTCCCATTAAATTAAATGATCAGTTTTCTAGTAAACACCCCAGGACTTCAATAGCTGAAATATCATGTTATCCAATTTCTCCAAAATAATTTTAGCTGTTAGAAAAAATATCATAAATTGCGACCTGAAAGTCTTGTCTATCGGAATAAAAGTTGGAATATGACCAGTCTGCGTTATGTAAAACATGAAAATACACATAGGTATAGAGAAAAAGAAGGCCACATGTTGTCCTACCTTCAACATTAAAACTTCGGATTATGTTGGACACTGGCATAGACGTCCTATCATCTGCATACTGGTTATAGAGGTCAATCATATACTGAGGAAGCTTCATTGTGGACTTCTCTTGAAATACGGCTCCTTTTAAATTCAGACTCTCTTTAAGTTCTTCTTTCATTGTTCCAGTGAGGGAGCTCAGAACCTCCTCTGCCTCTTCTTCATAATGTGTCAGAAGGTCGTTTTCCCATTTTGGCAATGGTTTGTTGAGTGTAAACCTTGCTTGGAATATAACTAAAGAGCACAGCATTGGTAGCCTGGCAAGCCACATCATGTTTGGGTTTTCTCTTAATTCTGGATTTCCTTATAAGTCTTAGGATTTGAAGATTCCTTTATGTGTAGTGGATGGATTTCTCTGGAATAAGCCAGTCAGGGCTCCTCTTTGAGTTATTTTTTTAACTACTATCCTGACAGTTATGAAGCAGACCAAAGTGTTCACTGTCTCTTATCTAGGGTTTGGATTGCAATGTATCAACTGAGCTTATCACATTGAAGTCCTTAGTTAATGAAGATTCTATAAACATGGTGAACTGTACAGCTTGAGGGGAGGCCATTCATATATTACATGGAAGAAGCTACTGCTTAATTAACTGTTCTTGACCAAATATCCGCATTCTTGATTTGTGAAATTTCCTGAAACTTTGTTTATTCAAGTAGGCATGACGCCACTCATCATTTTTTCTCCTAGAAAGGTTTGGTTACCAGAACTGTATTAAGCTATTTCTGATGGCTTAAAACCTTGTACCATTTCAGGCCTATCCATAGTGCTGTATCATTTTTATATATTTTTTTTCTTGGATAAAATTGCTAAAATTGCAAAATTCTAAATTTATAGGAGGGAATTCTAACTATCAGGGCATAACATCAGTAACATCTAATCATTTTTTGTGAATCAGCCCTAGAGGTAAGTGATTAACTCCGAAATCACCCATAAATTGACTTGTATTCTGCTGGATATTTGAGGCCTATTTGCTGTGACAGAGCTAGCTTGGGTGCACTGCAGAAGTCACTGGTACTCTGATAGGTCAGTCTGCCCCAGGGCAAAGGAACTTTTTGCAACTGCAACACCTGCACCCATAAAAGTTACCCCTGTTTAGGTAAATATTTAAAGGACTTCCAAAAAAGTTATTATATGTGAACTGGTGGTTCCTGTAGGAAGAGCATGTAAGGGCTCAATCTTTACAGAAAGGCTGTTTTTGACATGTACAGTAAGTGGTATACTTCGCTTTCCACTCAAGAGTAGTGTAAGCAATGGGTTTTGCAGGAAAGCGCGATATTGGGTAAACCCTTTAGAGCCTACCTTTTGGGCAATGAGACAATACCTCAAACTAACCTTTTTGCCTACCCTATTATAAAAGCTACCTTAAAAGCATGGTCATGGCTTCAAACCTCACAGTGCCATATTCCCTTTCCTTCCCCTTTACTCACGATAGGTGACATTCTGGGAAGTATAGACCCGTCATTATTGCACCCGTCCCCTAGCGGAGTCAGAATTTCCACGACCTCCATCCGATCGCTTCTAGATGACACAGGTCAACCTCTCTCCAGAGATGACTTATATTCTCTTTTAAACCGACAACCTTGCGACTTCACTTTAGTACCAACTATCCGAAACTTCATGTCCAAATTTACTCTTCAAGGGGAACTTCTACGCCCAATGGGCTGGCTGGAGGCGATTTTTGCTAATATTACTCCCCCCACCAAACCCATCTCACTGTTTTATAAAAAAAACTTTGTTCAATCCCTCCGGCTGTCAAACCTGCTTTTGTACGTTGCTGGGAAAAAGACCTTGGGATTGTAATACCACAAGACATCCTTCCTAAGTTCCTAGAAGCGCCCCATAAAACTTCACGTTGTGTACGTATTCAGGAAAACAATTATAAGATCATGACTCAATGGTATATTACTCCAGTCAAAACTGCCCTCTTCTCCCCCAATGCATCAGATAGGTGTTGGAGATGTGGTGAGGAAAGAGGTACTTTTCTCCATCTATGGTGGGACTGCTCTAAAATCAACAAATGGTGGTTAGACATATTTGGACTCATTAACAGAGTTTGCCGCACCAACATAAACCCCTCACCAATGATAGCCCTCTTGTCATATACTAATAATCAACCCTCGACCCATTTATCATACCTCTTTAGACAACTTCTGATCGCAGCTCGCCTCCTTATACAAAGATGCTGGCTCCAGACCTCTTCCCCACCATTGAATCCTGGAAACTGAAGGTAGACCAACTCTACCGCTTTGACAAATTGTCGTCTTGGGAATCTCGCACTCACCCCAAATTCCTTAAGCTCTGGGATGGCTGGAAAATCTATAGATTTTCAGACTCTTCTTGATTTCCCCCCATACTTCTTCTACATCCCCATAGGGGGAGAGTGACCTTCTTCCTCGGCTGATCCAGCTGACTGTAACCACCCTCCAGTCTCCCTTTATTTTATTTTATGCCAGAAGAAGTTATGGTAGCACTTAACGGTCTGAAAGCTACTCTAGATGCTTACTGTCTTTTATCACCATTGCATAGGGTCTGACTGCTCAGCTCACCCTAGTCGGATTTGTAACCTCGCTTAGGATGTTTTTCTACCTAATGAATAATGCCCTTCATGTGGAATTTCTACCCTTCTACCCATCTATACTCTCCAGGATACAAAATGTATTCTTCGTTGTTACCTGTACACCATATATATGTGTAACTGTACATGTAAACTTTGTGCATCTACCTGTTACTTATGTTTGTTCCTATGAAAAAACTCAATAAAAAATGTGAATATAAAAAAAGAAAGAGTAGTGTAACAGGCAGACACAGTTTTAACAGGAACAACTGCTTTTATTGATCTCATCTAGCATATGATTACAACAGTCTCTCAATAATGGTTCAGTCTTTGTCAACAGGCAAATGTAACACAGTCCCTTTAAGAGGCAACAACTGATTGTCCCTTTGGCTTGCACTGTCCTCAGCTTCTTCAGTGTCTACACTCTGGCCCTGGTCTCCTCAGAGTGGCAGCAATGAAGATGGCTGGATCTGTAGTTATCACCAAGACTCTCGCTCCACATGACACAGTAATGCACAATCTGCACTATTTTTAACAGGGTATCCCCCTTCCTTGTGACACACTCAGTAGAGCACTCAGTATGCCACAAAACTGATCTGCCATTTTCAGGCATCACAGGAGGCGGCTGGTCTTTATTACAGGCTTAGAATCATTCACAGGCTGAGGTTGCAGAATGTCTACATCAGAGAAGACAACACTGGATGTAAGAGGTATGTAGCATTGTAAGTATTGTCCAATTCAAATATGCCTTTAGCAGTAGGGCTGGAGGATTGGGGTTGGATTGATAATTTGGCACAGAGGGCACCATTTCAATTTTCACCTCAGGCCAGGGGCGTTGCTAGGTTAAAACATTAGGGCCTGGGCCCCTAATATTTTGTACCAGGCCCCGAATGTACTGCCTGCCAGCTAGATACAACTGCATTGCTGTCCTCAGGACAGCAATAAAATTGAATCGAATGCACTGGAAGATCTGAAGGACCTGTGATGACATCACAGGTCATTTGAGCAGTAAAACAGGCAGTGGTTGAGAAGGACTTGCGATGATGTCACTATCATGTGACCAGTGCAGGAGAGGACGGCAGTGAAGAGGAGAAGTCCTGGGGGAAGAAGCTGTGAGGATGTCTGCTACAATAGGATTGTATGTTACAGGGGTCTTAGGGAGGGAGTGATGTTACTTACATGGTACTGTATGTTGAAGGTGGCTGGTGGGGGGGAATTATGTTATTTACATGGGACTGAATGTTGAGTGGGTGATGTTTACATGGATATGCATGTTGGAGGCGGCTGGGGAGGAAGTAATATTATTTACTTGGGACTGTATGTTGATGGAGGCTGTGGGCGGGACTGATGTTATTTACATGGGACTGAATGTTCAAGGGGGTGGGGTAGGGTGATGTTTTTTACATGGGACTGTATGTTGAAGGCGGCAGGGGAGGAGGTGATGTTATTTTCATGGGACTGTATATTGGAGGGCCTGAAGGGAGAGGAGTGATGTTATTTACATGGGACTGTATTTTGGACGGGGCAGGAGAGATGGTATGATGTTATTTACGTGAGACTGTATGGTGGAGGGAGGAATATAACTACAGGGTGCACTGTAGGGGGCATTATAAATACTGGGAGCACTTCAGGCTGAGCATTATAACAGTAGGGGGCAGTATAAATACTGGGGGCTCTGTAGGGGTATTATAAATGCGGGGACATTAGACGTTCTTATTACTACTGGGGGCTCTATCGGAGGGACTTATAGATCCACCTTATTACTACTAAGAGCACTGTGGGGGCCTTATTACTACTGAGGGATCTGTAGAGACCTTCAGTTCCACAGGGGGAACAATAGGGGGCCTTATTTCACCTGGGGCCCTGTGAGGCTATTATTAATACTGGAGGGCTCTTCTACTAATGGAGACACTCTTGGGGAGTGTTATCACGGTTGGAGGCACTGTAGGGAGCAGTACTACTAATGGAGACATTCTTGGGAAGCATTATCACTGTTGGGCGCAATGTAGGGGTCAGTATTACTAATGAGGGCATTCTAGAAGGGAATTACTATTGGTGGGACTATGAGGAGCACTATTACTATGGGGGCACTATTATTTCTTCAGGATAGTATTTGGGGGTATTGGGGGGCACATAGAGCAGCAGGATAACACTGTGGGGACTCCAGGTTGGGGGATGATGATAGAAAAGTGAAGAAGCTCCGATGTCTGTGTGTCACACTCTGCAGAGATGAGATGCGGATGATTAAAGTTGTCCAGACCAAATGGAGAAGATGATGACAGAGAAGATCTACATCAGAGGAGACGACACCTCGGAGGCACTGGTGGTGAGAGGTGTGTGCTGATGTATAGCAAAGACAGCAAAATGCGGTGTGGGGGTGGAGGGGGGGGGACGTAAAGAACTGAACCATAATTATTGGGGCTTTGGCTTTTGAGACCCTAGCAACGCCCCTGCCTCAGGCAGCAGAAGGCTAGAATCGACCTTGGCCACAACTGTCAATGTCAACGGTATCTGTGTCCTAAGGATGCAGATGCAGTTGTAAAATGACAGGGAACTGCTGCTGGGAATACTAATTCCTGGCTGGCTGTCCTATCATAACAGAAATGTCAAGTCCACCCCTACTTGGCATGGTCCATGGCCGAGCAGCTGCCTGCAAGCCTCACATCACTAAGCACAATGCCAAGCTTTGGATGCAGTGGTGTAAGGCACTCTGGACTCTGGAGCAGTAGAAATATGTTCTGTGGAGTGACAGTACCAGGAGAATATTAGGTCATCATCATGACTTCAGGGCATATCCGACTCCCAGCACCCAGAAAAATCAGCTGTATGAAGAGGTTGCTGTGCTGAATACATAATACACACATATATATATACATTACACACACATGTATACACATTACACACAAATGTATGTATCTTTTTATAGAGGCAGACCATGCGACTGCTATGGGGCCTGGTCAAGGAGGGCTCAAGACTGAATGGCTTATTTTGTGTGAAAACACTAAATTTTCATGCATCTGCCACTAGAGAAGCTTAGTGCAAAGAGATTTTACAGCTTCCATTTCAATCAATGGTAACTATAAATTCCTATGCACCGAGCTCCCCTTAGTGGTGGCTTCAGGCAGACAGTTTTATAATTCACTGTATGAAGAAAGGAAGAGTAAACAAGAGAAAAGGGAATCACTCATTTGGCGCTACCAGCGTACAGATAAGTCTTCTAGGTGAGTATAAGGATCTTTTTATTTACATTCAACGCATTTCAAGTGCAAAGTGCCCCCTTCATCAGGACAATTACAGATTAAAAAGCAGTGTTTTGTTTCTTCTTTCTTTATGAGTACTGTATAAAGAAAGCCACATACACAGCTGTATGGTGGAAGACATACCAATGTATTTATACCAGATACATCATTGTATGTATATCAGTTGTGTGGTGTGAGTGCATTGAGAAATGGTGTTAAGAACAAGTAGAATATTTAAGAAGCACCTGTTCTACTTTTTCCAACATAGAAGTTCAATAAAGTGGTGAGGGAGAGGATTAGTTTTTTTTATTACAGATTTTTTAATTTCCTGGGCCTGTGTGATGCATGCATGCTGGAAATAGGGGGTCTCATACTACATTTTGCTAAGGGCCCCAATGAGATTTGTATATGCCCCTGTTCAGCACACATGTATACCATACTTACCAACATATAAAAATTAAAAAAGGGGCAATTAAGCCCTGTGCCACCAAGTAATGTCCTGGAATGCCCACAAAACTCCAGCTTTGGGTGGGGCTTGCGTAAGCCCCATTCTTTTCCAAAGCTGATTTACAGAATTGCCCCTCATTGCCTACTCATTATGCTCACATATATGTCAGAGCACATTCTCTAAAGTAGGTAGGATATGCTTATAATGCGTATGGCAATATACATTTAGACTTACGTTAGCATAAAATACCGATTTTGACAGGACTGCCCAACCATATGTGTCTGAAATGTTTAGAATATGTTCGGGGTAAAAGGGTTGGCATGTTGAATTTCAAGATGCCCAATTCATTGCATTCAAGGAAAATAAGCCATCACCAGAGGTGTGTGGCACCAGCAGGTAAGAGGGCTGAAACCAGCACACTTGCACTCAAAAGAAAATGTGTATCCTTTGCATCAAACAGTGTTGCTGTGGTTTACTGATAACCCTGTTATGATGGCCACTCCACCTACGTAGCTGACTAGGTAAATGTCAGCAGCGGTACAACAAAGGAAGCTACTGTGCTAAATAGGGTAAACCTCCCTGTGCATAGGCCTTGTATATAACTCTCCAATGGTGGGTGATTTTGCAGACAGCATGCAAGGGCATATAACTACTCTAGAGGAGTCCTAGACCTCGAGCAGGATGCAATGGACATTGCAAATGAGCTGCATTGTATGATATATGTATATATGCACTGTAAATGCATGTGTTGGAAACAACACTAAGGTTATGAATCAAGTATTGAGCTGTTGTCATAGAGACTAAGGGTTCTTAGATAGCAACCCTATCAAACCAGACATACTACCTGATAGGTTTGATCTTGTTGATTAAAATAATATCTGTTTTGTGAAAAGCGGATGTGAGGAAAAAATACTTTTATTCCTTGTGCCGATAAGGGATTCAGTGCACCAAGGGGTGAGGCCTAGCACCTCAGTGCACCTCAACTCCTCTGCTTTCCAGTGCTGGCCATAACCCTCAGAAGCCATAATTTGCATAAAGAATAAAATGTTTTTTAGTTTTTTTTTACTCAGGAACACCGCAACTGATTTTCACAAGACAGACATCATTTTAATCTACAAGATCAACCCTTCCAGAAAGAATGCTATGACAGGCGCTTCAAGTATGTAATGAGAACACGTGGCAGAAAGGATAAATAGCAGTACTTTGCAGACCTCATGGCAGCAGCAGGCAAGACACTGAAAAGTGACCTGGGATCCTGCTGCTCCTGGAAACAAAGCCAGCAATATTCCTGTGTGGAGCTACCTACCAGTGAAGGTGATTAGTACTTGTCATAGGGGCCCAACACCTCAGGAGATAGATAGGGCCACAAAGTAGATAAGCATTGCAGAGGATTTGAGTCCGGAGCTCAGGGACAGAAAGAAGCCGTCATACTCCGTGCATCCGCCAAAACCCAAGGTCTGTATAAGTTTAAAGAATTCCTATTACAGAACAGCTACACCACTGCTGATCACATAGTGAAGGCTTATCCTGAGGATAGGCAATCACCTGTAAAGGGTTGGACAACCCCTGTAACGTGTTAAAGGTGTTGTCCACTTTTAGTTATTATTGGCTTATGGCCTTATTCAAGATGTTCATCTAAAAGGACATACACATATGTGCATACATGGAAAGGAATGTAGAAAAAAATGTAGTACTATATTTAAAGTAAAGAAGAGAGAAAGTGAAATTATTTACCATACACGTAACACACATTCTTTGTGAATGTCCTCACAGAGGATAAATAAAACAGCTGCTCTTCATGGGCTACACTCATAAGGGTCATTATCCTTTCTATCCTTCCTTTCACAAAATTCCTGACATGCCAGACGTTTTGATCAGGTGGTGCTCAACTGCTGGGTGCTAAGAAGCTGTCAGTTGAGCGCTGTGCCCCTTGGGTCTTTGGGTTAGTGGTATATGCACCATAGACTTTCTATGGGCCCACATACAGCTTTGACCTCTGGAGCCAATACATGCCCTAAGGGATATATCCCTCATCTGAATACTTTTCTGACCCACCTGAGTTTATGATCTCAACACCCAGACTGCCTCCAATCAGAACTTATTATGTAAATGGCACATATGCTGTGTATGGAAAGAAAGCCCAACATCAATAATTAGAGAAAGTGTTAGAGTTAGGGGCTCAGGGTATATTTTATTTTGTACACATGATGTTAACTCAAATTGGCAGTGTCATTTGTTTCACCCCCAGCTCAGTTGCATTCATACATTTGACCCTTTTCATTATGGGGACCTGTTATGTGATCTAAAGTCTGACCACCAGGCCACAGCTTGCTCTCACATGTAGACAGCAGTGGTCAGTCTCCCAGCAGTCTCTTTGTGTCAAGTACAGAATGACATCATCACCTATTAAATACCTCCTGGCAGCCCTTACACCCCATTTCTCCCTTCTTGTCCCTCAGTATATCCCTGTAGACATAGAATTCTGCTGAAGATATAGATTGGCATTTTCTACACCGGTCTTGATTCGCCCCAGCCAGTGAATAGTGGAGCAGGGAGCTGCATTCAATTGTATCTGCATCCTCTGGACACAGATGCAGTTTATAGTATGACATACCTCAACCATCCAGGAACCGCAGGGCACCTGCCGAAATCCAGGATTGCCCTGCAGGATCAAGGACGGTTGGGATATATGCTTATTTTTTAATAATGGTGCATGCTGCACTACATACACATGCTGAACAAAAATCTGGCAGAACTCCAAAGTCTCAAGATTGGGGGCTGAAATGTTGCACTAGATACATGGGTGAATATATTTTAGATATTTCAGTGATTGTGGAGAGCTGCCAGATTTTTTTGCCGTACAAGTGGGGGTCTCAGCCGCACCCTTTGGATCCATACCCGATATTATTTGTTTCTTTTGCATTGCAGCCATGTTAGCATGCACCTGTACTTTATCTCCTGTTGTCTGAAGGGGCTGATCTAACTTTGAAATTTGTATTGTACATTTGGGGAAGTGGCTGCCTTTATTTGGACCTTGCACCAGGACTGTGAACTGAAAGTGGCCCTGGAAAAAAAACTAAAAATGGCCCCAATGTTGTAGGTGGGTTTGAATTGTCAGAAGACAGAACAACACAAGTTGATGAGGCCAATACAAGTGAATAGTACCGTAATACCATAGCACAGCACAGAATACCTCCGCAGAAGCTGTCCCTCTGTGATGGTCATCAATAGCTGCCACGTTCTGTCCTCCTCCAATTGTCTCTAATTAAGATATGTAACAGGGGGCTTAGGTAAGATGTGAGCAACAATACTAAACCAGCGCCACCTTTAGCCAACGGCAGTGAGGAGGGCTCAGGTGGCCCTATGAGAATCAGCCCACTGGGAAAATTCCCTGTAGGGTCTATGGCCAGTCCACCTCTGCCTTGCACTACCGCCCATCTGCCTAAGTCTTTTAATCAGAGTATAATGTAGTTGTATTGCACATTGCCCTAACTTTTATAGGTTTAGGCCCAGAAGAGGCAAGTAGGATAGTGTAGGTCCCATCTGTTGGACGCCACGTTGTCACTGGTAGATGGCACAACACAATTTTGATCAAAAATATGTGCAAAGAGCTTATCATTTTCATATAGTAAGTATAGCAGCAATGTTTGCTTTTCTACTGCAGCCATGGTAGCATGCACCAGCATGCTCTTTATTTTATATTGTTTGGAGGTGCTGATCTAACTTTGTTTCTATCTATCAATCTATCTATCTATCTATCTATATATTTTATAAATGTATAGAGTCTAGACACAAAGAGAAGAAAGACAGAAAGATATATTGTGTTTTTTTTGTTAAAGCACTCATTTCTTTATGCACTGTGTACATCTAGTAGCAATGTATGGGCAATACATAGTTAACCCCGGCAAATTTTGTTAGGTTACCAGGCTGATGGACTTTGACAGCCCTCTAATTAGTTAAGTAGTGGAGTAGTTGAGCAGAGCTACAGACAAAACCTACATGGTCAAACTCCTGCAAACTAGGCCAGAGTCCAAAGAATCGTTATCTCTGAGGCTACAACTGAGGTGGTATCATAAGAGTACTCTTAAAAGAAATAGATCAGCAATCTTAGAAGGTCCAGAGCCATTAAGGCCTTGCAAGATAACGTCAGTAAGGTACTATTAGTTTATGGCAGGAGACTTTATGGCTGTGTAAAGGTTTTATTTCTTCTGGCACCTGCCATACTTTGAGATGGACTGGCCATCTGGCTCTAAAACTGCAGCCCTATGCTCAGGAATTGCAGAAAGAGCTAACAAGAACAGAATAGCATGCTGTGGTTATTGGGAGAGACAGCAATGTATCCTTAGAAGGAGAATGAAGAAGCACTACTATTACCATCATTGTTGCTGCCCATATACAGTTATTGGGAGGAGACTATATTATGATATAACTTGGAACTGTGCCTTTGCTGCTATATGTACTACTACTACCATCATCAATTCAGTAAAGAAAGACTTTATTTATTGCAACCAAAGGGCCTTATTGACTTTTTCATCTATCCGCCAGCCCTTTATCTGTGCTCCTGTCTAGCACTATGCCAACCATCTAACATCAAGGGCACCCCAACTGCCATCAGAAAGGTGCTTCGAGGGAAGTAAGGGTGTCCCCTCCAGTCATCGTGCACAGCCTGGGAAGCTCCAAAGTGAGAACTGCCACTGTGAACTGTGAGTACTACTACCCATCTCAGGGCCACAACCACCATTCCCATCCTCTCTGCCCTGTGGATTACTACACAAGGCCTGGATGGTCACCTGGGAGTCCTCTTTTTCTATGGCACAGTGCGCTCAGACAACGGCATGGTGCTATCTATTAACTCGCGGCCATCGCAGCAGTGACTGAGGCTCTCCTGTTCAGTCAGACACTTGACTAGAGCAATACCCCACTCTGTGAATAGCTGAATGTCATGATACAAGCTATGCACTCACCGCTGAGCCAAGATAACCATTTATCGCTCTAATGAGTGTGAGAGAAATGAAGTTGTGGCCCTCACGTAGCAGGCATATAGATAGTTCCTGAAAGCAAGACATTATAAAGCAAGTGAAGAGGTTTGGAGGAAGAGGGGACAGACTGGTAGTACATGGGGGGGCAAAGTGATGGCACAAAGGGCAGTTTAGTGGGATTTAGAGGGGCAGAGTTGTAGCACATGGACAAAATGGAGGCCTATGAAGGAGCAATGTGGCGGAATATAGAGGTGCAGAGTGGTGGCACATTAAGGAGCAGATTAGTGGCATTTACAGGGACAGAATGAAAGCATTTGAGCGGTGGCTGGTGGTGGTATGTGGGGCAGAGTAGTATTTGAGGCAGATAGAGATTGTGCCACATTGGGGCAGAGTGGTGGCATATTAGGGACAGAGTACAGAAATGTACAACAAATTCCTGGCTAATAGCAAACTTTTAGAGGCAGCAAGGAAAGGAGTTAAATATCGCAAGTAGGCAAGTTTGGTAAGTAAAACAATACAGAGTCCCTCTAACTTACAATAGCCCCAGGATACAAGATTCTTAACATACAATGGTCTTCTCTGGGCCATCATAACTTGAAACCAGATTCAACATAGAATGCCTCAGAGACTGCTGATGTGTGGTTCATGTGGTTGACTAGTGAGCCAACCAATCAACATAGTTATTTCGCTGGTAAAACACCTGTATTGGCTGTCTATTAGCGCCTTCCTACAGTACAGTGGTGGTATTACATGTCCTGTACTGCTCTTTACCTGTGTCAGGATGAGCTGTAATTTATATGAGTACACTGTGTGTCCTGTAGAGGACCCTGAAGAAGCTCCTTTCCTCTTCATAGAAAGTGATTTACAGCCTCCAGCAGCTCTTTCTGACTGCTATATCTAAGGACTGGTTTTATCTATCATAGTTAGCTGCTTAATGCCCTTTAATCTTCATTTTCTCTTATTTTGGGATGACATTTTGGGTTTTTGGAACTAATCACCAGCTTTCCATAGAATTATGGTCTCAGGTTACAATGATTTCAGCTTGCAATGGTCGCCCCAGAACCAATTAATAATGTAACCCGAGGGACCACTGTAATTTATTTGATAGATTTGCTGTTTTTTCAAACAGTTTTTTGAGTTATACAAATGCGAACAAGATAAGAAATAGAAAGGAAGTAAGGATAGTGGCTAGTATAATTCCATACGTACAGTTCGCAGTTGTTATGAAGGGAGCATAAGGGTAAATTATTTAAGTTGGCTATGGTTGTCTACTTACCAGCGACATGAAAAATGATCAATAATAGTAGGCAGAACACAACACGTGTTCTGGTTTATGGGAATAAAGAGAAAGAGAAACGGGTATATGAAGAGTGGTGTGGGAGATGGAGGAGAAAGAGAAAAGGAGGGTTGTGCTTGGACCATTCCTTGTAGACCAAAGGCCATAATAAAATGTCACTGGGTAGGAAGAGTGAAATAAAATAGAAATTCTCTTTCTCCTTCTTTCCTCTCCTCTGTTGTTTTATGTTAAACATATATTTAATAAAATTATATACTATTGCAATTTTCACACTGGCCACTAGGCCCAAAATATGATAAGACTTCCTATCTTTTGAGAGCAGCTACATGGGTCATAAACAGAATAAACAGGAGAGGGTCTAATTGATTTATATTGGAGAGTTTTCTAGGCATGTTCTATGACCTATGCAGAGGTCAGGAGAGAGCTGATAACGTGATATCACCTATTGTGAATTGTCGATCCTGTGTTATCTGTATAGAGGTGTTACTGGGCATTGTATCATTCCTGTAGTGATAATGAGTTAGCTACTGAAAAGTTACCTGTACAGAACAGGAAATCATATCCTATTATTAGGCCTAGTGGTCAGTGCAAAAATTGCAGGATTATGTAAATTTTATATATATATATATAGTGACATGGAAAATTTTAAAGAATCATCAAAAATTCTAAAAAAAAAAAAGTATTTAAACAATAGGCTATTTTCTGATAACACATTCACTTTAGAGGATCCATTTTAAGGTCCTCTATGTGATGGCAAATGGCAAACTTAAATGCTGACTCCACTGTGCCTCCCCTTGTTAGGCTACTTTCACACTGCCGTTTCTGGGTCCGCCGAAACGGACTCTCACAAGCAGCCCAAAATGGATCAGTTTAGCCCCAATGTGTTCTGAATGGATAAGGATCTGTTCAGAATGCATCAGTTTGTCTCTGTTCTGACTCCATTCCGCTCTGGAGGCGGACACCAAAACGCTGCTTGCAGCGCTTTGGTGTCCACCTGGCGATGCGAAGCCAAACAGATCCTTCCTGACTTACAATGTAAGTCAATGGGGACGGATCTGTTTTCATTGACACAATATGGTGCAATTGAAAATGGATCCGTCCCCCGTTGACTTTCAATGGTGTTCAGGATCCGTTTTGACTTTGTTCATGATAATGCAAACGGATCCGTTCTGAATGGATACAAGCGTTTGCATTATCGGTGCGGATCCGTCTGTGCAGTTACAAGACGGATCCGCACCAAACGCAGGTCTGAATCTAGCCTTATACTGTTCCCACAATGCCATACTGTCGGTTCCACAGAGCTCTGGCGACAGACTGTTAGCTTCTTTGACTCAGAGAACAGGAATAACTGTGAGAGAGTAGCACTCACATAGAGGTCTGCTGCTCAGACTAGGGGAGGGGGATAGGCTGACATATGGCCACCCCAATTCTGAACAAATCCTTTAAGAAGTGATCAGTATTAAGACTAAATGGAAAACCAGACAGAGAAATAAAATATAATACTGTAAAACAAGTATACATTTTATTAGGGCTTGTGTAATGCAGAAATACTTTCATGAATGACACAGACTGGCTACATATTATATAATCATCTAATATAAAAATATTCCATACATATTAATAATTCAAAACATAAATTACATCTTCAGAGCAATTGACAGCATACAAGAAATCCTACAAGCAATAAATCTAGAGGTATTCCAGTTTTAATGATTACATTTATTCATTTAGAGAATAGGATGTTGAACAATTTTCTAATATGCATGTATTTAAAAAATTTCTTACAGACCTTCATTATTTCCATGCTGTAACCCCTCTCTAAAGAAATAAAAATGGTATGACCCATTTTACTCCTGCAAAATGCATCCATGGGAGAGATAAATAGGACTAAACATGGTGTCAGTCGTGTGACTTCTGGCTTTCAGTTAACTGTCCAGGTATCTAACAGGCAAGTTCCTCATCATATCTCAGTGTCTGTGCAAAAGCAGATCCCTATAAAGTGTGTTGTGTTTTTGTTTTTATTTGCAATAAACTTTATTTACAACATGACAACATCACCTAGAGACAGGCATCCATGTAAATTCACACAATAACCATTATAATATTCAATTTCCACCATTTGTGTGTTCAGCAAGCACATGTATGTCATGTAATACTGTTGCTAAGGCTGGCGCGGCCTATAAGCAGGCTAAGCAGCCGCGTAGAGGGCACCTTGGGAAGGGGCACCGCCAGGAGCGCTGTCCCCCCTCATGCTGCAGCCGCCCGAGCGCTCTATATTGAGCCTCTGGCAGCTGCAGCACTGCCCGGGCTGGCGCGTCCATGAGGGCGCACCGCCCAGGGGCAGCAAGAGGGGCTGACAGGAGGGGAGTGCTGTCATTCCCCCATTGTAGCGTGGCCGAGCCCTGTATGGTCCGCGGGTACAGGGAGCATACAGGGAGCATCTGTCTCCTGTACCTGGCTGGACCGAAATGAAGTGCGCACACAGTGTGCACTTCCTGTCAGTCCGCTCGGGTACAGGTAACAAAAGCACCTGTACCTGCAGACCATACAGAGCTCGGCCACGCTACACTGATATTAGTCGTGACGTCACTGCGCCTGCGGTAAACAGCGAGAAGGCCAAGGCACTACTGCCAGTGCCCCTGCCTTCTCAAACAGCTGATCGGCAGGGGACCCCTGCCGATCAGATGCTGATGATCTATCCAGAGGATAGATTATCAGTTTAAAGAAACTGCAGAACCCCTTTATATGGCAGATCATATGGGTGGGGCATTGTGATGTCACATGGGGGGGGCAAACTTTTCTTTTGCCTATGGCGGCAAAAATCCTTGCACCAGCCCTGACTGTTGCTTATCGAATGTCAGAAATTACATGATGTAAAGAGTGTGATGTCAGTGTTTCAGTTTGGCTATGAATACATAGATAGGACTGATATATAGGCTAAACCATTATACTGCCTCTAGGGGTCAACTGCCTGATATAAGAAAAGAAAATTGTATGAATTGCTATTCTATAAACAAATAAATGAAAACCAAAATAACCCCTTTACAATAGTAGAAAAGTGATTCATTTAGTTTACACTATGTAAAATACTAGCATCTCTCATTATTACAATAGGAGCGGACTTGTGAGATAAGCCTCTGAACTGTGAATTGTTAAAATTGTGTTTATAACATTGGAGTATCCTCCCAATGTGACACTGTGGTAAACTACCAGTGTCCTATTTATATCATATTATATAATATTTATACCCTGGAAAAAAAAATGAAGATTCCTAAAAGGAATCTCATTTTGTAACAGAATTCCGTTTGTAGGTCCAAAATTATCTGTTGATTAAATCCCTAACATATTTATAGCAGTAAAAGCTCTATTTTTCTGAAACAGAGCTCTAAATCCACTCCATAGTCATAGAGTTGAAGATTGTGACTACCAGTAGACATCACTAGAGGGAGCCTAGATGCATTCTTGTGCTGTATTGTTGCCTGACTTCAACATGGAAACAGTATTCAGTATGTTCCCAAGCATCCTCTAGTGGTGGCTGCAGGCAGAATGTTACAATTTAAGAGGGGTTATGATAAAATATTGATGACCAATCCTCAGGATTGGTTATCAAAATCAAATCGGTGGAGGTCCGACTCCTGGCACCCCTGCCAGTTAGCTGTTTGAAGAGGCCGTTGAGTGATGTGGCATCTTTCTAGGCCAGTGACATCACAGTCATCAGTCAATCAGTCACATGGCCTATGTGGTCATGTAAATAGGTCTTGCCTGCAATAACAAGCACAGCCAGTATACAATGTATGGCGCCATGTATAGCGGCAGACTGGAAACTTAAAGTAGCCCTGAAAAAAAATTAAATGTGGCCCCATGTTTTAGCCAGGTCCAAATTGACAGAAGTCGGGGCAACACAAGTAGGCAGGCCTAACACAAGTAGATGAGGCCAACACAAGTCAGCACAAAATACCATCCCAGCAGAACAAAACACCACAGTGCAGCACCATAAAACCTCCCCAGAAGCTGTCCCTCTGTGATCATTAATAGCTGCCACATTCTGTTCTCCTTTTCATCCAATTGCCTCTAATAAAGCTTTGGAGCAGGCAACTTAGGAGTTGAGATATGGGCCACAGCAACAAGGCAGTCCTACCTTCAGCATGCTGCCTGGACTTCCCTGAGTAATGACCCCAATAGTGCCCCAGGTAGTATGCTCCCCAAGTGGCCAAACAAAGAAGAAAAAATAAAATACCTGGGTGTTGTTGGAAGTTGCCATTTCCTATGAAGCCCATGTGTCCCTGCACCATTTATACACTGCCTCATACAGTGGCCTGTGGCCTATAAGGTGACAGGCAGGCAGGCTCCCATGGCCCACAGCAGTATTCAATGGAATCACTGCCCTAAGAACAGTGATACAATTGAATTTAGGAGGCCACCTGCGGCTGCCAGCCAGGTACATAAGAACCTAATGCTCCCAGCATTTATATACCGCTGAGAGCATCAGATCATTATGTACCCAGCCAGAGGCAGTGAGGAGGGCTTGGGTGACCCTGTGGAAAATGGCCCACCGTGAACTTTCCCTGTAATGTCTATAGACAGTCCACCTGTGTGTGCTTGCCATGCTGTGAGGAAGCTGAAGCGCTCTTTCAAACAGCAGATTGAAAGATCATCAATATTGTATTCTTAGAAAACCCCTTTAACTCTATCAAGAGAATTACTTAGACTCAGGGTTGTAGCTATAGTGGAAGCGGGGAAGCGGCTGACTTCAATGGTAGCAGTGCTGTAGTAGAAAGCTAATACCGCTACAGTGCTGCTGGTACTATGTAGCTCCAGCACTGATTTCCGTTGACAGAGCTACACAGAGTAGTTGATCGGTGAAGGTGTGGGGTGTTGGACCCCCGCAGATAATCTAGTGATGACCTATCCTAAATATAGGATATCATTTAAAAAGCCTTGGACAACCCCTTTGATACAAGGTCGAAGGACAACACAGTACAAGTTCTCCCAAACCTCCTAATAATAATAATGAAATTAGACCTCATTGTATATGATTTATTTACAAGTGGCATGATGGCATTGACCCATACAGACAATAGGCCTGCAAATGTAATGTACGCTAGTGTTACTTGTGCCACAAAAATCATTTGGAAGTAAGAAGATACAGTAAAAAAATATTCAAGAGAACAACATATAAATAAAATGTATGTACTGTATATTCATTTCCCCTATTAGGGCCCCTATATATTTACACCTTGTTTAGCTTTTCTTTCCTTCTTCAGATCTCATAACTGCTGTAGTTATATACCTACAGTATTGTGCCTGCTCTGGGGTTGCTATGGTGGCATCAACAGATATCAGTTCATGGACTTCCTGTCATGTGACCTCCACTAAGAGTTGAGGTCACATGATGGGAAACCTACCATAAGTCCTTTATATGTACATTCCTGCAGCAGGTAAAAGTGAGAAAAATCAAAATTATAGCAGGCATAGACTCGATTTGTGGAGGAAGGACTAAGAGAGTAAGGAATACCCCAGATGCCCCAAAATTATTAAGAGATTTGTAGCTCTTAATAAACTTGTCACAACTCAATTAGTTCTCCCTAAAGTGTTCTGAATACCACAAAGGGATATCTTCAAGGGGTTTGTTAAAGGGTAATAGTCAAATACTCATATTAGTATCTCTTATGTGGAGGACACACTTAGACAGGTTATAAATTATGGTAGGTAGAGACCTGACCTCTGGGATGCTCACCATTACCAAGGGCCCCATTCCTAGCCAGTGACTTGTAAGCAAATCAACCAGTAGCAGAAGAAGCAATTACAGTAATAACCTTATATAGTAAAGTTGTGATATAAGCAATTCTGAAGAGTAGCATACCTCCAACTATCTAAAATTCTGTGTTGATTTATAGTCATGCATAGAGAGAAAGTTAAATTGTAAAATTCTGTATGGGATCAGTCACCAGTAGAGGGAGATTAGGAACAAAGTTACTGGCTTTAATAATGACATATCCCAAAGTGACACGTCACCACTGAAGCCAGTCATTGGCTGTAGTGGCACAGTTGGCCATATCCAGGCCCCGGGTGGAAGAAAACAAGCTGCAACCAGAAGATATAGGAACAGGTGCCAGCATGCAAGAACGGAGTGGTTGAGAGCAGGTATCTTTAGGACGGTGATGTAGGCTAGTGTCTTCCCTTAAAAGTTAAAGAGGACTTGTCACCGATAAATACAGTGCAATCTGACAGCACCATGTTATAGAGCAGGAGAAGCCGAGCAGATTGATATATATACTTGTGGGAAAAGATTCAGTAAAACCTGTAATTTATACATTTATATCTCTGCTTTTTCTCCCTTCTGTGAAGAGCTATCGGTACAGAGAGTAGGGGTTATCATTGACTGACAGTACTGTGTGTATGTGTCCATACAGAGATATGGCAATCACTGATAACCCCTCCCTCCTGTACCGATAGCTCTTAACAGGGCTGCCGATAGAAATGGAAAAACTACAAGTTTTACTGAATTTTTCCCACAGAAATATATATCAATCTGTTTAGCTTCTCCTGCTCTATAACATGGTGCCTGCAGATTGCATTGCATTTTTTGGTGACGTCCTCTTTATTACTCCCAGAAAACCCTTCTAAGGAAGCAGAATTTATTATTATATCTGTATGCAGTGAATTCCCCCTAGTGGTGGTTGCGGATAGGCAGAACATTTTCATATAACTTTATAGAGTTCTGACCCCTTAAATTAGATATTGTGACATTAATCAGCACAGAAGTTTAGACCTAACTGATGTCATAGTTGGAAGAACACTTTACCTTTACATAGCATACTGTTGTTCAGAGTAAAGGCCTAAATAATATGTCACTGAAAACAATATAGCTGTACAACAAATATATACTATACACATGGACCATAAAGAACACCTTTTAACATAAAAAGTAGAAATCCACTCCAGTAAAGAGTGAGGTAAGAATGCCATCTCCAGATTAGGTTCATCAATCTGTATATATTTGCTTAATACCACAAACGAAAGAGAATATGTGGGGGCCAATGGCATCGCTATCAATATATTGACCTTTGCCTTTCTTCTCATAATGGGCATCTATTTCCTTACAATGTCACTTGTGTCCTGTCCACTGTGACAAATTGATTAGGAAGGAGAAAAGAGAATCTGAAGGCCCAACAACATAATCCACTAGGGCTGAAGACTTCTGCATGACGTTATCTGCAGGAACAGCTCTCCACGGACATATTGGGGTAGACTTTCAGCACTACATTCCGACTTTCATCCAGGAAAAGGACACTTAAGGAGCTCATTTTTTCTGGCGTACAGCAAGGTTCTGGGACACCTGGAATTATGCCGACAGCCTTGACTATGCTCTGTATTGTTGCATGGTTCGAAGGGCGCACCACCTGTCGAGAGAGAAGCATTGGAAAGACATGTAAGATATAAATATAAAGTGGTTTCAATTGTATTATTTTCAAGTCAAGGATTAGTCAAAAGGATCCGTTTTTTTTTTTAGAAATAGCACCACTTTTGTCCATGGGTTGCTTCCAGTGTTGCAGCCAGTAATTTACTTTAGTCAAGATGATCCGGAATATCAGATACAGTTCATAGGCAAGAGTGTGACTGTTTCTGGAAAAAATAATCCTTCTGCTGTGTGATCACTCTCCATCAGGACCCACCTCTTCCTACTCCCTTTAGTCACTTGAGTCTTACTTTTCACCCTTTCAGGGTGTGGATGTAGGATCATTTGCTCAGTCTGACTACAGAGCAGATCCATTAGTTAGCAATAGAATTTTGTATACCAATAACTACACCCAGCCGAGAAACAGGACTAAGGGGACAAAATAGGTACTGAGGATATATTCCGCTGCCACTGCAACTGTTGTAGTGAATTCCATAGGAGGGAGAGACATGTCAGAAGACTTTGAGAGCATGAGGTGAGAAGAAGTTCACAAACAGAGTGGATATTTTGCTTCAGAAGGGGAGTGGACGGCTCATATTGTTTCAATTTTTAAGTAAAAAACTGCAGATATGGATCCAACATTATTACTAGTGTTGAGAAAAGTGGCAAAGCATCTGAAGCAGAACTCAAATTTTTAGTACTTTGTGGTAACAAATCAGTTTTCCTAAAATGGTGGCTGCACATGTTAGAAAATGAAAGTAAGTGTAGAGGAGACAAGCCCGGGAACGTAAGATCACCTATAATGCCGTGCAGGCAGCCAGTTGGCAGGTAGCCACCCCCCTGTGATAACACAGCTAGGCAGAGCCCTATAAAACCCTGATCCCGCACGGTCACCACCATTTTCCTGTGACCTGAGCATAGGGAAAGACGTAAAAAGATGCGTATGTACTAGGGACAGTGTTGCTGCAAACTGTTAACAGAGAGTGTGGGACAATATTGGAGAGCGAGAATACAAGGGACTGCAGGGAGACTGCAGAGAGAGTGCAGGGAGAGCGTGGGAGACTGCTGAACTACAGACTCAATTTATCGCCATGTACATAACTGTGCAGTGCACCAAGAGTCATAGCTAATCAGTTCTACTAGCTAACGAGTTACTGTGTTTCAGTATTACAGGCAGGCTCAGACTGGCCCACAGGTGTATAAGTGAATCCCCCAGTGTGCCCCTGAGCAAGGGGGCCCCTTCTTATCCACCCCACTGCAAAAGTGGCACATACCACAGTAGACTTACTGCATTACATATAGATATGCAGAGTACAGCACCTTAAGAAACTACCCAGTTTATAATATGGACACATTCATGTGGCTGAGATGACTTATAGGCACAAGGACAGGACATCCAGTGTCCTCCTTTTCCAGGGACATGCCTTCTCAAAGTCACTGCAGTAACCCCATAATCAATCATCTTGAAGCATCTTGCTACTGTCTGATGCTGTGTGAGCAGGTAATATTTGGATATATCCCTATGGTGGGCCTCCAAAATAAATTTTACTGGTGGGCTCTAGACAGCCCAGTCCAACACTGATTACAGGTCACAGGCAAGTCTAATTTGTCACTGTTCATAAGTGTGCAGTGCACCAAAATTCATAGCTAATCCGTTTTGTTAGTGATACAGTTGTTATACACTATGGCCAACAGACAGCTGACTGGGTCCTCCAAAGGAACTTGCAGTGGCAAAAATGATGATGTAGCCGGCACAGGTAGGAGCAGAAGAAGGGGTGGTGGTAGCAGCTGTAGCAACAGGCCAGAGCTGTACTGGAATGGTTGACTCGCTTTTCCCAATCATCTCAATGTACAAAAGCTGCACCATGCTGACACCATGCTTAGTTGGCATGGCCCAGGAAGTTCCTCTATGCCCTTACCTTTCCTGAACCTGCCTCTTGCTTTTGCTGCTCCGTCTGTTAGCCAAGTAATGGTAGCTACCAGCTCTGCTCCGCTTTACAGCGATGATGATCTTTGTGAGGACAGTCAGCAGTTATAGGCCAACACAGACTTGGAGGAGAGGTCCTCTGCGGATTCCTTTAGGCATGCAACCACCGATGATGACAGTTGGGTGGGAGCACAGGTTGCAAGAGGTCAGGGACATGCGCAAGAGACAGGTGAGGGTGACACAAGTGACTCGCAAACATATGTAGATGATGATGTAGTCGATCACTCGTGGGAGCCGGGTGAAGCGGGGGCATTATTAGGGGGTGAGGGTGGCAACGTGCCTGTGAGACAGCAGGGTGGAAGCAGTGGGAGATCTTGAGCGAAATGCAGGAGGGTACGCCGTCTGCTACTCGGGAGACTACTTGTGATGAGGAAAACACTGGCAGTGCACAGGTTCATAAAAGCAGCTGCAAGCAGGCATTACACCATGGTGGAGGTAAAATGCGATACTCAGTAGTATGGGAATATTTCACACAGTCACTGGGGGGTATTAGTGTGGTGCTATGAAGGATGTGTGGGCAAAAGGTGAGGCACGGCCAGAGTGCTAATGTTGGCACGATGGACTTGTGTCAATAGATGGAGCATCACCATAAAGTGGTGTAGGAAAACCATGCCACTCATTTTGTCTTACAGCCTGATGCAGCAACCACTGCATCTCCCACTAGCCCGGACCCCCTCTCCAGCAGTCAGGGCTCATCAGCGTCAGCAGAAGGACGCTGTTGTTCCTTCCCATCGACTTAAATGTTGTCTATTGCTCCTGAGGTGCCTCCTCATCACTTGTTTCGAGAAATCGATGACTGAGGCGATTGCAAAAAGACACAGTGTGCATGCACGCATCCATTGGCGCAGAAGCTCGACGTGCACCTGGCCAAGTTGCTGGTACTTCAGTTCGTCCCTTTCCATGTAGTTGACTCTGCACATTTCTGAGAACTGGTGGCTTGTGCGCACCCAAGGTGGAGAGTCCCAAGCCAACATTACTTTTCCCAAAAAGGTGTATCAGCCCTGCACACGTGCGTCGAGCAGAAGGTGGGACAGTCTTTGGACCTCTCGTGTCTGGTAGAGTTCACGCCAATGCTGATGTATGGAGTTGTAAATATAGTCAAGGACAATATGTCATTCACAGCCCGCTGGGTAAATGATTTTCTGGCCCAGCCATACCAGCAACTTGGCCAGATGATGGCAATGCCACCTCCCTGTTGTAATCATGGGATTTCTGCGCCAATGTCCTCCTCTGCCTCCTCATCCTCTACATTGTCCTCATCCTTCCCTCTAGGCACAGTTCACAGTGGTCCTCCATCATATCAACCATGCAAAGCTAGGTGTTGTCACATGGTTTCAGCACCTTGTCAGCCTGGGCGAACAGAGCCAAACCGGGGAGGAACTTCTCTGTGTCATCAATAAAGAAATCAAATACTGGGTTGCCAACTGGATATCGAAACTATGCTTACTGATAAGGGGGAAGAACATTTTGTCTACGCTGCATCAGGGAGGGCTGGCCTATGTGCCCTGTATGGCACACGTCTTCAATCTCAGTGTCCCTCTCAAGGCTTTCACTGGACTGCAAGAGCTGTTAAAAATGTCCAGGAAACTGTGCATATACTTCAGCCACTCTTACCATGCAAAACACACCCTCCTTGAGCTGCAAAAGCAAAATGCTTTTCCCCAACATCGCCTGATATGCGACGTTTCCACCCGTTGGAACTCCACATTCCACATGTTAGACTGCCTGTATGAGCAGGGCAAGGCGGTCAACGATTTCTTTATGCAGCAGACGGACAGGTTTACCCCCCTGAGTAATTTCCATCTTAGGCAGTGGCAGTTCATGCGTGACACATGCCGTTTGAGGAGGCCACATTATTTGTCAGTGGGAAGAACAACTATGGGATGAATGATGTCATTCCACTCCTTCACATCCTGGAGGGGATGCTGAGAAATATGATTGGCAAGGGAACAGAAGAAATGAGACCTACATCTCACAGCCAGGTATATTCTGCCCAAGGTACAGGAGAGGAGAAGGAGGAGCATGAGGAGCTAAAGAACAACGACGAAGACCACATAGATGACCCTGACCGACTGTGGCAGTATGCAGTGCAGATGGAAGAAGAGAGACCCTCTGAGCCCTTTGCCAGATGCATGCTGTTATGTTTGCGTAGTGATAGCTGCATTTTCAGAATTTGGCAGAGGGTTGACTACTGGCTAGCAACATTTTTAGATCCTCGCTACAGGTCAAATATGAGTGGATTTTTAAGACCTTCTGAGAGGGATGCAAAAATGGACTACTATAGAGACATGCTTTGTAGTCGCTTAGTCACTGCCTACGAGCGCCATCTGCAGTCTTCAGGAAGGTCTGACTGGGGGAACTCTCTGCGCTCACACTCCACTGCCATGACTGATGGGGAAGGAGCAGCACCTGCTCCATAAGCAGCAAGTTAAGTCTGGTCTCTGATGGCCAGTTTTCTTCAGCCACCTTCTGAAGAAACCACCCAGCAGCAGCAACATTAGGATATTCAACAGAACCTCAACCAGCAAGCAGTGGCATACTTAGACTGCACCCTTGATTCAAGATCCCCTGGACTACTGGGTCATGCAAACTTGAAGTGTGGCCGCAACTGGTCGAGTGTGCCATGCTGTCCTTCCAGGCCAGTAGTGTGGCATCAGAGTGGGTGTTCAGTGCAGCAGGGGGCATAGTTATCCCCATAGAACTCGCCTTTCCTCACAAAATGTTGACAAACTAACCTTCATAAAGATGAATCAGGCGTGGATCAACCAGGATTTCCAGACACCGGTGCGTGATGCAACAGAATAGATAATTCTGTCACTAATGATCATAATGTAGTATGCTCACACACTGGAATATTGTGCAAAATGGGCCGTTACTTCTGGACACGTGCTGCTGCCACAATTCTGATACTGCCACCCGCCTGATGCCACCTGCCTGATGCCTCTACTGCCATTCCTACAATGGGGCATCTTGGCCTACTGATATGTACATGTTACATTTTTAAAAGGATATGCATGCCACTGGGCCTTGCTATTACACTGCTGTTGTTAGATTCTGCTACTACTGTTATCTGCCACCATTTTGTGCTGCATGCCACTGCTGCTGCCCCCCCCTCTCCCCAGTCTTCCATGGGGACACTATTGTCACTGTCACGTCTGCTGTGCCACCCTCTCCACTCTGTCATGGGGCCACTAGTGTCACTGCTACTGCTGCCACCCTCCCCAGTCTGTCATAGGGCTACTATTGTCACCTACTTGGTGGCTGTGATGCTCTCCGCTGCGATTGGCAACTCATAGCCAGGGAGAAGGAGACACCCCTTGAGAAACACGGCCGTCTCCTCTTCCCTGTACCGATGGTATGGATTTACATACAGGGCGGGAAACCAGAACAGGGGGAAGAGCGGTGGAACGGAGCAGCGCATAGAAAAAAAATGAGCGATTTAACATGTCATCAATATGCCCTACACTGCCAGGTATTTATATGGTAATCTCAGAAACAGTGAAAGGTCCTCCTTATCCTTCAGTTCAACAGAGGATGGATGTCATTGTACTGACATCCATTTGCTCCAATTCCGTCTATAATCAATTTTTATGCCACATTTGAAATGCTGCTTTTAGGCAGATTGGCCTGGGTATACCTGATTTATACGAATTAATTAATAACTAATCAAATTTCTTTTCGAAATTCGGTGAAGCTGCCGAATTTAATTTTTCAAAATGGTCATCTCTAGTTATCACATATGGGTCACCTCTTCAGTTACTAAATAAAGCACCAACCAACTTAAAAAAATGTAATGTAATTTAAAATATATATAAAAAAATATATAAAAAATTTAAAAAATCAAAGTTTAAATCACCCCCTTTCTGTAGAATAAAAAATAAATACATGAATAACAAAAAATATGAATTGATGACAGCCATCATGGGTATCACCACGACCAAAAATGCCCTTACTATTGAAAATATAAAATTTTTTCCAATACAGCAAATGGCGTAACGGAAAAAGGGGTCAAAATGGCCAATTTACATTTTTTCATTGCTTCTTTTACCCCAAAAATGTGATAAAATGTGATCAAAAAGTCCCACACAATCCAAAATGGTATCAGTAAGAACTACAGATTGTCCGGCAAAAAATAAGTCCCCACACAGCTCAGTAGATATAACTATAAAAAAAATGTTACAGGGGTCAGAATATGGTGATGTAAAAAAAAAACATTTTTCAAAGTTAAAATTTATTTTTACTATTTAGACATAAAAACCTATACATATATGGTAATGTTGTAATTGTACTGACCCACAGAATGAAGCGCTCAGGTCAGTTTTGCCACAAATGAAACACCATGGGAACAAAAGCCGTAAAACAGTGGAGGAATTGATTTTTTTTTCCAATTCCACCCTATTTGATTTTTTTTTACCGCTTCCCACTACATTGTATGCCATATTAAATAGTGCCATTAGAAAGTACAACTTGTCCCGCAAAAAATAAGCCCTCATACAGCTATGTGAACGGAAAAATAAAAAAAGTTATGGCTCAAGGAAGATAGCAAAACGCAAAAACGAAAAAACCACCGGTATCCTATGGGTTACAGACCAGTAACATTTTTCCCCCTCTATCTTCCAGTAGTCAAAGCTTTGGGGTACATATAGTATATTAAATAACTTTTATTATTTTATTGGGGGGGTTAAAAAACAGCAATTTTAACATTATTTTGTGGGATTTATTTTTATGGTATTCACTGTTTGGTATAACTAATATGATAACTTATTCTGTAAGTCAGGTTTTAATATGTTATAATACTTACACAATAAAAACACTTGTTTTTACAAAATAATCTGTTTTTGTGTCGCTGCATTACTAGAACCAGAACATTTTTATTTTTCTGACGCCATAACTATATGAGGGCTAATATATTAGATTCCTTTCTCTTACTGTAGCATGTAACGGGTATCACTAGGGAAAGAATGTAAAATGGAAACTTTATTGATATTTGTTCGTGTGGGGTTTAAGTGTTTGGTTTGACTTATTTGATGCTATGATCCCGAAGCTGGTAAACGTCTGGGTCATGGTGTCAATAGATGGCGTAATTTGTCACAGAGGGGTAATTAGATTGGCAAACGCTCATCTTCTCACTCCTTTCCTGAATAAGAAAGAACTTCATATGTGACAGTGAGAGCAAGTATGTTTTCTGATTGATGGAGGAGAGGGAGATAAGTAGCATGCACAGATATACATGTTGCCTCTCTCCTCCCTGCAACATGTCAGCCCCCTTTCCCCCACAGGCTGGCTGACATCAAATCCAGCTGCAGGGGGGCTTTAACACTTCATATCGTGGTCTCTGTAGCAAGTAGATATACGTGTCTTCTTTGAAAGCTGTCAGTCTAAGCTTTAAAACAAGACCAGGATTACTGCATTATCTCCGCGGAAACTGGGTTGGGATTGAAAGCAGCTGAAACCTGTCTTTACTTTCAGCTGCTATCGCTACCCACCCGATTTCTAAAGGATATATCTCCTGATATAGAGGAGTTAATGTTGGTCTTGTTTTAAAGCTTAGATTGACAGCGTTCAAACAATATCTCTAGCTGCTATACAGCCTGATATGTAAAGGGTTAAAGCACCACTACTCCTGCTGCCTGAGTTCTGCTCAGGCTGAACTGGTAGGTCCTTTTCCTGAAGCCCGAACAGAGCACGAGAAAAACTGTTAGGGGATAAAAGTTCAATTTCAACAGCGCAATCTTTTTTTTACCTTTAATAGACAAGTTATAATTTAAAAAATCAGAAAATAGACAGATGTCAATAAAATTTAATTGAGAAGAATTACAAAAAAATTAAAAATAAAACCTCCAGACCAAGATTGAAAGCCCTAGCCCGTGCACATTTCGTAAACTAGGCCATGTTATATACTACATAGATGGTAGACAATATTAAGCACAAATCTAAATTCTATTTCAGGGTTGTGTTTTAATATTTGTCACACAGTCTCAGGACAGAAATTTATGGCATATAGCTGGGTTATGTGCAATGGGTAGGGCTCAAATACCCCCTACCAATCACTAGATGAAGTTCCACTGTTGCTAGGAAAGAGCTGTACCACTTGGTCTCTTGGATATAAAGAGAAAACCATACAGCTTCAGAATAAAAGTCAAACAAAGCCAACAAGAGACCAAGGTGCATGGTTCCTTTCTAGCACTACCACCAGTCACAGTGTTTGGACTTCTGTCAATCAAACATATGCCACTTATGTTTTTGATGAGACAACCCCTTTACAAGTCCCAAAATGCCCCCAGCATTAGGTTGAGGCTACACCCAAAGCTACAGCTGTTGTCCAAAGGAACACATTAAGTTGTGGTGGCATCACAAAAATGCTTTAAGGTTTTGTCCCATCTGGATATGCCATAAATGTCTGATAAGGTGCAGGTCCTACCTTTGGCACCTGTTCCTATCCACGAAAGAGGTCCATAAGGAAGGATGCCCCTCATGCATGGCTTCTTCATTCACTGCCATGGGATTCCTGAAAATAGCCAAGTAAGCGCACTCAGCTATTTTCAGAAGTCTCAAAGAAGTGAACAGAGAAAGTCGCGGATGCATGATGTCCTCTCCATTCCTGACAGGGCTCCATTACTGAGATCACCCATTGGATAAGCCATAAATATTGTATGAGACTCCTATGCAAAATCAATAACAGGGCCCCACCCATCATGTGCCATTCATACTGCCATGGCAGCAGGGGCGTAGCTATAGGGGGTGCAGAGGTAAAAGTCGCTACCGGGCCCAGGAGCCTGAAGGGGCCCAAAGACACTTGTGCCACATAAGAAGACACACAAAGCACTGAGGGAAGGGGGGCCCAAGCTGAACTCTTGCACTAGGGCTCATGAGTCTATAGCTACGCCCCTGTGTGGCAGACCAGGTATAACTACTATCTCGGGACCCCCTATGCTATAAAACTACTGTACATATATAAGTATGTACATGTGAAAGCTTTTTATCAGTGTGCAAGCATAACAGATCTAAGAATACCATATTACAGTAGAATTACTGGCCCATCCTCCACACCGGAGGAATTTGCCTCATAGTGACAACCTATAAAGCACAATCTTTATAGCCCTGAAAAGGGAAATAATTACTGCTGCCCTAATATACTACCCCTTTAAATTCCACAGTGTATACAAGCCCCTGAAGCATAGGCTTCACTTAAAGCTCAAATATATGAGCACCCCCTTGGGAGCAGATGAATCTACAAACAAGAATAAAACCCATGTTGTGTCACACAGCCGTGTAAGAATTGTAAAACACTCTGGGCAGGCTACTCGCTCGTAACTTGTAAGGATCTGCTTGGCTCATGCCTTATACACACATATTTACCAGTTCTGTAAACTGACACTATATCCTGTGAGAGTAAAGCGCCGTACTACCGAGTTATTCTCCCCTAGATGCAATGTTTCAGTGCCATGATTTAGAATCAAATCCATATGGAGGTTCAGTAGGGTCCAAAAGTAGTCTATGGGTGCAGTATTATGGCTATAACTCATAGGTTGTGCAAGGCTGTAATACATAGGTGTGTATGTATATACATTATATGTCATAGTATTCATGTACTCCTTTATCCACTGGGTGGTGCTGTTCTATATTGTAAGTGCATGTATGTTTCCATACTATATTTTGCCAAGTGTTTAAGTAAAGGCGCAATTATAGACGATCCGTCATGCACAGTGACGTTTACTTATGTATCTTCTTAACTCCTTAATATCCCAACATTGTTTGTAAGTGAGAATACTCCTGTAATGCAGTCCTGTACAGTGGCATCATATGGTAGCTCATACGTATCTATCCATAATACTAGATCTGGAATACTACATGTCCTACTTATAAAAAAGAGAAACATAATTATCTGAGGGCACACTGCCTGCTACCAATGGCATGCAAGAATATACCCTCTTTGGATAGATATGTGCATATTTATACCCTATACATGTGTTGCTTCTAGGATCGAGCTGATTTCAGTGGGATGATGAAGACATCTCTATTCTGTCTGCCAGAGCTTCAGCCAAAGGTTGTAGTAGGTGCAAACAAGTTATTAACAGGATGGATGTTTCCTATGTGGCCCTTAGTTTACCCCAAGGATAAGCAACAGGTGTCTGATATCTGTATTTCTCCCCCTGCTTAATGAATGTACCAGAACAACAGATTTATCCCATAAAAAATATTAAATTTTCAAACCAGCACGTAGATCTGAATACTTTGATAATTGCATGTAATTAAAAATTTTGCATAGCCACTAAGTTATTCAATGAAATGTATTCATATATTGCCACCTGCTGTTGATTCTTTTCCCTAATTCTCTGTCCACCTCAGTAACATCATTGAGGTGGTCGCACATGCTTAGTTCCATCCTTCAACTGTCTCCCGCCATAACTACTGTTATAAGCCATGACATTTAAAAGGAGAGAGCTGCACCAAAAAGGACACACATCTGGAGAACAGACACGTCACATGAGCTGTGACAAGGAGAGAGCTGCAGCAGAAAGGAAACACACCCTGAGTTCCCAGCTTGAAATAAATCTAGCGGAGTAACAGGAGCAATGAATTGGTGGAGATGTGGATCTGTGTGAGGTCCAGGGTTTCTTCTAGCTTTCTTAGAAAGAGATTTGTATGTGCTATATGATGTCTGGTGTTAATGTTTTGCATAAGGGTACCATCCGCATTTTTTACGAACCCGTTAACTTTAACGGGTCCATGGTCTGCATTTTGTGTCAAAGTATAGTAGATGTTATACCTTCTGGAAAATGGACAAACGGACAAAATTTTTAGCAAAATTTACCACCCCTAATCAACCTATAAAAAGTATGAAAGAAAAACGTAGGTGTGTTGCGCAAATCACTAAAAGGTTTTTGGTCATTGAGGACCAAAACACCAAAAAGTGGTCACTGACGGGTTAAATTAAGTAAAATATATCAAGGAAATTCGAGGCACAGATACAGTTGTTTATGCGCCTATACCCTGATTTGACACAAGCTGAATGTTATATGCAGTGATGGATGGGGATAAGGGTCACATTTGAGGCTGTAAAATTTGTCAGGTTGACCTCCAGTGTTACAAAGAGTAATCAGCTGCTAATTTCTGGAAACAGCACCACCCTTGTACGCCATGTCTCGTGTTGCAGCTCAGTCCCATTCACAACCCTTTTATAGGATTGGACATTTCTGGTACATCCACGGAATAATAAAGATATGGCATAAATGACTAATAAGTGCAAGCCCCACCTGAGACCCTTGTCTTGTAGCTGTGAATGAAGAGGTGGATACAAAAACCCCTTTAAGGATATAGGGGTCATTTATTAAGACCAGCTTTTAACCCCTGTGCTGGAGGTGGATCCACCGAAGTTAAGTAGAGGTGCTGGCCTCTACATAACTTCGGCGCGTCCACCGCCAGTCTAAATCTACGCCAGCTTCCTTGCTCGCGTAGATTTAAAACATTTTCTATGCCTAAAACAGGCGTAGAAAATAATAAAAGAGACGGGGAGCGGGGAAAAGTCACAGATTGTGGCACAAATAACCTTTGCACGGCAATCTGCGACAGATATATGCCAGAAACTTGTCGTATATCAGTTGGTAAATGACCACCGTAGTCTTTACATATACCAGATCTTACCTAGGTGTGAATGGGATGTTTAAAAGCCATTAGTCTTGAAAAAAAAACATAGTACTGAATAGCCTCCATCAGGACAGCCGAGCTTGCCATAGTGATTGGCCATGGTTGCTAAGGCTCATATTTGAGAGTGGGGCTAATATTTGAGAGTGCCCTAATAGGTCTTATTTCCAGAAGTTGTTGAAGGTAATATCTAAAGCCAGCAGAATTGTAAATGCAGCTCGGGAATTTAGTGCAGCCCATAACTTAGTATCAGTACACGATAAGTAACATAAGGGTACGTGCACAGTGCGTTTCTAAATCCTGTAGGCTCTTCTGGTAGCCTGTTGCTACTATTTTATCTATTTATATGACCGCTATTGATTTTTTGGAAACTCCATCACTAGGTAAAGGGGCACATTAGTTGCCACATGTAGCGCTTATGAATCACTGGTAATTGCCATGGAATTCAGGTCCATCGTTTCTGGTTGCAAGTTGCTGCCCAGCAATTAGCCTTAAATCCTGAACGCTATCCTTGCCTGATAACAGCCTTGTAATAGCCCTCTAATTTACCCTTATTTACAACCACTCACCAAAAATTGTAAATGTAAACCTAACCCTCTGCTCCTGCTATAGACTGCAAGGTGCCTTCTGTATGATAGAGACAGTGGGCCATCGAAGATAAAGTATGGCTTCAGAAACGGTTGTGTGTCAAGTCAAAATGAGCTTGTTTTGTACATATCTCCCCTTTCCTTTAGCCACTGATAAGGGACTGAATTCCAGGGATCCTCTTACCCACTGTAAATGGTCATACTGTTGGCCAAATGCTCATTTGACAACAGCTATTCCTCCCAATTTTTCCATAAATATGCATGCTTGAGGCAAAGCTTGGAGAGAAAAAGAAACCTTTGCTAGACCCTTCTCAACGCAGCTCAGCTCCCACAGGGACAAATCATGTGGAACATTTCCATTGGGAAAAAGTCGAGAGCACCCATGTATATAAGATAGTTGACCGATATCACCTGAAATTTTATATATAAATGGCCAGCCTAAGGGCTGGAAAGTGGGGATCTAACATTTGCTGTAGGGCTATGAATTCTAGTTATGCTACTGGATCTCACAACTAAGTGAGTAGTGACTAGATCTCATTCAGTTTGGTCTAAGTGTACACTAATCTTACAACTTGTGGTTTAGAAAGGCAACATTAGAATTTCATGTTTGGCCAACAGAAGCTTACGTAGACATCTACAGTAGGAATCTCTGCCTACTGCATCGCTTTCGTGAATTTGTCACTAGACAGCCGTGATGATCTTCAATCAACCAGTTGTGATCTGATAAAGATGACCATCAAATCCCAGTTACATGACTTTTCAAATACTAATCATTCTGGCATTTTATTCCCCTCTCCCAATTGAAATAAATATGTGTGTTTATGGTAGAGTTGGGAGATATAGCCGCCTACTGAATGAATGCTCTGCTGAGAACTACGGTATGTCATGTGTACATACTCAAATGTTTGGGCCAGTTATCTGGAAAAGAATGTTTGTATGAACAGTGCAGATATGCCAGTGATCAGTCAATAAACCAGCAAAACAATCACTTGTAGCTGGATCTAATCAGCACGAAAAGATCATTGTTTGTTGGCAGCACATCTGCCTGTGTAAAGAGGACATGTTTCTGACAAAAGATGAAACTCTATGCGGAGGAACCATCGTAGTAACAATCGATCATGCCCATATAGAAGCGATGGTTGCTGCATGTAAATTCAGGCAACCCGCTGGAAATGACCAGGAACAAATATTACTATGAACGTTCATTCCCGATCATTGCCCATTGGTATTCCTCCATGTAAATGGGTCCTTAGTGAAGAATCCTGATTACAATGTAGGATTATCAAAGAATGCCAACGTAATAATTAACTCATCTTACATTAGATCTTTAAAATTCTAAGTGCGTCCAGGCCCTGGCCGTGTGTTCTTGATTTCCTGAGTGGGCCTCACTCTAAAAAAGGTACCATGTGGAGTACATTGAAAGTTTAGGTTTAGATGTGTTTGGAATTTCTTTAAAAAAGAAATCAGCAGTTTTTCTGGTAATGCTTCAAAAAGTTATTTGAGCCAAAGCCAGGAGTAGTTTCAAAAGAGCCGGGAGTAGTTTCAGAAGGTAAGGAAAATATAAAGAAAGGAATTGCACTTCTCCTTCCTGCTGGATCCATTTGTGGCTTAATCAAAACTGCAGTGGCTATCACATATGTACCTGTATTCTTCTCCAATGTGTTTTTAGAATTCTGGCAACAGAGGAATTTTCAGGCATGTATAGTTATCCCCCTGGGGGTTCTTGGGGAAATCAATATAAACACACACAAGGCCAAAAGAGCCATAAATTCCCACTTTAGACCAACCGATAAGCCTAATAAAATATAACTTTTATTCTCCTAACAATTAAATGGTTTTAATTCTTAAGAGAATACAAGTTATATTTTGTTAGGGTTATCAGTCAAAAGAGTGTTGCTTCAGGGAGGCACAAAATCCCAAACTTTAAAAAAGCTAAATTTGACCAGCTAAGGGAGGCCACAGGCCTAACTAACTGGGACAAGGTCCTCAAAAATAGAAATGCAGCCACAAAATGGGAAATTTTAAAACCATCCTAAACTCTAATGAATTGTCAGCCCTTTACAGAGAGTTGCAGAGAGCAATGAGGAGAAAGCAAAGCTATTAAATTTTTTTTTTTTTCACCATTGTATTCACTGAGGTAAATAAACTGCCAGATAAAATACAGAGTATAAAAGTAAATTCCCCATTTAAAGTGCCCTGTCTGACCCAAAGAAGTGCAGCAGAGTCTTAAAAAGATTAAAATTGACAATTTGCTGGTACCAAATCGCATACACCCCCGTATCCTAAGAGAATTAAGTAATGTCATAGCCAGACCCTTATTACTGATATTTAAGGACTTTATACTGACAGGGATTGTTCCTAAGCATTGGCGCATAGCAAATGTGGTGCCAATATTCAAAAAGGGTCCAAAAACAGAGCCCGAAAACTATAGGCCGGTAAGTTTAACATCTGTTGTGGGTAAACTGTTCAAAGGTTTTCTAAGAGATGCTATCTTGGAGCAGCTCAATGAAAATAAGCAAACAACGCTGTATCAGCATGGCTTCATGAGGGATCGGTCATGTTTCTATGAGGAGGTAAGTTCTAGACTAGACCGGGGTGAGTCAATGGATGTGGTATATCTTGACTTGACTTATAAAATTAGAATGCTTCGACTGGGGGAAAATGTCTGTATGTGGGTAAGTAACTTTCTCAGTGATAGAAAGCAGAGTATGGTTACTAACTTTACACATTCAGATTGGGTAACTGTCAATAGTGGGGTACCACAGGGGTGACAATATTTATTAATGACTTTGTAGAAGGTTCGCACAGTAAAATTTCAATTTTTGCATTTGACACTGAATTGTGGAAAGTAATTAACAAGAAAGAGGACAGTATACTGCTACAGATGCATCTGGATAGACTGAAGGCTTGGGCAGAGAAGTGGCAGATAAGGTTTAACACTGACAAATGTAAAGGTATGCACATGGGAAGGAATAATGCAAGTCATCAGTACATACTAAATGGTAAAACACTGGGTAACACTGACAAAAGTAAGGTTATGCACATGGGAAGGAATAATGCAAGTCACCAGTACATACTAAATGGTAAAACACTGGGCAACACTGACATGAAAAAGGAATTAGGAATTTTAGTGAACAGCAAACTAAACTGAAGAAACTAGTGTCAGGCAGCTGCTGCTAAGGCCAATAAGATAATGAGTTGCATCAAAAGGGGTATAGATGCCAGTTCTGAGAACATAGTCCTGCCACTTTACACATCACTAGTCAGACCAAACATGGAGTACTGTGTACAGTTCTGGGCTCCTGTGAACAAGGTAGACATAGCAGAGCTGGAGAGGGTTCAGAGGAGGGCAACTAAAGTAATAACTGGAATAGGAGGACTACAGTACCCTGAAAAATTATAAAATTAATGTTATTCAGATTAGAAAAAAGACGACTGGGGGAGATCTTATAACTATGTATAACTATATCAGGGGTCAGTCCAGAGATCTCTCCAATCATCTGTTTATCCTCACGACTGTGACGAGGGGACATCCTCTGCGTCTGGAGGAAAGAAGGTTTGTACACAAACATAGAAGAGGATTCTTTATGGTAAGAGCAGTGAGACTATGGTACTCTCTGCCTGAGGAGGTGGTGATGGTGAATTCACTAAAAGAGGGGCCTGCATGTATTTCTGGGGTGTAATAATATTACAGGTTATAGTTACTAGAGATGGGTTGTTGATCCAGGCAGTTATTATGATTGGAGTTAGGAAGGAAATTTTTCCCTCTAAAATGACGAAAATTGGCTTCTACCTCACAGTTTTCTTATGCCTTCCTCTGGATCGCCTTGCAGGATAACAGGTTGAACTGGATGGATGGATGTCTTTTTCAGCCTTACAAACTATGTTACTATGTTACTTCACATTGAAAAACTTTTCACAGTAAAACACTGGTGTTTTAGGGTAGGCTATCAGATTCATGGAGGTTTGAATCCTCAACCAAAACTTAATTTTACTGCACCATACATTTTGCTATAGCTGTGCCTGGTACTGCAGAGTCGTGGGAGTGGGAACCCCACAAGCTGATATTAATATTCTTATCCTAAGAATAGGGTATCAATAATAGAGTATCCAAAATCTCTTAATTATAAAGACTGACTCTTAATAATTTTGTTAAACTTTAAGGTGGTTCTAAGGTGGAGCTTTAGTTTAAGACTTAAAGAGGTTATGCCATGGTTGATGTATACAATGCAAATCAGACATCATGTAGTACACGACAGTCTCTTTCTAAGGAAGGTAGAACCAGCTCTGTACCTCACATGGAACCAAAGATCGCCCCATTCATTGCTTCTGCTAGATTTACTTCAGCAGCTCAGGAGGCATGTCCTTGTGTTGTACTTTCTGCTGTAGTTGTTTCCCTGTAACTTTCACAGTTTCTAGTGAAGATAATGGCATGTGGAAGTTGAAGATTTAAATTGAGGGCATACAACCAGTGAGGTGGATGGAGAAATAAGGAAAAGCGCAAACAGCAGGTGGAACTACACAGATAGATTTTATTAGATAGCTCACTGGCTATACTAAGTTTTTAATTACATGCAATTATAAAGGTATTCAAATCCAGATGCTGGTTAGAAAAATGTAGAATATTCCCTTTAAGTTGAAGCCCCACCTTTGAACCATTTTGCATATTATACATAAGAACTGCATTATCTGTGCCAACAGAAATAGTCTACTCTCTGCTGACTCCAGTTAATAAAAGCACCTACTGGGAAATTGTGGCACTACTACTTGTGAAGGGAGTGATGCCGATAAAAGCAATATATTTCCAATTAGCTGAATAAAAGACAACGCTAATAAGATGTGTTGTGAGGTGGAGATTCTTAGTTGTGCCCAGTGGCATTGGTCTCTCTGATCCAAATAACCAGACCAGTACTATAAATGACATGTAGTTGTTGGGGAAGCCCTGCATTGGGACCAGGAACTTTAAGTAACGCCTCTAGAAGAGCCCTAATTTTAAAGCGATCTATCTATGCCACAGTTCCTTTAATACTCTTGAATATACATGTAAGTTTATCCATGTAATAGGTAAATCAGGGCATGATTAGCGCTTAGAGCAAGAAATTAAGCTAAATTGTTTTTCTGAACTGAAATATTAATAGCCTGATCATTCATGGTCCAACACTCACCGTGTCATCTTTGTTATGCTTATGAAAAACAGTTACCAGTCAAACAGCTACCAGTCCAAGTACTGTATAGGTCATCATTGTTTAACCCCAGGGAAGCCTTTTAAAACTGAGACATTAGCATTCACTTTGTTTGCTTAACTTCTTACCTTTGGCATAGGAAACTCGCAAACACCGGAGCAGTAATAAGCATCAAAAGATTTAGGAGATATAATCCATTCACTCCATCCAATGTCAGCAAAATCCACCTTGAGATATCTGCGGGAGCAGACCCTTGGCTCATCCCATTGGCGTCTCCGAGCTTTCTTCATTGTCCTCTCATCAAAGTGAAGGACTGTAGATTTCGGTAAAGCATCAGCATTATCATTTACCTTCTTCTTCCGCTCCTTCCTTTGGGGCTTTTGTGTCAGTGACTTATATGTATTCTCCCAGAGATCCTGCTTGCTGTAGTGAACATACTTAACGTCAGGGAGTTCATTATTATGGGTGGAAGCCAAAAATGTAGCATCCCTCCTTACTCTGCTCTCTGAAGATGCATTGGGCTGCCGCTTGGAATCGGCAACACTTGGTTGGAGTGGGTCATACCTTTGTAAAGTTACTGCCACACTGTTTGGTTCTGATATTGCTCTGTCGTTGGCAAATACTAAGATGTATGGGGCTCCACTTGGATTACTTTCATGAATAGTAGCTAATTTATGGCCAAAGTCAATTTCAGTCGAAATGAACAGATCTTGTTGACGTTGCGCTTCCTTTATGATGCTGGTTATGTCCTTCACGTGCCAGGCACCCTTTTTATTCAATGTGGCGCTGCTGATATTCCACTTTACCAAACCTAAATCTGTTTGATGGAGAATGCTCTTGAAAATCACACTGACCCTCTGAGTTTGTGGTGGAAGCGAAATACGACAGGAAGCACTCTTGGAACGTTTGCAAAATGAGTCCCTAGGAGGCCTGGGGCCTTTGTCAGGTCCAAAGTGGAGAGTGGCAGCCAAGACAACTTCAGACTGCTGTAGAGATGTTAAGTTGAAGCGATATGTAGGACGGGAAGCCAGAAAATCTGTCAGATAAAGAAGCTTTATTGTATGAGGAACAATTTGTGCCAACACTTCATTTTCTATGGTCGGATAAACTACATGGATGTTTGAGTTCAGGCCCTGCAATGTGTTTGTATGATTAAGGTTACTGTCACACTAGCGTTTAAATTTTCCGATATTGAGATCCGTTATAGTGGCTCAATACCGTAAAAAAAACACTTCAGTTTTGTCCCCATTCATTGTCAATAGGGACAAAACTGAATTGAACAGAATGGAATGCTCCAAAATGCATTCCGTTCCGTTTAGTTGCATTCCCATACCGGAGAGCAAACCGCAACAAGTTGTAGTTTGCTTTCCATCCTGGGATGCGGAGCAAGACGGATCCGTCATGACCCCCAATGCAAGTCAATGGGGATGGATCTGTTTTCTCTGCCACAATCTACGATAATAGAAAATGAATCCGTCTCCCATTGACTTTCAATGGAGTTCATGACGGATCCGTCTTGGCAATGTTAAAGATAATACAACCAGATCAGTTCCATAACGGGTGCAGATGGTTGTATTATCAGTAACGGAAGCGTTTTTGCTGAACCCTGCCAGATCCAGTAAAAACGCTAGTGTGAAAGTAGCCTAAAGTCATCCATAGATGCTTTTGTCAAACCTCTAATATACTTCTAGTGTCATCAACTCTCACAAAAAACCTAAGCTATTCAAGTCCCTAAAGATCCTTTACTTAACTGGCTCAGGGCTGGGATGATTTGAGCCTTTGGGATTCACCATTATCAGTACATTTTAGTTCACGAGCTAGAAGGTTATTGTTTATTGGATTATCAATGTGATTTTAGAATTATGAGTCTTATAGCTTGTCACAGTACCTGTGACAATGATTTTTATTGGTTGTTTTCTTTTTATTTTCATAGCTGGTCCCTAAATGTCAGAAAAGATAACGGTATTATACTGAAATTAGCCTTGTTCATAGTCATGAGTTTAGTTAGTCCAAGGGGCTCCCTTCTTGTTCAGACATCCATGTGATCACATGGTCAGTCAAGTGACTACAGGGGCCAATGGAGGCAGTAAAACTGAAACTGGCTCTACAGTATTTTATACAAAGTGTGTACAGAGGCAGAATCAGAGAATAAAATGCTTCAAACAGATAGGCACTCAACAGTTTATGAGACGCAGCTCTTAACCTTTTGGCTGGACCCGTGCCGCTTTGGCAGGTCTTGATTCTCCCTGCATCAACATCCATTTTGACACAGGGCACATGACTGCTGCAGTCAGTCACTGGCTGCAGCAGTCTAATGTCACCCATGTGGCATGTGACTAGGGCACGTGCTAAATGGGCAACACGTCACCACTGCTGCCAGTTATTGGCTCCAGTGGTCACATGCCCCATGTCAAAACAGATGTTGATGTCGGGAGACCCGGCTACATTGCTGCAGAGCAGGAAGGGCAGCGATGTAGATGGAATATAGTGGTGGGGATCAGGTAAGTATGATGACCACCATGGTTCTGGCCACACTGTGGAGTCTGTTGAAATACACTAGAAAGGTGAACAACCTCTTTCATGTATGGACTTGCCAGAGAGAAGAACAGAATAACTAGTGGTCCTCCTGACCTGAAGACCTCCTCTATTAGTCCAGAATTCTCTAATAGGGTACCTAAAAATCTATTTTCTAAACCAAATATTCCTGTTTTTTTTAGGAACACTATATTTTACTAGAATAGAGAACTGTTTGAGTTCCTGTGGACTCCTAATAAAGCGCTGCCATAATAGGTTTTCAGTTTCAACCACCATTTACGTTCAATGATTGAATCAAAAAGACAATGATATGCAAGTGAAATAATAATAGGATCTGCTTAATCCAATCATATTGATAAGCCCCAGACACTCTTAGTAGGAGTACTAGATATTTCTTATATAAACGGTGTATTACTCCACTGTGCTGAAATAAACTGGGCGAATTTTGGTCACAAAGAGGGAAAAACTACTATAATTTGCATACTACAGGGTAGCATCACTTCACTAATAACTTGTGTAGCTGCTTACCATAGAAGAGGATGGGGAAGTACTGCATGTAAGGGCATGATTGTAACTGTATGACCCTCTCATTTATTGTCATAAGGACAGCATTATCAGTATAGTCCTTCTTTATTAGTATAAAAATCTAATATGAAATTGAGACCAATGGGTGTTGGGGATGAGTGTCTATATGGCAGCCACTATCTCCCCTGCTCCTCATCCATCCCTGCACTTTGAGTGCCTTGTGTGAGATGAGAGCACTACAAATGTTTGTCATTTTCTACACTTTGAGTATACTATACCTTGACCTTTGATAGACTTGACCATTGATACTATCTCAGTAGTCCAATACAAGGGACAGAATAGTAGTCCAATACAAAGAATCCTTTAATCCAATATGTTACGTTTTGGCAAACACTGTATGCCGTTATCAGGTATAATAGTCATATGTGAGATATATCATCCCCATATGCCACCAAACTGGGATATGGGGATAGAACTGCAGGTCTTGTGACTTTTTAAACTTCATTTGGCCCCAAAAAAATTGTGCAAATAGCGTTTTTACTTTGCCATAGCCACTTTCCGAAATGGAGGTGTTGTGTGAGCAGGTCGATTAGCCCCGGCAGATTTATCATCATCTACGCCAGCTACAAGTTGGCATAGATTTCATCCTAGACACACGGACTGCAGGAGGATACACCTCCATAAATTAAGAGCATCCAAGGGATATCAAGACAGACATTGAAACCACCGGTCTTGATAAATCTCCCCCACAGTATTCGCTGGAGCATTGAATGTTGGATTAAAGGATTCTTGCACCAAACTTCTGCTCATATTCCGTGCTGACGCTAACCTTGTATTGGACTATTAACTGTAGGTTGGGTGAGTTGGGCCAAGCCCGAGCGTTGTGCACCATCCCTGAATCCAAAATTATGCTTCTTTGCCATTATTTTGCTGATACCACCGTAATTAATTAGTGCCAGTAGTGGCCACCATTCTCTTTTCTGTATTGAGATGTGGACAGCACACGATTACTAACTCTGCTACGGTACAGGTGACTGATCATAAATAAAAGTGTGGATACACAGCCCATGACTTTTGTGGGATGAAAGCCGAACTGATGTCTGGAACCAGCCAACATGGTCATTTTAAAACATCTGCCCTATTGTGCTAATGACGCCACTCACAATGAGTTTAGTCAGACCCTGTGGACCTGTTGCATTGCATTACACAACATTATGTATATTGAGGTATTACACCAACAGTACTGACTCCTATGAGTTTAGTCTTACCTGGCTGTGCCCGAAAGCTGCGTACCGTGTTCCCATCCTGAGGTCGACTGCCCTCTCGGCTGTACTTCTCATAGAGCTTCATCATGTGCAATGACAGGGGGTCTGTGGCTGGGTTCAGCATCCCTGGAGCTGGGTTAAGGGTTGAGTCAGAGCCCTGTGGTTGCTTGCCTCTGCTCATACTCAGGAACAGTAAGAGCATCCAATAGTGAGAACTCATGGTGAGTGGCCACACTATATCTAGCAGGGGGTAGATGCTCTATATGCTTCTGAGAAGTTGTGATCTCGCCTTGCTCCCTGTCACTAGGTTGTTCTCTGCTGATGCTTGTGTAGCTCTCCCTTTCTCCCGGGTGTCACATTCAAAGCTCAGCTTACAGCTCATACCCAGGAGCTGGGAGGAGTGAGGTTCGCCCATCCCACCCATTCACCACTCACCTCATGCTAGTTGTGGCTGCTCAATGATAACACTTTTTTTTACAGCCAGGGGCTCAGCTTCACTTTAGAGCTCCCTGGGATGCTTTTCTAACTTGCATCTAATCAGTTCCTTTCAGCCCAGAGGTATTTACTGCTGCAGTAGTTATCCTGCTCCCCACTCAGATGTCTCCTCTACAATTTATATCTACACATAGCATGGCAGCTATTAAACCAGAGCATACCAAAACTGGTAAACATAATAATGACCTATACAACGACTAATTATTTAGCTATATTGTCCTTAAAGCATCAAGTCAAAAGTCCATGTTACAGCCGCAACACACAAATCAACAGGAGTGATGTCCGTATGGCCTTGTAGGACATAAACCTGGAGACAATTGTCTACAATGGTCTCCAGAACCGTGTTTCATGTGATACAGTCCAAAGCAGGACATGGTTTGAGTTTTTGTATATCAGAAAACAGTGGTCTGAACAGCATGATTTACTTTTATGAATAGGTCATTATTTTGAAATAGCATAAATTGCTAAATAACTTGGCCAATTTAAGGACTTCTCTAAACAGTGTATCTTACAGGACTTATCATGGTCTGCACAGTGTATACCTCATCATTGTGTGCACAGTGTATTATACATACTTCATAATAATGCTTGGCAATATTGTGGCATCGGTGCCTAGGAGACAAAGGTTTGCAGTGCACATAGTGCATTATTGAAAAAGTTTGGAAGGCCATGCACACCCCTTTTTACAAGCCCTGTCCCCTTTGCACCACCTTCTCAATATGTGAATGGAGACCTGGGCTGTGTCTGATGATGAAGCCCTGGTGCCTCACACAGCTAAGGGCTGGTTTTCAGGAGGTGCCTGGAGGCTTTCCCGATACCAGGAGATTTGCCAACTGTTCTGAGAATTCTCCCATTTTTCCAGGAGCTTTTCAGGGATGTTCCAAGAGAGCAAGCATGATTATAATTCTTTATACATCCCTCATAATTGTCTATACAGTGTATTATACATTGCTCTTGGTTGTCCACACAGCATATAATACATAACTGATAGTTGACTGCACAATGTATTCCACATAATTGTTGACTAAAACTACTACTGACACATGAGGTCAATATCATTGATTATTTGATGACAATTGCGTGTGCCATGAGAGGAATATATAAGGTTGCAAATGAATAGTTCTTGAAACTGATGTATCGGCATCAGGAAAAATGAGGAAGCATAAGCAAATGGGTGACTTTGACAAGAATTCAATTGCAATGTTTAGAGGTCTTGTGGATGATTTTGCAGGATGCACTTACCAACAGTGGTCCAAGGAAGAACAAACAGTAAGTCAGCAAAAGGGTCATGGGTGGTCAAAACTCAGTGATTCACGTGAGGAAGGAGGCCTAGCTCACTTTTCCCACAGAAGAGCTACTGTAGCACAAATTTTTTGTCCATTGCCCATGTTGACCTCTGTCCACTACCGAAATTGCCTACAATAAGCACGAGTATTAGAATGACACAATGAAGGAAGGTGGCCTGGTCTGATGAATCATGTTTTCTTTCACACCATGGGTATGGATGGGTGCATGTCAGTTGCTTACTTGGGGAAAAGATGGCACCAGGACACACTGTGGGAAGAAAGCAAGACGGCAGAGGTAGTTTGGTGCTCTGGGTAATGTTCCTCTATGAAACCTTGGGCCCTGGAAGGCAACAAGGGTCCTTAGCACCAATGCCACATGGGATTCACACTGTTAGTATGATTTATTCCTTCCTGTATTCCTTCTCTTTAAGGGGTCCAGTCAGGCTCGGACTGGTCCACAGGGGTACAAGTGAATCCCCTGATGGGCCCCTGAACAAGGTGGGCCCCTAGTTTCCCACCCCCTGGGCAAGTGGCACATAACACAATAGACTTACTGCACTACATACATATATTCAATGTACAGAACCTCAACCAGCCTATGTTCATATAAAAAACTTGATAGAATATTAAAGAAACTCCCCAGTTTATTATTATAGACACGATCAGAGCTGAGATGACTTCTAGGTATAGAGGAAAGCTACCAGGGTCCTCTTCTCCCCAGGGCCTACCTTCTCAAAGTTGCTGCAGAGACCCCTATATTCAATCACCTGGTAGCATCTTGCTACTGTGTGAGCAGATAATATTTGAATGTATCCGTACGGTGGGCGCCCAAAATAAATTTTACTGGTGGGCCCTAGGCACCCCAGTCCAACACTGGGTCCAGTGGTACTTATGTGTCTTAAGTTCATGCAGGAATCAGCTGTTTAAGCAGGTACTGGATATTTCCAGTTGAAGCAGACCAAGTTCTGGACCCTCCTGATTGGACACTTTTGTTTCGGCAGGAATTTGTGTAGCTACTTATTCCATCGCTTTGGCAGGGGCAGGGTCCTTCTGAAGAAAGAACACTAGAGCAGCGTCCTTCCACCTAGAAGTCATGGCATCAGTGGAGCTGCTGCCCAGTTAAAAAATGGTTCAACAAGGTCAATTATTGGTGAATACTTTGTATTTGAACCTGTAGGCTAGTGGTGGCGAACCTATGGCACGGGTGCCGGAGGCGTTACTCAGAGCCCTCTCTGTAGGCACCCGCAGCTGGGAAAAAGTCTATGGTGTACTAATATGCCTTAGACTTATCCTGCTATTCATCAGTGCAGGGCGCGCTATGAACAGCAAAGGCAGCGCAGAACGCACCATGAACAGCACAGGCAGCACAGGGCGCACTATGAACAGCACAGGCAGCGCAGGACTCACTATGTACAGCACAGGCAGTGCAGGGCACGCTATGAACGGCACAATAAATAAGTGGATTTTGGGATGCAGTCTGGGCACTCGGTCTCTAAAAGGTTCGCCATCACTGTTGTAGGCTATATTCTTTATGACTAGGCCTGCTGTAATAGTCATTGGATGTCCCATATTGGGACAAAAATAAATAGTAAAAAAAAAAACTTTTTAAAAAATTAAAAGTTTCAAGTAAAAAAAATGCCCTTTTTTCTCATTAAGCCATATACAATTAAAAAAATTGACATATTAGGTATCACCGAGTCCGTAACGACTGGCTCTATAAAAATAAAAAATGGTTTCAAAAAGCGCCTTACAAAAAATGTAATAGCAAGCGATCAAAAGTACCCCAAAATAGTACCAATGAAAACATCCACTAATCCCGCATAAAGTGAACCTCAAGATAATCAGCAGAAAAATCTAAAAAATATGGCTCCCTGTAATCATACTGACCAGCAGAATAAAGATAACATTACATTTTCCTGCATGGAATTTGCCACAATGACAAAACTCATAAAATCTTATGTACCCTGCAGCATACCCATACAGCAGCTTACGTCCACATTTATGGCATTTCAATACCCAGCAGTACCCACCTAACAATTAAAGGGTGTGGTGTGAGTCTCAGATAGCACAAGTTGGGCACAGCATATTGGGCACTGAAATATCTGTGGAAAAATTGCATTTTCCAATTTGCACAGTCCACTGCACATTAATTTCTGAAAATATCTGTGACATCAAAATGTTCACTCCACTTCTCAATAAATACCTTGAGGGGTGTAGTTTCCAAAACGGCGTCACTTCTTGGATGTTCCATTTATTATTTCACTCAAGAGCCTCTACAGTCCTCACACAAGAATGCGTAAATCACCACATTGGGCCTCAAATCCACATGGTGCTCTCCTGAGCCCTTCTGTATGCCCAGACTAAAGATTAGGGCCACATGTAGGGTGTTTATAAAACCGGGAAGCATGGCATAATAAAAGAGGGCTGACTTTGCACACTTGCACACAATAGGCACAACATATTCGGCACTGAAATGGCATATCTGTGGAAAAAAAGCAATTTTCACTCTGCTGTGAATAAATTTTTGCAAAACAAGTGTCGGATTAAAATGTTCACTACACCCCTCGGTACATACTGTGAGGGGTGTGGTTTTTAAAATGGGGCCACTTCTTCAGAGATTAATTTTTATTTCACTTCAGAGCCTCTGCAGTTGTTGGACAGTGCTGTAAAAATCACCAAACCAGTCTTCAAATACACATTCTCTTCTGAACCCTACAGTGTGCCCATACAGCAGTTTGCGACCACAAATGAGGTTTTGCTGTATTCAGGAAGAAATTGCGTAACAGATTGTAGGGTCCTTTTTTTCTGAAAGATCTGGGGATAAAGCAACGTTTTATTGGAAAAAAAATATTTTTTTATTTTAACAGCCAAGTGTTTCTAACTTTTATAAAACACCTGTGGGGTCAAAGCACTCACCACACCCTGCCCTGAGGGGTGTAGTTTCCAAAATGTGGTGACCTTTTGGGGGTTTCCACATTATGGGTACCATTATGGTTAACATGACGCCCGGAAACCATTCCCTCAAAATCTGCCCTCCAAAAACCATATGGTGCTGTTTTTCTGCCTTGTGCCCAAACAGCAGTTTATGGCCACACATGGGGTATTGCCGTGTTCAGGAGAAAATGCTTAACAAAATGGGTTGGGGTTGCAAATAAAAAAATGGACAACCCCTTTAACAGGAAATGTGCAAAATAGTGACCCCAGAGCAGCCACTATATCCTATAATAGTACCATCCAGAGTAGCTGACATTGGTATGCCATGGGTTTATGGTCACTAAGGGCTCCATGAAGCCCCCGATACTGGGGAAGGAGGGATAATATTGTGGTCAATAAAATGCAGTGGTGACTACATGGCTCCTTTTGGCCTTTGGAACATGGCGCATTTTTACCTCACCACATTTCAAGAACTGTTACTGTTATTTTGTCACTGATGTTGCTGTTTAAGGTCTTGTTTTTTGCATTTGAGGTGTATTTGTTTCTATAATTTTTATATATTATGTGTTAAAGGGAATCTGTCACCTGCTGTAATCATTTTAGGCTGTCACCTTTTCCATGTTCAATAAAGTACCTTATTTCCAGCTCCGGTCTTCTTTATTCATTTCGAGTTTTCATTTTGATAAAAAAAGCAATTTTTCTGTTATGCAAATGAGGGTCTAAGGTGCCCAGAGGGGCGTTTTTTTTCCTCTCCGAGGCCCATTAACGCCCCCCCCCCTGCAGTGCCCAGCCCGCCTTAATTTGAAGCCCAAGCACGCCTCCAGATCCTAAAATCGCTTCCCACAGCAGAGACTAATGGCGCTGCCCCCTGCACTACCTCATATTTGACCTTCTACATACTCTCCGTTTGTGTTCCCGTCGGCCACTGGAATTTTCCGCCGACTGCCTGTGCGATCTTAATGTTCCTGAGGGCCTCAAGAGTTTCACTGGGCATGCGCCGAGCCCAGTGACATAATCTGACCGCTGTTGCCTCAGTGAGCATTAAGATCGCGCAGGCATAGGCAGTCGGCGGCACTGCGCCTGCGCTAGAATTCAGGTGGCCGACGGGAACACAAATGGGGAGTATGTAGAAGGTCAAATATGAGGTGACAGATTCCCTTTAAAGTCATTGCACAGGCTGCAATTACTTGTTCCCAGCTGCTTACATTTATTATGTGTGATGCTACTGGTTAAATCAATACTATTTATTAATTATTACCCATCCTGGCTGTCTGTGAACCTGTAATGAACAAATTCAATACGAAAAATCTCCAGGACTCTGTAATAACTTCACTTCTTTATTTGAGGATCCTTAAAATCATCATGTACAATGATTAAAAACCAGACATACACCATTTTTCTTTGTAGATCCTCTCAAGCTTTGTCAGGTTGGATGGGAACCATCGGGTCTCTCCAGAAATGTTCAATTGGGTTCAAGTCAGGGCTCTGGCTGGGACACTCAAGGGCATTCACGGAGTTATCCCTAAGCCACTTCTGTGTTGCTTTGGCTGTGTGCTTTGGATCATTATCTTGTTGAAATGTGAACCTGTGGCCCAGTCTAAGCACTCTGGATCAGGTTTTCATCAAGAATATCTTTGTACTTTGTTCCTTTCAGCTTTCCCTCAACCTTGACCAGTCTCTCTGTCCCAGCTGCTGAAAAACAACCCGACAGCATGATGCTGCCACCTTTATGCTTCACTGTAGGGATGGTTTTCGGCAGGTGAAGAGCAGTGCCTGTTTTCCTCCAGACATGACACTTAGACTGTGAAAAACAAGATTCTCTGATATGATGAAACCAAGATTGAACCTTTTTGCCTCAATTTTGAGAGTTCTTTAGGTGATTTCTTTGCAAACTCCAGGCAGGCTTTCATGTGTCTTTTACTAAAGAGAGCCACTCTGCCATGGCCCAGATTGGTGGAGTTCTGCAGTGATGGTTAATCTTCCAGACGTTTCTCCATCTGTACACAGGATCTTTGGAGTTCATCCAGAGTGACCATTGGGTTATTGTCACCTCTCTTAACAAGCCCCTTCTCCCCAATAACTTAGTTTGATGGTGCGGCCAGCTATAGTCCTGGTTGTTCCAAAGTTCCTCCATTTAAGAATTATGGAGTCCACTGCTCCCTTGGGAACTCTTAGTGCAGCAAAAAAAAAATTGTATCCTTCTCTAGATCTGTGCCTCCACACAATCCTGTCTCTGAGCTCTACAGGCCAGGCAGTTCTTAACTCCTCATGACTTGGTTTTTGATCTGATATGTATTGTCAGCTGTGAGACCTTTTTTAGACAGTGGTGTGTCTTTCCAAATCATGTCCAACCAACTGAATTAACCACAGGCAGACTCCAAGCAAGTTGTAGAAACATCTAAATGATGAGCAAGAGAAATGGAAGGATCCCAGGAGTGAGCTGGGAACTTAAAGTGACCTGGAAAAAACTAAAGGAGGCCCTGTGTTCTTGATGGGCATTGGCGTAGCTATAGGGGGTGCAGAGGTAGCAGTCGCTACCGGGCCCAGGAGCAGGAGGGGGCCCAAAGACCCTTGTGCCGCATAAGAAGACACACAAAGCACTGAGGGAAGGGGGGCCCAAGCTGAACTCTTGCACCAGGTCCCATGAGCCGTTAGCTACGCCCCTGTTGATGGGTCCAAATTGTCAGAAGCCGGGACAACATGAGTATGCAGGGCCAATACAAGTAGGCAGAGACAACAGAAGTAGGTGTGGCCAGCAATAAACAAAGTGCAGCACCAAATATATCTCTCCAGCAGAACCAAATACCACAGTGCAGCACAAAATACCACTGCCGGGTCACAGTATTCCACTGTATTACTGACCCGAAGACAGCAATACAGTTGAATTCACGAGGGGACCTGTGGCTACCCACCAAGTGCAAAAGTACCTGATGCATTAATTAATTCTGAGAGCATCAGATCATTATGTACCTGGCAGTAACCTCAGAGCTAAATTTAAAGCAGGGGCGGACTGGGCCGGGGGGCAATTGCCCCCCGGGCCCCTCTGTTGCCTCTGTAAACGGGCCCCTCTGTAGTGCATGTGCCCTGCCGCGGCCCTGGTGACAAGTGGGGGGGCCGGCGGCAGGGCACAGGGAGATGAACGCTTCCACTGTGGAAGCGTTCATCTCCATAGTCATCTATATCGCCGTCCTCAGGACGGCGATACAGATGGCTGTGCTGCGGCAGAGCAGGGAGAGGCGTGTCCCCTCCCTGTTCCTCTGATAGGCTGCCAGCACTAGGCCGGCAGCCTATCAGAGGCTGGTGCAGGCGGCGCGATGACGTCATCGCGCTGCCGGAGCGGTACAGCAAGGGACACAGGCCAGAAGAGGCCTGCATCGCATCGCTGGAGGTAAGTATAACTGTTATTTGTATGTTTGTTTGTTTTTTGTGTTTTTGGGGCTACTGGCACATAAGATAAGGGGGAATCTACTGGCACATAAGATAAAGGGGGAATCTACTGGCACATAAGATGGGGGAGGAATCTACTGGCACATAAGATAAAGGGGGATCTACTGGCACATAAGATAAGGGGGAATCTACTGGCACATAAGATAAAGGGGGGAATCTACTGGCACATAAGATAAGGAGGGAATCTACTGGCACATAAGATAAAGGGGAGGGAATCTACTGGCACATAAGATAAGGGGGAATCTACTGGCACATAAGATAAGGGGGAATCTACTGGCACATAAGATAAAGGGGGAATCTATTGGCACATAAGATAAAGGGGGAATCTACTGGCACATAAGATAAGGAGGGGGAATCTACTGGCACATGATAAAGTGAGGGGGATTCTACTGGCACATGATAAAGTGAGGGGGATTCTACTGGCACATGATAACTGAGGGGGGGGGGGATTCTACTGGCACATGATAAGGTGAGGGGGGGATTCTACTGGCACATGATAAGGTGAGGGGGGGATTCTACTGGCACATAAGGAGGTCTACTGGCACATAAGGGGGGTGCTACTGGCACATAAGGGGGGTGCTACTGGCACATAAGGGGGGGACTACTGGCACAAGGGGGTGCTACTGGCACATGACGGGGTGCTACTGGCACATAAGAGGGGCTACTGGCACATAAGAGGGGCTACTGGCACATAAGGGGGTGCTACTGGCACATAAGAGGGGCTACTGGCACATAAGAGGGGCTACTGGCACATAAAGGGGACGGCTACTGGCACATAAGGGGGACGGCTACTGGCACATAAGGGGGACGGCTACTGGCACATAAGGGGGACGGCTACTGGCACATAAGGGGACGGCTACTGGCACATAAGGGGGACGGCTACTGGCACATAAGGGGGGACTACTGGCACATAAGGGGGACGGCTACTGGAATATAAGGGGGACGGCTACTGGAACATAAGGGGGACGGCTACTGGCACATAAGGGTGGCTACTGGCACTTAAGGGGGACGGCTACTGGCACATAAGGGGGTGGGGGGCTATAAGCGATGTGAGTGGCCAACATCTATCCTCTCCGCAATGCTCAGCCTCCTGTGACAGATCAGGAGAGCGGAGGTGTGGGGGCGGAGATAGCTGTCAATGCTGTCAAAGGAGGCTGTGCTCTCCTCCCACAGCTCCCCGCCCAGCCTCTTGTGACAGCGAATCAGGAAGTAGAGGGGGGCTCAGTAGGCCTCTGGGTGTTACTTGCCCCCTGGGCCATCATAGCAAAGGGTTTGAATACCTATGTCCATGCAAAATTGTAACTTTTCCTTTTTAATTAATTTGCTAGGATTTCTAAAATTCTGTTTTCACTTTCTCATTATGGGGTACTGAGTGAAAATTGATGGGGCAAAACTTGATTTTACTCAATTTTTGCACAAGCCGCAACATAACAAAATATGAAAAAAGTAAAAGGGTCTGAAGACTTTCTGAACTGTAGAAACCTGAGCTGGTCAGTTCTAGGTGTAGTCCTTGATCCTATTCTGGGGCCCTAGTCAAGGATGGCACAGCAGTGAGGAGGATGCTTTAACTGTACTAGCATATTAACTTCACTTCAGCTGGCAGCACAGTGCTTAGTGGTTACAGTCACAACTGGGAATACACTTGATGGTTACAAATAATAAGGCTGATGTATCACCCCGCATTTGTGGGAGGGGCGGAGGCCTTCATAGCCTCGGCACGGCCTTACCCCCTGGCGTGCGTATCCCTGGATCGCCCAGGCTCAGTCTATCTCCGTATCCCTGGGTCGCCCAGGCTCGGTCTATCTCCATATCCCTGCGTCGCCCAGGCTCGGTCTATCTCCATTTTCCTGGGTCGCCTAGGCTCGGTCTATCTCCGTATCCCTGGATCGCCCAGGCTCGGTCTATCTCCATATCCGTTGGATCGCCCAGGCTCGGTCTATGTCCGTATCCCTAGGTCGCCCAGGCTCGGTCCATCTCCGTATCCCTGGATCGCCCAGGCTCGGTCTATCTCCGTATCCCTGGGTCGCCCAGGCTCGGTCTATCTCCGTATACTTGGGTTGCCCAGGCTCGGTCTATCTCCATATCCCTGGATCGCCCAGGCTCGGTCTATCTCTGTATCCCTGGGTCGCCCAGGCTCAGTCTATCTCCGTATCCCTGGGTCGCCCAGGCTCGGTCTTTCTCCGTATCCCTGGGTCGTCTAGGCTCGGTCTATCTCCGTATCCCTGGATCGCCCAGGCTCGGTCTATCTCCATATCCGTTGGATCGCCCAGGCTCGGTCTATCTCCGTATCCCTGGATCTCCCAGGCTCGGTCTATCTCCGTATCCCTGGATCGCCCAGGCTTGGTCTATCTCCGTATCCCTGGATCGTCCAGGCTCGGTCTATCTCAGTATCCCTGGATCGCCCAGGCTTGGTTTATCTCCGTCTCAGGCTCACGTGTTCATCCATTCGTCTGTCGCTCAGCCGTCTCAGGGCAGCAAGTATCCCCCAAGGGCAGCAAATAGTCAGCGATACCAGGGGAACTCTCACAAGTCTTTTCTTCCCCCTAGATGGCGTTCCTTGGGCCCTTTTACAGCATATCCACTTGTCAGCCATGCTTCTCGGTTCTCCATTCCTTGAGGGCCAGGGGGTTACTAGTCCTTGATAGATCCCATGCATAGGCAGGGTTAGCTAGATTGGCGCAGAGTCTTCTTCACCACGTTCCCCAGGTTCCTCTAACATCACCGGTCAGTCCACCAGGGGAAGCCATCAGTTCCTCCCACACTACACGGCTCCCTTTTGCCCACTTCTAGGCCTACCCTCGGCAATGGCAAAGAGCACAATTCAGCCATTCTCAGGTCCGCCAGGACAGGTCCAGCCAGGCCAGTCTTGATGTCATGTCTGTAGGATTCCGGACATTCCGTAGCCGTAGCCACAAATGACCACAAATAATAAGGCTGATGTATCAGCCTGCATTTGTGGGAGGGGCGGAGGCCTTCATAGCCTCGGCACGGCCTTACCCCCTGGCGTGCGTTCACAGGCACCCCTCCCTCCCCTTTTTTTTCAACTCTTCTCCATAGTGTATGCCCACTTCTAGGCCTACGCACGGCAATGGCAAAGGGCACAATTCAGCCATTCTCAGGTCCGCCAGGACAGGTCCAGCCGGGCCAGTCTTGATGTCATTTCTGTAGGATTCCGGACATTCCGTAGCCATGACCACAAATGTATTATAAGCTTGTTACTATGGGCAACTGAACACAGCTCAGTCATTAATATATATCTCTCTTAGGGCTCTCAGCACCTGGCCACAGTCTCTGACAAATCATGCAAACAAGATATGGTGGGGCATGTGGATCAATGTGCTCTGGTTTGGGACACATTGTGCAGAGTGGTTCCTACTCCCAACTGTCATCTTCTACTCAACTGCCTCTTGCTTTTTGTCCCTGACACCCTCTTTCTAACAAAGCCAGAACTAGTCCTGTACCTGGATCCAGAGATCTCCCTATTAATTACTCTGATAGATTTATATGAAGCTGACAGCTCAAGGGGATTGTGTTTTCTGCTGCAGCTAAGGGGGCGTGTCCATGCTGGCCCTAAACAAAGAGCATGTGGCGCTATACAGATATATTTTATTGAATAACTCAGTGGCTATACAAATTTTTTAATTACATGCAATTACAAAACTATCCCTTTAAGGACCGGAGTTTTTTTATTTTTTGAGTTTTCGTTTTGCGTTCCCTGCCTTCCCAGAGCCATAACTTTTTTATTTTTCAGTTCAAATAGCCATATGTGTGCTTGTTTTTTGCGGGACAAGTTGTACTTTCCAACGCCACCATTTTTGATTGCATATGATGTAGTGGGAAGCAGGAAAAAAATTCCAAATAGGGTGAAATTGCAAAAAAAAGCAATTCCACCACAGTTTTGCGGGTTTTCAAATTCCGACGTTCGATGTGCGATAAAACTGACCAGTTATTTTTACTCTACAGGTTAGTACGAATTCAGCGATACCCTATATGTGTAGGTTTTCTTGCGTTTTGATAGTGAAAAAAACTAGTATTGAACAAAGCGAGCTTCGGATGCTTCATACAGTGCTCCGTACAGTATTATATTGTATGGGCTACGATGAGCTGAAGTCAGTTATTCGCGAAGTCGCTCGTGACTTCGTTGAATAACCTCGGTAATTGATTTTTAAAGTGTAAAACCACTTTAAAACTTGAAATCGAACTTGGCTTCGGTTCTGATGAGCACCTCGGAACCGAAGCAGAGTTCAGTTTCAGTGGTTTTCCACTTTAAAAATCAACTACCGAAGTTAGTCAACAAATTCACACGCAACTTCGCGAATAACTGACTTAGGCTCATCAGAGCCCATACATTATAATATGGATGGAGACAAATATCCGTACAGTATTAGGCTCCATTCACACGTCCACAATTCTGTTCCGCATTTTGCGGAACGGAATTGCGGACCCATTCATTTCTATGGGGACACACTATGTCCCGCCCGCATCCGCAATTGCGGATCAGCACTTCCGGGTCCGCAATTGCATTCCCAAAAAAATAGAACATGTCCTATTCTTGTCCACAATTGCGGACAAGAAAAAGCATTTTCTATGAGAGTGCCAGCAATGTGCAGTCCGCAAAACACATGTAAATAGACCGAGACCCCCTCGCTGATCAGCTGCCTGAGAAGGCATTGGCACTCGAAGTAGTGGCACAGCCTTCTCACAGTAGTGCCACAGCCTTCCCTAGACAATGTGAAGTCACGTTCATTGGTCACATGGCCTAGGCACAACTCATATCCATTGAAGCCAATGGGTGTGAGCTGTTATTCCAAGCACAGCCGCCATCAAATAGACGGTGCTGTGCTCGGTGAGCAGACAGAAGAAGCACTGGTGCCTTCTCAAACAGCTGATTGGCAGAGGTCCAAGGTGTCGGACTTCCACCAATTAGATACTGGAAACCCCCATTTAACTCATACATGAAACAATTTAAAAAGGCTGCTACACCCTGTTACAACCTTCTTTTCTCTAGTGTGAGTGGATGCCCCTTGTTACAGGCCTAAGTATAAACAGATCATCAGTAATACCTTTTTATTGACCTTCGATATATTTATATGTGGTTTTTACATCCGCCTAAACGATCTCTTTTTTCCAAACTAAATAACCCCTTTGATCATCTCTGCAGTCCAGCTTACTTGCTCTCCTCTGGTGCCTCTTAAGCTCTATTATGTATTTCTTCTTCTCAAAATTTTACACTCTGCAGAATGACTAGTGAGTTGAACGGGTTGAACTATGTTCTTATCATATGCATCTACAGTATTCTTTGCCACATTTTGGTTTCCTGTTAATTAATACCCCCACACATTTTATACCCAGTCAGTTCCCATCATTGTGAAGAGGGTAATTCTTATGATGTAGGACTACTTTATTATTGTGTCAGCAATTTAAGTGACAGCCTATGATAGGCTAATAAATACAAGATTATATCTATATAATATTTACATAATGAACTTTCCTTCAAGATCTTGTTTGCATTCCTGACAATGAGAAAAAAATCTCCCTGACGCCATTTAACTTGTTGCTGCCTATAAACTTCCTCCTTTGATGCATTTGGAGGGGTGCACCGCCAGTGACCTCTGGAGGGTGGGGGATATGATACTCTTTTTGTTGCTTTACTTTTTTGCCGACAGTCTGTGCACAATTGAGGTCCTGTGAAAAAGAGGAAGATCTGCAGGGGGCCACATCACACAAGGTCTGTCCTTATTCCCCTCCTCCTATATCAAAACCTATTCAGATCCACATTTTGTAGGACTCTTTAAAACCCGCAGGACATAGATACTTTTACATAGTAAGTAAAGGCTGTAAAACAACACAGCAGCCAGAAATGGACAATATTCTCCTGGCTAGTTTACTGCAGAGCCACGGGATGACAAGCCTTTTGTATGGCACTGCTGGATCTCAATTATGTGAATGGGGATGAAGTAAAGTGTGTTTTGCTGAAAGAAATGAGCTTGAATGGAGAGCAGTATTGACATATCTAAGGGAGACACAGTTGTTTATGGGGAGCTCATGCAGAATAATCCCCTTCTGTTTCTGACAGTCACAGCTTTAAGATGGCTAGTTAGACCAGCCTGGACCCTGACACCCCTAACTACTCATGGGAGATGAGTGCAATTGTGAACTTCGGTATGATGGATGTTCAGTATCTTATTAAGTGATGTCCGATAATTAACTTAACATAATGACGTTATCTCATTGAGAACAGCGAAGAATCAACCGAGATTTAAAATCTTGGCCAGATTACTGAATGCGCACTGTCACACTTGCCAGAAATACACTGGAGCTACAGAAACCTATGGGTGGCATCACTGGTATGTTGTAAATGGACTACAGACACACCAAAATAATGTTTGATCTCGAATGGACACAAACAATGCTGTAATACCTGGTTTGTCTTCTTCTGGCCCCTATTTGATGGTGCAACCAGGGACTGTCCAGTCATCTCAGTAGAATACTGTCCCAGACATTGCTCCTTGGCCTTAGTTCTTGTGAGAGTACATGGTAAGTTTGACCTGTGCTCACACAGGTGGGTAGCTCAGTGGCTGCCAAGGAGGAAGCAGTCAGATGCCAGATCTTGTCACCTAATCGCAAACTCCTTGTAGTGCAAGAATGTCCAAATCATCAAGTGGAGTAAGGACTGAGTCAATGATCAACTTATGTTCAACAGAAGAGTACAGTTGTGACACAAGAAAAGAGTCAGTGGCTATGCCAGTGGATTTTAATTCAGGAAGTTACCAGTGTTCAGGATTAGAGGCAGGATCCATAGAGATGTCCAATTCCAGCAGAATAGACAAACTATTGGACAAAATTTAAGATGAGTTCAGTAGAAGCATCACTTGAATGCAGTGGCCCTCACGTTTGTAGAAACGGCCTATCCGATTGTTAGAGGAGATAGCTATCAGTGGCATCACTAGGACTGACCACCAGGGACGTGTACCCTAGCGCCTAGTGCCTGCCCTGAAATTTGGTTACAGCTGAAAACTAGTGAGGGAAACAACAGTCACAATCTGCTTCCCTGTTTTTGAATAATTAATGCTGTTGCTACAATCAGTGACTGTGTTTGATGTATGGACACGAGAGAAGCACATTATAGAAAGAAGCCTCACACAGGTAGGGGAGGACTGGTGATAGACCTCACTGGGAAGTTTCCTGGTGGGCCGATTCCCGGGGTGCTGCACGAGCACTCCTTAGGGCCACTGGCCAGGTATATAACAATCTGGTATCCAACAATAAATTCCTTTTTATATATATATATATATATATATATAATCCAATATCATAATATGCAGAACCAAGAAATTAAATATATGGATCAAAAAAATAAAAAAGCACAAACTTGAAAACACATCATGTATGTTTAAATAATCAGAATTACTTTTATTGAACAATTCATAAACAAGCTTGGCATCACATAATTAAAATCATTAAAAACTACTGGGTTAATGATGTGTGGTGGTATAAAACTGACAATATAAAGTGCCAAGATTGTTTATGAATTATGCTCCCAGCTTTAATGCTAGGAGTATCAGATACTTGCATACATGACCAGCAGCCACAGGCGACATCCTGAATTCAACTGCATTTACAGTTGCATGCTACAGCAGGGCATGGGAGCCTCAGACCTAATAGGACTATTAGGCAGTAAATCAACTCCCAAGGTCGTGAAGCAATGATGTGACCAACTGTGCTGGGTCCCAGGTGTTGTGATGACATCATCAAGACCACTTGCACTGGGATGTAAAGCAATGATGTCATCGCAACCCACCGCTTGTGCAAGGACACAGGCTGTAGGCCAGAAGAGGCTTGTGGCATGCATCACAGACTGCAGAGGAGAATAAGACTCAGGTGAGTATTTGTTCTTTTTTTTTTTGCCTGGCCTCTTGACCATAGAGGACATTACTGGGGCAGTGGGACAGCATTACTGGGGGTAGTAGGGCACAATACGGGGGGCCCCATGGGGGGGCATTACTGGGTGCATTGTGGGGCATTACTAAAGGAATATTACTGGTAGCACTAGTGGGAAATTAATACTGGCAGCACTACCAGGGCATTATAGTTGCTGGTGGCAGGACAGGGGCATTATTATTATTGCTGGGGGTACTATAGTGGGCATTATTATTACTGAAGGGAGTTTTTCCTGCAGTATATTATTTGCGACCATTGGGGAGCACTGTGGGCACAGATGACACTGTAGGGGCAATAGGGTTGGGAGAAGGATGAAAAAGTGAGGAATCTAAGATGTCGGTGTGGCAAATTCTGCAGAAACGAGACATGGCTGAACGAAGTCATCATGACAGTCTGGTATTAATAGAGAAGAGGAGGAAAGAGAATTTCTGCAACAGAGAAGGAGACATCACTGGATGTAGTAGGTATGTAGTGCCATATTCTCTTGTATTCTCTTGCTGAAAGACCAGGCAGGATTCTGAAGATTAGTCTGGTGCTAATGTTGCCTGAGTCTGACTTCCTCATCCATGTCTTAGTTAGAGACAAGTGGAGGAGGAAGACAGAACTTGCCCGCTGTCACTGTTTTGTGCTGCACTGTGGTTCTTCTGGGTGGTAGATCATGCTACACTTTGGCATTTGGTTCTGCCGGGGCAGTATATTGTGCTGCACTTTGGTATGTGGTTTTGTGGCAGAACCAAATGCTACAGTGCTGCATAATATACTGCTCCAGCGTACCCCTATTCTAAAGTGCAGCATTATATACTGCCCCAGCAGAACAAATACCACAGCGAAGCACAAAATACCATCCCAGCAGAAACAAATACTATAGTGCACATCAAAATACTACCCCGGCAGAACCAAATACCACAGTACAGCACAATATATTTTCCCAGCAGAACTACTTGTGCTGCACTGCAGTTTTTTTTTTTTTTTTTTTGCTAGGTAGTATATTTTGCTGCACTGTAGTAGTTGGTTTTGCTGGGGCAGTATACTGTGCTAAACTTTGATATTTGGTTCTGCTGCACAAGATACTGCCCCTGCAGAACCAAATACCTAAGTGTAGCACAGTATATCGACCCTCTATGGTATTGCTGGTCCTGCCTACTGCCAACTGCTGGCATGGCATAAGCCTAAGTGTCATGCAGGAAACAGGGCTTGCACAGAGGGCATTGTGTATGGAGTAGGGGGAATTCTGACATGGGTCTTTGTGGCTGTCATTGAAGCATTTTGCTGGTATTTTAGAGAGTTGAAGTTGTCGTGGAGGTATTGTGCTTGTTATGGGGGCATTGTCGCTGTCATGTGATCATTGATGGCATTGAGGCCGGAATAAGGAGCATCTCAACATTGGATAATGTTGAATGTTATGTATAGCAATATAAAGTGCCCTGGCTGTGGTCTAAACGTAGGGCACTACGCAACATGGCATTGCCTATGATACCCTGGAACATTGCAACAGTACTGGAAGTCAAAAAATAACTTTTGTTTCCCTAAGGGGTAACTGATATATGTATGCATTCATGGCCTGCCTTAAAGGAACAGTAATGTTCTATGTACACAGTCATCTCTGCAGTCAAAGGAGTGATGTCATTGGGAGCCGTCTGAGGAGTTAGTTCTCTCCCCCACTTCCCAGCATTTCCTCCTAACATGACCTTACCCTTTCCAGGTCTATTTGAATAGTTCTTGCTCTGTACAGAAGCTGATCAGTAACTATAGTGTAGGAATGTGCAAACCACTAACCTAATATTTCCCTTCCGCATCCTGCACAAATCATCATATGCCATACTTCTTGCTATAAATAATGACCGCCACACTCCATTAGCAGAGGTTTATACAGCACAAAGAAAAAGGGGTTCTTTCTTTCTCTGCAGCTAATTCTTCCCCATGGAAATCTTGTAACATTAGGTAGCTCAGGAACATTTCACATTACGGATATGGAACACATACATGTGTTTGTGTATCCAGACATGTATGCCCGTATGCACAGCTGGTAAGAGCCTGCAGTGAATATGGAGAAATATGTATTATTTAGCATGTTGTGCTCACTGTATAGCTTGCAAAAGGTGGTGGGGTTAATAGCTAACATGTACAAGAGCATGCCGACCAAAAACATAACACACGGTCTCTTGATGGGAATTAAGGTACCTTTACACCAGGCGTTTATCGTGTAAATTCTCGTTAAATCGAGTGAATCTGCAAGATTATCGGGCAGTGTAAAAGCAATGAATGATAGAGCGACAACCGACAATCGGTAGATTTCTTGTTGGTTCGATCATTAGTATGGGCATAAAAATCATTGTTGGACGTTAATGATTTGATATGTGTTAACAGGAATCGTTCCCTGCATGCACAATTACAATTACATTTTTTTTATCCGCTGCTATCTTCATTCTTCTCCCTCCCACTTCTTAAAACTTAATATGGAGAAAACGAAATTTATCATCTTTCCACCATGTCACTCACTCACTTCCCCACCTGACCTTTCCCCTACATTTAACAGCCCCACACTTTCACCAGTCTTACAGGTCCGCTGCCGCGGATAAAATTTGATTCTGCCCTGTCCTTAAAGTCACACATCCAAACCCTTTTAACCCCCCCTCCTCAGCCGCTTTCAACTCAAGAACATCTCTCGTATTCGCTCCTTACTTATTCGAGTCAACTAAGATCCTAGCGCATGCCCTTGTCATTTCTCACCTGGACTACTGCAACATTCTCCTTTGCAGCCTCCCTTCTAGCACTCTCACACCCCTTCAATCCTCCAATCTATTCTCAAATCTGCCCGGCTAATCCACCTCTCCCCTTGTTTCTCCTCTGCTTCTCCCTTCTTCCAATCCCTTCACTGACTCCCTATTGTCCAGCGAATTCAGTATAAAATGCTAACAGCTACATATAATGCCTCCACAATCTGTCCACTCTTTCCGTCTCTGACCTGCTTTCCAGTTATATCCCCACGTGTAATCTCCGATCCTCACAGGACCTCATTCTTTGTTCTCCTCTCTTCTATTCTTCACACAATCATCTATAAGATTTCATAGGCGATTTCTCTCCTTTCCTTCCCTTGTACATTGTAATCTCTCATGGGCAGGGTCCTTTCCCCCTCTGTACCAGTCTGTTAATAGAGTCATGTTAATCATATTTTTTATGTTATGTATGTGTAACCCCCTCTTGAGTTACAGTGCCATGGAATTAATGGTGTGTTGAAATAAATAATAACTATAATAAATTCTCAATTTCTTATACACTTCTTTCACCATTTTGTGTTCTGCAATTGGGTTTCTCTTGCAAGGCTGGTTCGGTTTGGACAACTGTCAGTTGTTGGAGACCTTTTCTACTTGTAGATGATCATCGATTCTAGATGGTGGAATGATTGAGGAACAATTGTTTGTTATTTTTTAAACCCCTTTCCAGAATCATAGCCATCTACATCCTTCTTTCTGAAATCCTTTGAGAGCACCCAAATTTCAATGACAAAAAACAAACCAATCTAAATATGTAGAAAAATGTGTCATCAGAAAATGACCTATTGCTTAAATCACATTTTTATATTAAGCATATTTTCTTAGATTTTTTTCCATGTCTTTAGATTTTAAAAAATATCCTAAATTCCTGCAGTTTCTGCACTAGTCATTAATACAAATACTGTCATCTCACTATCATTATAGACAGGATTACAATGAAACATAACACCTATCGATACCACAAGATCCACTATTCACAATAGGTGATGGTCACAGCTTATCTACTCTCCCTTCCTGTACAGTGACCTCTGTGGCCCCTGTCTCTTTTGTAAATACTGTTAACAACAGCTCAGGCAAGATGGCAGCCTCCATAACCTTACATAGACGACAGAATAAAAAAATCTACATTCAGGAAAAAAAAATGATTAGAAAAAAAGAATATGTGTCACTATCTGTTTTTAATTGCTGGAATATTCTCTTTAAGTCTGATATAAAGCACAATCCTGCTATCTTAGACCAGCACTGCATTTGCATCTGAACCTAGCTAATATTTTGAGTGTCTTCTACATGGGTGTGGTCCGTCATTTCCTCCTAATTGTATCTGTTCTCTTCTACCTGTTGGGAAATGGTACTTTTCTATCAGACTCTGTAGACTCTCTATACACTGTCAGTTTTCGTCCTTGAATCCGTTGTCCTTCTGAAACAATGGAACCTTGTGGTGGATGGATGTGAATGAAGAGACTGCACATACATTGCTTGCTCCTTCTGTGCCTAATGCTAGTGCAGTGACCCAGTGGATCATTGCTAAAGGTTAATTGTTTCCATAGCACTTATATCTCTATGCACTATGCATTCCAAATAGTTGTATATGGACAAAAAAAACAATTAACACTGGCAGTCTTGGTTAGGTAGCCGTGCTTAGTTAGTCTTAGCTGAGCAGAGTTAGAGACAAGACCTACATGTGTGAACTCCAGCAAAGTAGGCCGAAAGAGCAGCATCATACAGGAAACACCATTCCTAAGACTGATAAAGAGAACATCCATTAATAGAAAGTCAAGGCCATGCAGGATTCAGACAGTAAGGTACTGCACGTCTATGGCAATAAGACTTTACTGATGTGAAGAGGGTATATTGCCGCCAGCAATCACCACACTTTTAGATGGACTGACCATCCAAATCTAAAGTCTGCACCCCTCAGCCTGGGAATGACAGAAGGCGTTAATGAGAACAGAATTGCTTGCCTGTGTTTATTTAGGAAGACTGTAACGTGTGTTTAGAGTGAGACTCAGGAGGACTACTACTACCATCATTGCTACTGATTATACACAACTATTGGGAAAATCCTACTCTGTAACATACCTCACAACTATGCCTTTTGCTGCTGTGTCCCACTAATCCCACTATCTATTCAGTTGAGACTTTATTTATAGCAACTAGTCTTGAGTGAATCGAGCTTTGGATAGATCTACCCGACTTGTGATTCCTATTTTAAAATGTTTTTAAAGTCGCAGATAGGAATACCAAATTAATTCACTGAGACTTCGGGCGATACAAATTTTGGCGCGCAGCCCATACATTTTAATGCTATACAAAGACAGCATTAAAATCGACGTTTTTGAACAAATCAACTTCGGATCTATGATTCAAAGCTCCATTTGCTCAAGAATAATAGCAACCAAACGGGGCTGGTCATTGAATCCATTAATCTTAAGCCGTCCCTGCCCCTGCCTCCTGCCTTGCACCCTGCCAAACGTACACACAAGTATTAGTCCCATTGTTATTTAATGGGGCTTATGCTCAGTTTTTTCCACATGGAATATTGAGAATGATGAAAATTTTACAACCTGCAGTCATTATTCCACAAGAACTTTTTTCTTAGAATCCCTGTCTATAGCCTCATCAAATTCCTGATCATATGTACATAGCTTTGGGTATCAGGCAAGGTGTTTAAAAAACCCATGTTTTCTCCTTTTCATAATCTGGTATGCTTAAAGGGGTTCTTCACTTTGTTACAACTGATGATCTGCCGGGATCCAACACCCGGGACCCCCGCCAATCAGCTGTTTGAGAAGGCAACAGCGCTGCAGGAGCGCCGCGGCCTTCTCACTGTTTACCGCTGCTAGCACCCCATCCAGTGACGTCACGACTTGTTTTAAGTGGCGTGGGCGGGGCTAAGCTCCATTCGGTGAACAGAGCTTAGCCTCGCCTACGCCACTTGATACAAGTCGTGATGTCACTGGGCGGGGCGCTAGCAGCGGTAAACAGTGAGAAGGGCGTGGCACTCCTGCAGCGCCACTGCCTTCTCAAACAGCTGATCGCCGGGGGTCCCGGGTGTCGGACGCCGGCCTATCAGATGCTGATGATCTATCCTGAGGATAGATCATCAGTTGTAACAAAGTAAAGAACCACTTTAAGGTTGAAGGCCCAGTTTTTTTAGGGTTGTCTTATGAGGTTATCATTTTCTCCCATGTTCAATAAGGAAATGTCTATCATTGCCACCAATCCAAAACTCCATCAGAGGTATTGACAGGCAATTGCTAGTATTACACTAATGCAGTGAAGGAGTGGATAAGTATTACAGCAAATAATATCCAGGAATAACAGGCAAAGTAATAGGAATAGGATACCAGAATGACTGATGGTAAAATTGAAGGTATTTTTCTACTAGAAGAAAGCTGCTTTGATACAATCTCATAGGAGACTCTAAGGTTCTAAATGACCAATTATGACGTGACCTTCAATCTCCTCTGTTATGTTGAGGGGTCTACCTTTTACAACAAAATGTATTTTCTGCTTCAAATTCAAAACAGTTTGCCGCTTTCCACATTAGAACATAGAGTGATAGATAGGGTAGTCCGAAACACCTCCAAAACTTGTGCCTAATATTAGAAGTCAATACTATTTCCTTTAAAGAGTGTGCAAGTAGAGACTAGTGATGGTACTGTAGACCTGGTCTGCACACTGCATTCTGTATAGAGAGTTTACACCTGGAAATAGGTTCCATATGCTGACGATGTCTTTGAAATTGTCTTTGAAATTGTAAGGTTGAAAAGAAATTTATTTTTAATAAAATTTTAATGTACAAAATTTTTTAAATGCACCAACAACAAATAATTTCCATTTAGAATTTCTCAAAATGTTCAAGAGGAAAATATTGACCAACCATTTTTAAGTCGGTAAGTTGAGTAATAGCAATGTATGGTACGTCTTTAATTTAAATCTTCTTTTCAGGTGGCAATAGTCCATAATATGGCAAAAACAGCTCATCTTAGCAAAATAAATGAAATTCTATCATTAATTTAAGAAATTAAGGTCACAGAAATGTGCAACTTCCTTGAGTTTCTTCCAATGCAGTGGCAAAAACCATAAAATACTATGATGAAACAGCTTCTCCTGAGGTTCCTCAGATGCAGGCCAAGAGTTACCTGTGCTCAGATTAGAGGCCAAGTAAAATGCTTCACTTAGTTAAGCCAGTAGACAAATCTCAATATATTCAGAGGAGACTGTGACTCAAGCCTTCGTGGTACATTTGCTGCAAAGAAACCACTACTGAAGGAGGGAAATAAAAAGAAGATACCTTTTCAGGCCAAGGAATACAAACGGTGGGCATCAGATGAGTGAAAATTGGTTCTTTGGTCTAATCAGGCTGTTAAATTGAGCTGCAGAGTGGGCGAGCATGTCTGGTGGCTCCCACCACTGGCATGACTAGAGTCCTATAAGCATCAAAAAAATGTTTAGTCTAGACCCTGTCCCTAAATTTCAAAAGGGCTAAGTATAAATTCTGCTCCAATCTACGACTCTAGTAACCTTATTATATAAAAGGCATAACCAGAAATTATTGCACTGTCCTATGAACATTATTGACCTTTACTGTCATGAATGGCACTTACAGTCAATAGTATGTGGTCGTCTCACCTGGGTCCGGAATGGCAACTATCACAATCTTCAGCCATCTTCAATGAAGCAGCCCAGACTACAGGAGAAAGAGGTGTTCTGCAGTGTCAGATTGCAGGATATTTAGCACTATAAACTGGTTCATGGAGCACCGCTGTCGAGTAAATAGTGACATCAACTTACTATTAATAAGTGTTGAGGAAATGGGAGTAAATAGTAAAGTAGAACTTCAATGGTAGTAGTTGATGTGGAGTTATTACATGTCAGATAGGAAATGGATATAGGTTAATCTGGAGCTAGACCCACTATTTAGGAAACCTTTGTACAATGAACTACTGGTATGACCTGATGCTAACATGGTGTGCATCGTAAGTTAGAGAAGCACAGAGGCCTTCTGTCCATCCGTTACCCTGGATAGGGTAAATCTTTTTTTCTGTACTTTATTCAACAGACATTGAATAAACGACTTATTAGGTTCAGACAACAAAGTTGTTGAGCAGTGAAGGACACCAGATCATGTACCACAAGATAATTAATCTGTACACCCAGTTAGGTAGACTTCTCACAGCCCCATGTTCAAGTGATTATTGCTTCCCAGAGAAAGGGCTATTCATAGCTTCAGCAGTAATGAGAGTGACAAGTGGCGGTAGGTTTCATTTTGAAGACATTACACGCTTCAGCTGAGAAACCCACAGAATGAGATCTCAGGGCCAAAAATCTCAAGTTGTAAACAGTGGAGGCAGAGTGAACCCTTTAGGCATGCTGGAGGGCTGTGCAGAGGCAAAGTAGAAGGGTAAGCTGAAGAACAATCAAGTACAATGTTGAAAGGCACAGACATAGCTTCATCTTCTGGGGAGAACCTTTTCAGTCATTAAGGAGGGACTTTATTATTATTCTACTGAATACAGGAAATTGTCATTTTTTAATACATTTAAAGCAAAACATTTCCCAAAAAATAGTTTGAACCTATGTATTAATTTATAGTAATGGCTGAACTGTTTCCTTCAGTGATTGTAAGCAATATTTTCTGTTTTTGGTAGTGTCCTTTATCTTGTACTCTATAGCTGAGGGGTACTCAAGTACCTATTGTAAAGGTCCATATACCTGGGTCTGACGTCAGGTGAAGGTACAAGCAAAAATAACTGTAATTTGTTATCTTTATAATAAGCCTTGCCATTAATCCTTTGTGCCCACACAGTAATGATGTCATCTTGGTGCCTCCCCGCACAGTAAGGATGCTTCCTTAGTTCCCCAAAACAGTAAGAATGTCTCCTTAGTGCCGCCTCACAATAGTGATGACCCTTAGTGCCTCCTAGACAGTAATTATGTTCTTTAGTGCCCCTCAGCCAATAATAATGCCCTTAAGTGCCCCTCAAACAAAAATCATGCTCCCTTTTTGCCCACCACACATAATGATGCCACTTTAGTACAGTAGAGCACAGTATGATGTCCCTTATTTCCTCTATACACAGTATGATGCTCCCTTAGTGCCCCTTTCCCCATGCAGTAAGATGCTCCTAAGTATCCTTTTATTTAAGAATGTCACCTAAGTTTCCTCCTCACAGCCAGGGGTGCACCTAGCCTTTCTGCTGCCTGAGGTGAAAACTGAAATGGCAGCCCCCCATGCCAAATTCTCAACTTAACCCCTTTCCTTTCAGCCCCAGTGTTAAAGGCATACTTGGTTACCATTACATAGAGCGCTACAAAGCATACAGGGTAATACAGCACCACTTACAGTACCTATAACATCCAGTGATGTCTCCTCTGATGTAGATGTTTTATTTCCTTATCTTCTCCATTTCTTTCAGCCATCTCTTGTCTCTGCAGACTTTGGCACACAGACATCGTAGTTTCCTACTTTTCCATCTTTTTCATCTTCTGAACACCTCATCCTGTCACCCCTAAAACTTTGCCAACTGTGCTCCCCAATATTATACTACAAAAACAGTCCCCTTTTTAGAGCCCCCAATGTCACTATAGTGCTTTCCCCAGTTACAAAATAATGAAGCCCCCCACCCCCAGCCCACTGTGGCCAAACAGCATGCTGCCAAATAAAAATAATACATTCAAATACTTACCGCTTCTGGTCTGTGCCCTGAGCTGTATGCAGCCCAGGTCAGGCAGCAAGATGATGATGACATCGGCCTATAAGAGGGAATGCGGGGCAGTAAGACATTACACCCATGCCCCTCTGCCACATTCGATTTGGAAATGCTCATGGCCCATGGTCCTTCTGCTGCCCCCCACTTTTCCCTACCTGGCGCCACCTGAGGCAATGGCCTCACCTCGCCTCATTGGTGGTGCATCCCAGCTCACAGCATCCCCACAAAGTATGATATTCCCTACATGCAGTAAGCTGTACCCTAACTGGATCCTCACATCAGAATGATCTCTTGGTGCCCCTCACACAGTGTGGTACCCTCTTAAATGCCCCACACACAGTGATGCCCTTTAAGTGCCTCCTATACAGTATGCCCCCCCCCCCACCGAATGATGCCCCCTTATTGCCATATATTGAATACTCAACTACCCCACATTAGCACAAACAGAGTGGAGCAGGTCTGCTTCAGTCAGTGCAGTGACTGTGGCTCTGTGCAGCGGGTACAATGATGTCACTGTATTGTGCCTGAATGCACTGAACCACCAATGGCATGGGAATGGTAAAGTAGAGAGCCGATGACTAGGACGCAGATACAGTTGATATCAGGACATGCAGCGATTTCAGACAGATGTCATCCTTAATCCAGATTCGGACCATGGTCCACTAGTTGAGTATCCCTGCTATATCTGTACATATGGACACTCTCTTTACATATATCCTGGAAGGACATATGGACATAATTGAACATTGTCCCCAGTTCAGGCATGAAAATCCAAAGGTTTTCTTATGTGAAATATGACTACTTTACTCTGTTCTGTAGCAGTGAATCGAGCAGGACAATACAGAATGCAATGTTATCCCATAGCAACATGATATTAAATAGCATGGCTGCATGACGAGACTTTACATTCCCAGCCCAATGCCCTACATATACATATGCATGTAATACAAGAAAGCCTTGTTACAAATAAAATAATTCTGTCACTACTAGTTTAAGCATGCATCCCGTGCTGGGTGCCATTTGGGGTGGCGAAAAGCAGCTTTGCCTTGGTCAGGATATGTGGATACAGAACTAGTCTGTGGATAGATCCTTTTCCCTGGGTAAAATACAGCCTAGATACACTTCTGATTTCAAGGGCTTGTCTTTTCCTCTTTCCTGGATCAATGCCAATGGACTAGGTTACTGGGTCCCTCTTCGTCTCCACTTCTTGGTCCTGTCTTGCCAGCTTTGTCACCAGTGACTGGATGGGCAGGTATTGCCTGCCTATGTCAGGAAGCAGAGACCTGCACAGGACCCGGTAAGTGTTGGAATGGGAATGGTGGTAGATTGGTAAAGTATCACTTTATTGCAGTGTTTTACACTGACCTGGTTTTAAAAAATGTTCAGCTGCTGGGAAACCTCTCTAACCGTTCTTCAGCCTAGCTTCAAAAACCATGTACTGGAGAACCAGGAGAGTATGATTAACTGAACAGCAGACTTTAAACCTGGTTTACTGAAGGATAACCTTTTCACTTTGACGTCTCCTTAACTGTATTATATTATTTTTGGTCAGTTTGCCTTGCTCCTTGACAAGAAGTCATGTCTAGGTTCAGGGCCACATTGGCATCTTGTATGATGGACCAGACTGAGAAGAGAGTGTGAGGCCATTGTTGTGACTCGAGAAAATGTTAGCCAAACAGTGTCAAACAGTGGTTCTTGTTCATGTAAAGTACAAAACATCTCTTTGCTTTTCTTCTCTTTTTTTTTTTTTTTTTCAAAATGAAATGAAAATATGGCAATTTGAGAAGGAGGTTTTTCCTAGATGGCCAAGAAAATCATTTATATTGGCTTCATAAATCAGAGCCGTGTTCATCTAAAACACACAAGCAGCCATTTGGAAGATATTTCCCATGATGTATAGTGGCCCAGTGTATTATATTCCCCTCCCTAGTGCTGTCTCATAGCCAGTCACAGCCGGATTGAATCCATGATACCCACGGCTTTCTCAGCTTCATTATTATTATATTTGTATGGCCACCATAATGAGTAGCTGCTGGTAATTAATTATTCAGATATGGTGTTATTTTCTTCTAGATGAATGAGCTGTCAGAGCTCTGTGCAGATCGTCCTTCCCTTGTATAGCGCGGTAAATTCTTTAACTGTTTACACTTTGGCTGGATTTAGAAATTAAAACAAATGTAGAACTGCTTGAAGGAACAGTTAGCATTTTGTGTGCTACACTTGAAGCTCTGTGCTCAGCAAAAGGTGGACCCAGCCACAAGCTCAGTTAAGGTTATGGCAGCTATCTAAATGCTTTACTTCACTAAGGTCTGAGGTACTCGAACATTGTACAGCGGCACACGAGGTCTGTACTATAGAGCAGTAGGCATTTTGTGCCGCCATATAGTGTATTCATACAGTGTTGCCCTATATGGTGGCAATGGGGAAGATTTATCAAACTGGTATAAAGTGGAACTGGCTTAGTTGCCCATAGCAACCAATCAGATTCCACCTTTCCTTTTTGAAAGCTCCTTTGGACAATGAAAGGTGGAATCTGATTGGTTGCTATTGGAAACTAAGCCAGTTCTGCTTTACACCAGTTTAATAAATCTGCCCCAATATTTTAATAGTTCCATAGTAAGGCTCCATACAACTCAACTGCAGTACAAGGCCTTATTAACACTACAGAATTATGGGTCTATACAATCTCGGAGTCCCATTGAAGTCTAAATGGCCGTAGTGTACTTCCCTACACTTCCAATTTCATAGAGAAGCATGATGACACCATTTTAGAAATATCTCCAAGATACAGTTCTGTACAGAAGTAACATATGGCAGGACACAGGAAGCCTTCACTTCAGTTCCCTGTAGACCAGGGGTGTCATCCTAAAAAAGGTGCCAGGACTATAGTGCCTGAAGTGAATAGAGTTGTAGGGTTTGCAGTCCAGGTCACACTGAGTTGCAAATGATATCACAGACATTAAGTGCAGCACAAGAGTTTAATGTTACAGAGGGTATAGCAGTAAGGTAATGTCTCCAAAAAGAGAAACAGGTCTTCATCATTACACAACTATCCTACAAGGGTAGATGATCCAGCCGACAGATGGGACAGTTAGTAAAATTGGCAATGGGCCGTATGGGAGGTATGGGTGGCCACTGGAGAGGGTGGGAGTGGGGGCAATGAGGATATTTGTAGTGCTTACTGTGGCTAATCCCTCTTCCTTTAGTGCTTCCCATGCAACGGGAGGAGGGCACACCATTTTCACTCAAGGCACACCCTGGAATTTCTGAGGCTCCCTCCTGATGGTGGCTAGGGTGCCCTAGGGAGCCATGCAGTTCCATTCTCATTAACTCTTTCTGCAATGCCCAGGCTGCAGGGTGCAGAACTCAGATCCGGGTGGCCAGTCTGTCAGATTCCCTGGAAACTTGAAACCCTATGACAGGGGCATGGCCAAAATTTGGGCATTTGCCCCTCATGGTGTCATTGATACATGGTGATGTGCTTGTGGCTCTTTTCTAACCCCCCACCCACCTTTTTTCTCAGGTAATCCAAATGTTAGCCGGCAACAGGACTGAGAGGTGATTGGCCCAAGGTGTTGCTGGCCAGTTGCTGGGCAGAGGGCTATTTATTTATTTTTTTATTCTTTTTATTGAATTCAAGGTAATAGAATATAGATACATGGATCAAATACTGCAATCGTAATATAATCAGATATAACACAGCATCAATTATGTGTCTCATTGAAATTACATCAGGTCATTCATAGATCAAAATGATAGAATAATAAAATAAAATAAAAATGAATAAAAGAAGTGGGAGGAGGGGGAAAAAAGGGAAAAGGGGCAAGAAAGGGCTGGGCTACACTGCCAGAGGACCCAGAATGCCACCCAGGGAGGATTTGAGGTACCAAGAGGTATACTGAAAGGGTTTAACTACAGCAATGATATCCGCCGGACTAAAGTGAGTAGTGGCAAACTTAAGGCACTTGTCGAAAAATTTTTGAAGCCGAGCTCTCCTTATGTCTTTCCGCCTCTATTCTCTCAAACCTCATCAAGACCTTCTATTCTGAGACCACCATGCTGATGTCTGGCATGGTCTTGTCAAGCCACCATTGTAACAGAACTCGTTTAGCTATCAACAGTACAAAATGGATGACTATCGGAATCTTGGCAGGTCGGGAAGACAAGTTCTGGTCAAGGCGTATGTAATGAAACACTAGAGCCTAGGGTTCCATGGGCAAGTCTAATAGCCAGTGTTCCTTCACATAGGCCAGCACATAACTCCAAAAATGAACCACCTTGGGACATGTCCATATGCCATGCCAAAAGTCGGTTGCCTACATGTCACAATTAGGACAATGGATGATGCGGTCTGGGAACCGAGGAAAAGCAGGAAAGTTAAAACCAAAAATTGCATTGTGCATCATTTTGAAGTATGTTTCCCGCCAAGTTTCACTTATTACACATTGGCGCACCTTACTCCAACCTTCCAGGATTTTGTCTCCAATCTCGTCATCTAAGGTCGTCTGTTCCCACCGCTTAAAAACAGTGGAGGATTTAACCTTCGTGAAGTTACCAGATAGTGCTCTGTAGAGTCTAGAGAGCGACACCGTACGAGGTGAGTAGTTGAGAACATCATCAAAGGCGTTCGCAACCGCTTCCCTCGATAGATCCCGCAGTTTCTGTTTACAGAATCCCAGAGTCTGCATAATTAGTAGAAAATGTGAATCTGGCAAGGCATACTTTTCCTTCAATTCCCTGTGGGTCAGCCAGCGCTTCTCCTCCTGGTGCATCAGATGTTCTGCCCTAACTATTCCCCTAAATACCCAGAGTAACGATAATCCAGTTTGACTCCCCTGCGTGAACTCCGGATGCTCCCATAATGGTAGCCACTTGGAAATCGCGTGGGACAATCCAAATGTTTTTCTAATAGCCCGCCAAGCCACAACCGTGTCCCTGACAAGTATTAGTGATTTGATACCCCCAGGGAGAGAGGCCAGATTTGTGTGTAGGCAGGCCACCAAGTTTCACGGGGCTACCAGATTTTGTTCCAGTTCCCTATTAGAAAAATGGTCTGTATTGTGTACCCAGTCGGAAATATGTCTTAAAAGACATGAGAGGTTGTACCCTCTTATATTGGGAAATTTGACTCCTCCCTCTGGCTTTCAGAGCATGAGCTTTGTGAGCGAGATGCGGGGTCATTTCCCGGGCCATAAGAAGGTAGTAAAGGCCCTATTTAGAGCGGTGATATCAGCATGCTTTAACAAAATCGGAAGAGTCTGGAGGGGGATTAGTTTAGAGAAGCTCATCATTTTAATGAGCTGACACCTTCCCAGCAGGGATAAGGGAAGCGAATGCCATCTTTTCAGTTCAGAAATTATCGCCCCCTGAAGAAGCAAGGCGAAACGCACGTTGGGTTGGTATCATCTCTCCCTCTGTGCTCCTGGTGGGTAAATGCCCTTTTCATACCGCTAACTTACCTGTAGTTTGTGCAGGATTTAGGTTGCTCATGACATGTAGTGCGGTTGGATACATGTATTAGAGAGTGCACATTTGCTGACTCCATATACCGCGTGTATGACCAGCACTGTATATGCATGAGAGTATGGTTTTGTGCTCTGATATGTAGTCAGCAATTTTGTTACATTAGTCATCAGTTTGATGTGTATTACACAGCTCTTTTTGACGCTCATTTGCTGGTATCGGAGTGAGGGCTGTGGGAGGGAGGGGTTCTGCTTGTCACAGTATTGTCCTGCACTGCTACCACTACATGATTTGTGTTCTGTGTATTTGCTATAATATGGTTTTTAAACAATAAAGAATGATTTGACATTATATGTGTGTAATTGTATTTTTGGTGTGCTATTGTTTAGAAACACACATATTCAACTATTGGTATTTTTCTGATTGGTTGTTATAACTTTGTAGAATTCCCCAGAAAACCCATCAGGGCCTGGCACCTTTCCATTATGAAGGGAGCGTATGGTGGATAAAATCTCCTCAGTGGTAATTTTAGCATTCAGAAGACCCTGCTGATCATCCGTCAAAAACAGTAGCTTGACCCCGGACAGAAAGCATGCCCCCTCCTTCCCCCCTGGAGTGTCCTGATAGAGTGACTCAAAATACTTCTCCAGCAGTTCATTCGCCCGTTTGGGGTTCGTATGCCCGACTCCGCCCTCATCTCTCAAGGACGCAATCACCGTGGGTAGCCTCCTGCCCCTGGCCAGATTCACTAACAGTTTGCCTGACTTGTTTCCAAACCTGAAAAGATCGGTCTGATATTCAGACCGATGCATGGCCTCCAGTCTCTCAACCCACATCTCAAAATTGCTTTTAGCAGTCAACCAGGACTCCTTATGCTGAATTGTAGGCTTCCCTAGAAACTTTGTATACGCAGTCCGGAGCGCTGTGCTGGTCTCCTGATACTGCTTTGCAACTACTTTGCGTAAGTTACTCACATAACTAATTATCCGGCCTCTCAAGACCGCTTTAGCAGTCTCCCAGTGAGTCAAAACATCTGATGCACACCGAGGATTGTCCCCTTGGAACTCGAGCCACCAACCTCGCAAAACATCTTTGAAGTTGTCGTCTTTAGCCAGAAATGAAGGAAAATGCCGCAAAAAATCAGTCCCTCTCGGGTACGTATTCTGCAAAGAGATAGAATTTGGTGAATGGTCAGAAATAAGGAGCTCGTGGATCTCAGACAAAACTACCTTAGAGGACATATGAGAAGAGACAAAAAGGTAATCTATACAAGACCATGCACTATGTGCGTGAGAAAAATGCGTATATTCTCTATCATCAGGATAAAGGGAGCGCCAGGTGTCATAGAGGCCCGTAGAAGCCAAGAAAGGTCGCAAGACCCTATCAGAGGTTCGCAGCGTACCCTCGGATCCCTCTGCCCTTTTGCGATCCTCCAAAACAGAGGCAACTGAATTGAAATTACCGCCCACAATCCAATTGGGAGTCCCATCAGTATGCAATCTGTTTTCCAGAAGAGTGTAAAAAGGACCGGCGTTATTATTCGGAGCATATACATTGTGTATGCTGTACGAGACTCCTTCGAATCCAAACAACAACTTATGCCATCTACCCTCACTATCATGAGCCTCCGAGAGTACCTTGCCCCAAAAGTGCTTATGGAACAGTGTGAGTACTCCTGCCCTGCACTCTCTGGCCGAGGATCCATAGACAGCACCCACCCAAAACTTCTTCAAACGAAAGTATTTTTCTTCTAAATGAGTCTTCTGCAAGAGAACTATGTTGGGTTGCAGGCGTTTTAAATGCCTCAAAATTTGGGAGCGTTTTTGTGGTAAACACAGCCTCTTGACGTTCCAGGAGATAACCTTTATTGTCAACCCCCGTCGCTACAAGATCCTCCTTGGACAGAGAGAGCTAAGTGGGTAGAGGGTAGGTAGTGGGTAGGGGGAGGGAAAGAAAGGAAGGGGGATGTACAGAAAATAAGGAGAATAATAAACAGAACATGAGAACAATGCCCTATTATATTGTAGGTAAGTACCCACCAGGCACCTAGGCTAGATAACAATAGCCTGCCCTAGATTTGGCTATAGACTCCTCTTTTTTCTGCCATGTCGGAGCCCCAATTACCCCACCCATATATAAGAACCAGTAAGGCATTGTGAAACAAAGGGTCTAGATAAAACTCCTGACTAGCAACTAAAAATAAACCCACATAAACATCAGGGAGAAAAGGGGGTATGCCCTACCGCTAGTATAGCTGCACCCCAGCTGATAGAGAAGGTGCGTTAGTTCCCAGTGCGGGGTCCCACGAAAAGTCATCTTTTGCCCCTGGAACATCGTCCCAAGACGTTCTCGAGCGTCCTCTCTGGCGGCGGACCGGTGGGTCTCCTGGGGATCTTGAAGGAGACCGCCGAGGCGAACGCTCGGCCATTCGTGACTCCGAGTCCAATATACCGTCTATAGCCTCTTCTGCCTCAGAGGGGGAGCGGAAAGTAACAGTGGCACCTTGAGCATGGTGGATCTTTAGCACCGCTGGAAAAAGGAGTTGGAAGCGGACATTCCTCCGCTAAAGCTGAGCACATATAGGGCTGAAGGCCTTGCATTTTTTCGCTACCTCGGCCGAAAAGCCCTTAAAGAGCAAAATTCTGTGGCCTCTGATGGTAATCGGATGTTGTCATCTTCGGAAGTTGCGCAGCATGGCCACCTTGTCATTAAAATCCAAAAGCTTGAAAATCACGTGACGCGGACGTTCCTCCTCAGTGTGGGGAGATGTCCCGGTAGGGCCCTTGGGCTTAGCGTTTGCTTTATCCGGGCCTACTCTATGGGCACGTTCGACCCTGCAGAAAAAGTTTAAGCCAAGCGCTTCTGGGAATTCCCGCTCACATATGTCCAGGAGGTCAAATTGTTTGATGGATTCAGGCAGTCCCACTACCCTCAGGTTATTTCTGCGGGACCTGTTTTCCAGGTCCTCGACCTTAAAGCATAAGTAGTCCAGAGCCTGTTGTTGAGAACTAATGACAGAGTCAGTGTTCCCTATTTATTGCTGGAGCGAACGCAGCTCCCTTTCAAGGTTTCCTACTTGCAGGCTGGTCTGACTGACCTCCTCCCTCAGTTGGTTAAATGAGGCCATAATGGTGGTCTCTAGAGTTTTCTAAATGTCCGGCATGATACGCAAGGACACTTCTATGGCTAATCGTTTATAGTCCAGAGGGTCAGAGCTTTCCATAAGTGTCGGAGCTCCCTGGGAGGTCTGGGAGCTTTTGTCTGGAAACAGCAGTGGCTGACTATCCGCCATCTTTGCCGCGTCTTGGGAGGGCATCTGTCTCGTACCTGTGTGGTTCTGACCACTCCATGAGAGGTAGTGGTCCATCGACTGCCAGGAGCTGATGAGCAGAGACTGCCTCACTTCCCTTGGGGGTAGCCATTGTCCCCCGCCCCACAAAATGATTCACCAGCGGTAAGAGGGAGCTCCGGACGGTGCGTCTTTACATGGCAGCACCCAAACCGGAAGTTCCAGAGGGATATTTTTAACTGGACTACAGATTGGCCAAGGGCAAGTTTCGGCGGGAATTTGGAGTATTTATAGTCACTCACCCTCTGGAGCGCTGTCATCGGCTGAAGAAAGAAGAAGGAAGAACGTGCCCACCCCCCTGGGTTTTAGTCACGGTCTTGTTGAAAGGGGGTGGTGGGGGTTAGTCGCTCTGCCTTCCTGGGTGGACTGTTAATGAGGAGTTCACTAATGGACTTTAGTTAACATATGTGGGAATTTTAATGGATTAATGATTAATGGATTTGTTAATATTTATGGTTACCCCCTTTTTAATAAAGACCGTGGCCATTTTTATCCATATTTGTAGTACATCTTTATTTATTAATTATTATAAGGTTTAAAGTTGTCGAGTATGGCACCATGCATTTTCAGATTTTCCATGTGAATTTTGCTGTGTATTTGTGACACAACCTGCATGGCATTAGCTGAATGTCAGCCTCTCATTGTTGTCAATGGGAATCTGTGTTGTATTTCATAGAAATCATTTGAAAGTTCATTATAAATCCACATGGATCAACTTGCAGGAAAACAGGCTGAACTGGATGGACAGATGTCTTTTTCAGTCTATAAACTTACTTTATCCACCCTATGGTTTTCCTGGGCGATGCTAGTGGTCATGTCAGAAGAGGAATAAGTCTGGAAGGGGAGATGCAGCAAAGTGGGTCTCTATCTATCAGTAGGAGCACATGAACACCACCATGAATCACATGATCACCGCCAGGGCAACTGGCTTGTCAGAACCTGCAGGCCTCCTCTGCTCTGCTGCACCATTTCCATGCCCCACATTAACCCGCCTTTTTACAGCGGTCACTAAGAGGCCTTAGGCTGGGCTGCCATTTTTTTTACGGCGGCCCAGTCTAAGCACTGCACAGGTCACCCGTGCAGCGGGGACCCGCGGCCCTGCTCTAACAGCCCTGACCGACAGGAGTGTCGATCCAGACTGTTTAACACTTTATGGCGCCCACTGTATGTAAAGTGCTGACGGAGGGAGTGGACTCCCTCTGTCTCCCATCGGCACCCCGCAAATGTGATCGCGGGGTGCCGATGTGTGTGAAGGCTGGCTGGAGTCTATGAAGGCCCCAGACCAGCCTTGATTAGCCTCTCTGGCTAAGCCTGCTGGTCAATGTCAGAATAGCATTGACATTAAAATGCAATGCACTATAGCTGTGATGGCTAACCTCCGGCACTCCAGCTGTGGTAAAACTACAATTCCCAAGATGCACTCTTGCTTGGCTGTTTTCAGAACTCCATAGAAATGAGTGGAGCATGCTGGGAGTCGTAGTTACACCACAGCTAGAGTACCAGAGGTTAGCCATCATTAAACTATAGGGATAGTGCATAGCATTTTAAAATCAATCAAAAAGCTGTCTGTTATAGTGGTAAAAAAAAAAGCATTTATTCAACAACAAAAAATCCCATTACAGAAAAAACACTTTTTTTCATTGAAAATATCTCCCTCATATGTTTAGTACTGCCGCGTCCGTAACGACCCGGACTACATAAATATCATGTAAATTATCCCCTACGGTGAACGCCGTAAAAAATAAATAAAAAAAAGACAGAATTGCTAATTTATTCTTAGCTGCTACCGAAAAAACGTAATAACAAGCGATCAAAAAGCGTCATTTATTCCAAAATGATACCAATAAAAAATACAAGTCGTCCCTCAAAAAAATCAAGCCCTCACAAAACTCCATAGAAAGAAAAATAAAAAAGTTATGGGTCTTGGGAAGCAGTAATGCAAAAACATTTTTTCTTTTTTTTATTGCAAAAAAGTAGTAAAATGTAAAAAAAAACTATATGTATTTGATATCATTGTAATAGTACTGACCCAGAAAATAAAGATATGTTATTTATACCGAAAAATGAACGCCGTAAAATTTATAACGTAAAAACGCAGTGGCAGTATTGCTGTTTTCCCATCTCCGTCCCAGAAAGAGTTAATACGAGTTAATCGGAAAGTCATGTGTACCCCAAAATGGCGCTATTAAAAACGACAACTCATAAAGCTATATACCGTAGATGGAAAAATAAAAAAGTTATAGCTCTTGGAACACAACAATGAAAAAAAGAAGAAAAACACTTGGCCAGTAAGGCCCAAAACAGGCTGGTCACTAAGGGGTAAACGATGTTGTGCATTGGGTGTACCACTGAAAACAAATGGAGATAGATTCCAGGTGGATTTCGCTTGAAATATGCCCCAAAATCTGCAAAAAAAACAGGCCATGTGAACAAAACCTTAACATACTTACCAGGTTGGTAAATTTGGGGCTTTCAAAACCACACCCAGAAACGCCTAGACTCTGCCCAGGAACGTCTACATATTGATGGAGTTATCACTAGCTCTTACAGTATGAATTTGCTGGGACTGTCTGTGAAAATCAGGGACTGTCTCGGCAAATTCAGGATAGTCAGCAACTATGCCTTAAAGGTATGTTTACTTGATCATAAGGGAAACCTGCACCGTAGTTCATATGATGCAGATATTTCCGTTCAGAGAATTGTAATTTACATCATGGCAAAAAAGAATGACCATGTTGCCTCTTGGCTCAGTTTCCACAATAAATGGCTGCCTGCGGATTAGCCACATATCCACGGGCCGATCTATAGCAAGTAAACTGATAATCCACAGCAGAAATCTGAGCATGTACAACACCACTCAATTCACTGTCTATGGGCCTTCCTGAACTAGCTGAGCACTGTGCTGGACAATCTCCAGAAGTTTAATAGAGAGTGAATGGACAGCAGCATGCATGATCAAACTGTCACTCCACTCATTTGTGGGAACAGGAACCTCATTCCTCAGATTCGTGGGGGGGGCCCAGTGGTCAGACTTCCATCGAGCAGATATTTATTCGCTGTCACTCATGTGCACCATTCCCATGTGCTCAGCTACAAAGTGGCCTCAGTGGTCATATGTGCATGAATGGCACATGACCACTGAGGCCAGTGATTGGCTGAGCAGTCATGTAGACAATGGACTTAACATCACCACTTCTAGTGTAACAGGATCAGAAGCGCCAAGAACCGGACCCATAGCTGTGGAACAGAGGAGAGTTAAAGAGGTATTCTAGGATTTTACTATTGATGACCTATCCTTAGGTCCAACACCCTACATCAGTGATGGCTAACCTCCGACACTCCAGCTGTGGTGAAACTACGACTCCCAGCATGCTCCATTCATTTCTACGGAGTTCTGAGAACAGCCAAGCAAGTGTACAACTTGGGAATTGTAGTTTTACCACAGCTGGAGTGCCAGGAGGTTAGCCATCACAGCCCTACACCCACCAATCAGCAGATTCGAGGTGGTTTAGGCTACTTTCACATTAGCATTTTTGGCGGATCCGTCCACGAGGGTGAAGCAACCAAACGGTTTTGTCCCCGTTGACAGTTTTGTCCTGATTGACAATTAATAGGGACAAAACGGAAGCGTTTTCTTCCACTATTGAGATCCTATGACGGATCTCAATAGTGGAATTGAAAATGCTAGTGCGAAAGTAGCCTTAGAAGTCAGTATCGGAAATACACAGCTCCTTCCATTATATAGTTGACTGAGCTGGTTACTTCAACACTGCTCCCAGTAACTGGCTCTGTCCACTACATAATGGACAGAGCGACCCCAAATCAGCTGATCGGCATATCCTGCATGTAGACCATCATTAGTAAAATCCTGGACAACCCGTTTAAGCTATTTCCTTTGATTCTAAGTCTGTCTGCCCCCATTAAGATTGTAAAAACTGTCAGACAACACTCCATTAAAGAGTTAATGTACAAAATAACCAAATCACATCAAAACAAGTAGAAGTTTTGGGGCATATGAATAATTACCAAAACAGAAAGGCGGATATTAAACTGGATGTCATTACATTTTATATGGTAGTATCATACAATTTTGGTCATTAGAGAATCCCCTGGTGGCCTCCATCTTTCTTATAGCTCTTAGCGAAAAATAAATTGACAAATAATTTATGCAACAGAATTACCAGAAGAGGTTTTATAGGCTTTGTACTTTTCTGTACGCTACAGCAGGGAGCCTGAGTTAGAATATGCTGGAAGAAACAACTCTATATGGCTCCTTATGACAGCATAAATGTGGTACACTATCTCTTGTGCAATATGTATTTCTTGTGTACTATGAAAAATGTTCAGCATATGTATAAGACAATACTATGAAGCGAGAGGAACTATATGATAGTGTAAAAATGATGAGTACAAGAAAAGACAACACAAAACACCATATACACAGGAAGAAGGTGAAAGGGCAGACAAATACTCGTGAGATTCTATTAAGGATACTAGGATATGGTGCCACTTTGTAAGATTTGTAAAAAGCTATCTGTAGTACTACAGAACTGGGTGTACTACTATTGCAAATAATTTGTAGAATGAGGCAATGTAATGTCATGTCATGCTATACACTTTGTACACCAGCAGATGGGGTATGTTTGGCAGTGTTTGGCAACAGGCATGGGACTTACCTCCCCCCTTGGTAGGAGTGGGATAGTCCAATTTCCTGCCAAGGGAGGGGCAGAGTTAGTTGAGGTGTTAGAAAGAAGAGAGTGAGGAAGCATGTGATCCAGGTCCCATTCCTTCAGGCCATGAAGACCACAGAGTTAGCTCATCTAGGAGGACCACTGCCCCAAAGAAGCCAGCAGGGTCCCAGGCTACAAAAAATCTGTAAAATATGGTGTATGGAGTGATCAACCAATCAAGATATACAATCTCTGTTGCAAGATGAGGTAAACACATTAAGACACCACCACCGCAGTTCAGGACAGGCATAGCTAGAATCCTTCTCGGGCTATGCTTTTTTATATTCCAAAGCTTCCAAAAATTGTCCCTTATCAAGGGCAGATGATGTTTAAACACACATGATGTTATGGGATTATTTTTTTTTTTACAAAAGTGGCTTGGGGGACCAAGCGTCCAAAAATGATGCCTTGACAGGGTCGGAATGTCTGCCCGTACGACAAGCACAAGTATTGATTGTTAGAAGAAAAAGTGGCTCGTGGTGAACGTGCCTATAAATATTCTCCCTTTTAATTGGGAGCAGCATCAGTGCAGTGTGGATGTGGAAAGGGTATGGTACGGATTTAGTGGCATGCGGCCACAATAGTGGCAGCAGCAGGAGTAATACAGCATAGAACATACAAGACTGTCTATAGGTAGTTGTGAGAATAGTAGTAGTAATAGTAGTAGTGATAGTGGTGGTAAATGCTTTAGGTAAATGGTGGTGGCAGTAGGGGATTAACAGCGAGGAGCAGCAGCAGCTGAGGTAGGAGTGGCTGCTGCAGCAGCCATATAGTACATGTTGCAGAAAGGAAGCAGCAGCAGCCTTAACCCCTTAAGGACCGGGGGTTTTGGGATTTTTGCGTTTTTGTTTTGCGCTCCCTGCCTTCCAAAAGCCATAACATTTTTATATTTCCGCTCACATAGCCATATGACGGCTTATTTTTTGCGGGACAAGTTGTACTTTTTAACGCTACCATGTATTTTTGCATGTGATGTAGTGGGAAACGGGAAAAAAATTCCAAATGGGGTGAAATTGCAAAAAAAAAGCAATTTCACCACAGTTTTACGGGTTTTTAAATTACAACGTTCGATTTGCGATAAAACTGACTGGTTAATTTTATTCTTCAGGTCAGTACGAATCCGGCAATACCTAATATGTATAGTTTTTCTTGCGTTTTGATAGTGAAAAAAATTAAAAGTGGGAATTTTTTTATTTTATTTTTTTGTCGCCATGTTTTGACCCCTATAACTTTTTTGTAATTATGCGTACGGAGCAGTGTAGGGGCTCATTTTTTGCGGGGTAATCTGAACTTTTAATTGATACCATTATGGGGTGCGTATGATGTTTTGATCACTTTTTATTCATTTTTTTTTAGGAAATGAAGCGTCCAAAAATGGCGAATTAGCCATTTGGACGCTTTCTTTCCATTTTTATGTTTACCGTATGGTGAATATTTTTTAATATTATTATAGTATGGGCATTTTCGCACATTGCGACACCCATTATGTGTAATTTTTTAATTTTTTTATTTATTTTATTTTCATTTTGGGGAAAGGGGGGTGATTTGAATTTTTATATTTTTTTTATTTAATTTTTATTTTTTAAACTTTTTTTTTTTTTTACTACTTTCTTATAGTTCCCATAGGGAACTATAAGATGCAATCATCAGATTGTTATTCTCATATATTCCAATGCAATAGCATTGGAATATATGAGAAAATCATATATTTCTATGGAGCCTATTACAGTCATAGGCTCCATAGGAATACTGTGTAGTAACCTAGGTTTCATTCACAGAAACCTAGGGTACTACATGCATGCTCCGGCTCCCCTTGTGGCCATCAGGGAGCCGAGCAAAACCGAAAGTGAAACTTTCGGTTTTTGCGCGATCAGATGCCGTGGTCAGGATTGACCACGGCATCTGAGGGGTTAAATGTCCGCGACCGGTCGCGGACATGAGCTGCGGGTGTCAGCTTGATGAATCAAGCGTTTACCCGCAGCTCATGCGCCCGCTCCGTGCGGGAGCGGGCGCCATCTTTAAAGTGCAGACGAAGGGCATACATGTACGCCCTTCATCCTTAAGGGGTTAAGGAAGATGATGTTAGGCAGGTTGCAGGGGTGGCATAAAGGAGGCGGCAGCAGCAGCCGTACAGAACGTGATGGTTGGAAAGTGGCATAAGGGGCATGATGTAGGCATCAGCAGCAGCTGTACAAAACATGATGATAGTTAGGCAGACAGACAGCAACAGAGGCAAGATGGGGCACCGCCAGAAAGGCGAGGTCTATTCATCGGAATCAGCCTGAGCTGTGAGATAATGTCGGTATTTATGCATGGATCACGTACATGCTTAGAGAAATTTTCCTCCCCCGACACCCCCCCCCCCCCCCCAATTTTTTTTATTTCTACCATGTAGAATCTGAATACACTTAAACTGATAATTGAGAGGCATTAGTAGCACGATACAGACCACAGCATTAGCAGCCGTGCAGAACGTGATTGTAGTTAGCAGTTAGCTTGAACAGCCTGCCAGAATCACTAAGGCCTCTTTCACATGGGCGTCATGGATTCTGCGATAGAGTTGTGTTGTTCAGTTTTTTCCGCACGAGTGCAATGCGCTTTGCACGCGCGTTATAAAAAACTGAATGTGGTACCCAGACCCAAACCCGGACTTCTTCACTGAAGTTCGGGTTTGGATTCGGTGTTCTGTAGATTTTATTATTTTCCCTTTCCTCTTGTATCCTCATTTAGCAGGGCCTGCACTGACGTCACACGGTGAGCACGATTACGTCATCGAAGGTCCTTTTGCAGGTCCTGCAAGAAGAAGAAAGAAGACGATAACGGCTGTGCGATCAAGTGATGAGGTGAGTTAATTTTTTTTATTTTTTAACCCCTAATTGGACATTTCAATTAGCATTCTGTAATAAAAATGCAATTTTTTCCCTTTTAACCATGTTATAAGGGAAAATAATACAGTGAATTGACTTAAATGGGGTCTGGGGTGGCTCATCCCTATCATCTCCTAGCAACCATGCCTAAAAATCGTATCATCTTCTCCTTTCAGATCAGACCGCCATGATGATTTCTTTTACATAGTAACATAGTAGTAACATAGTATATAAGACCGAAAAAAGACATTTGCCCATCCAGTTCGGCCTGTTTCCTACAAGTTGATCCAGAGGAAGGCAAAAACCTGTGAGGCATAAGCCAATTTTCCCCACTTAAGGGGAAAAAATTCCTTCCTGACTCCAATCAGGCAATCAGAATAACTCACTGGATCAATGACCCCTCTCTAGTAGCTGTAGCCTGCAATATTATTACACTCCAGAAATACATCCAGTCCTCTCTTGAATTCCTTTATTGTACTCACCATCACCACCTCCTCAGGCAGAGAGTTCCATAGTCTCACTGCTCTTACAGTGAAGAATCCTTTTCTATGTTTGTGTACAAACCTTCTTTCCACCAGACGCATTGGATGTCCCCTTGTCACAGTCACAGTCCTGGGGATAAATAGACGATGGGAGAGATCTCTGTACTGACCCCTGATATATTTATACATGGTTATTAGATCTCCCCTCAGTCGTCTTTTTTCTAAAGTGAATAACCCTAATTTTGATAACCTTTCAGGGTACTATAGTTGCCCCATTCCAGTTATTACTTTAGTTGCCCTCCTCTGAACCCTCTCCAGCTCTGCTATTTCTGCCTTGTTCACAGGAGCCCAGAACTGTACACAGTACTCTATTTATGGTCTGACTAGTGATTTGTAAAGTGGTAGGACTATGTTCTCATCACGGGTGTCTATGCCCCTTTTGATGCAACCCATTATCTTATTGGGCTTGGCAGTAGCTGCCTGACACTGGTTTTTACAGCTTAGTTTGCTGTTTATAAAAATTCCTAGATCCTTTTCCATGTCAGTGCTACTGAGTGTTTTACCATTTAGTATGTACGGGTGACTTGCATTATTCCTTCCCATGTGCATAACTTTACATTTGTCAGTGTTAAACCTCATCTGACATTTCTCTGCCCAAGCCTCCAATCTATCCAGATCCCTCTGTAGCAGAAAACTGTCCTCTTCAGTGTTAATTACTTTACACAGTTTAGTGTCATCTACAAAAATAGATATTTTACTGTGCAAGCCTTCTACAAGATCATTAATAAATATATTGAAGAGAATAGGTCCCAGTACTGACCTCTGAGGTACCCCATTAGTGACAGTGCCCCACACTAAGTGTGTACCGTTAATAACCACTCTCTGTTTTCTATTACTTAGCTAGCCATCTCTTTTGGCTATCTCTTTTGGCCATCTCTTCTTTCTGCAGAGTTTGACAGACAGACATCTTAGTTTCCGACTTTTCCATCATACTCATACCTTCTGAACACCCCATCCTGCCACTCCCAATACTGTGCCTGCTGTGTTCTCCAATACTATAATGCAGAAACAGTCTACCTGAAAATACTAGTTACACACAGATAGTACCGCATTTAATAATTATTGGCACACAGTGCCCTAAAAAATAACCGTGTCCAGGAAATAGTGTGACAGTAGAAAAATGCCCCCTTATAATGTGTGCCAGTACATAAAAATGCCCTGAATTGGTGTCCCCAGTAAAGTCAATGTCCCCATAGTGACCTTATAATGTGTGCCAATGTCCCTTACTGTGTGCCCAAAAAACCCTCTTAGTGCCCCCAGTTGAGCTAAGGTCCCAATAGTGCCCTGTAATTTGCGCTAGTATAAAATACTCCTATATAGTGCCCCCATAGTGCTCCTCCTCTCGCCCCATGGTGCCTGTCATAATGTGCCAGTATAAAATGCCCCCATAATGCTCCCCCCCCCCCATTCTCCATAGTGCCCCCATAATGTGTGCTAGAATAATGCCCCTATATAATGCCCCAATAGTGCTCTTTTCCCCCACTTTTCCATAGTGTCCCCCATGTGTGCCAGTATATAATGACCCCCCAGTAGATGCCCCTGTAGTGCTCCTCTTGCCCACTTTTCCATAGTGCCCACCATGTGTGACAGTATATAATGCACCCCAGTAGATGCCCCATAATGCTCGTCTACCCCCTTCTTCACAGTGCCCCCCATGGCTATCCAGTAATCATCAGATTGATATCTACGATACGCCTGTCACTGCGTAAGCAAGCTATAGGGCAGACAGCAAAATGCATCAGCTGCTCTTCTTCCGCTGTGGTCCCCTGCTGCTTAAGTGTCAGTTCTAAGATAAATATGAGTGGGATGATGTTGTTCATGCCGCAGTTGTCCCTGTTGACAAACCTTGAAGACCTCTGCGAAGGGCTTCAGAACCCGACAGGCATCACGAATGAGCTGCCACTGCCTGACCTCGAAGCAACACATGCTCCTTGCTGCTGAGGCTGTCTGCTGCATGATAAAATTGTTCACAGCTTTCCAATGCTTGTACAGACGCTTGAGCATGTGCAATGTCAAATTCTAGTGAGTTGCCACGTAGCGGATTAAGCGGTGTACCTGCAGGCGGTTCTGTCTCTGCAGGTCCAGGAAAGCGTTCCATGTCATGTAAGAGTGGCTGAACTGCTTGGACAGTGTCCTGAACTTTGCCAGCCCCTTGCACAAGCCAGTGTAATTATTTAAAAAGTGCTGCACCACTAAGTTGATGACATGAACCATGCAGGGAGCATGTGTTATTTTGCCCAGGTTCAGGTCAGGCAGGATGTTGCCCCCATTATCGCTGACCCCATTGCACAGTTGAAGTCGACAGAGTGGCAGCCAGCTGCTTGATGTACTCGAGCAACTGCTCACCAGTTTGGCTACTCTCTACCAGGCAGATTAGCTCCAACACGGCATGGCAATGCTTGACCTGACACATGTGATAGGAAAGAGGGGTAGTGCGCGTGACTCGACTGTGTGCCCAGCTGTTGTTGGGGATAAGAACATGTCCATGGAGGAGGAGGAGGAGGAGAGGGCAGATTAGTGCTTGGTGTGGGAGCCAGGCCGACACAATTGTGAGGGGGGGGTCATAAGGACCTGGCCTCATTGCCGGGGTGCTACCTCGCCGCTGTCAGAAAAAACATTGACCAACTGGGCCGTAAAGGACATGTACTGTCCCTGCCCGCAAGAGAGAGCTTCTCTAGGTGTCTACCATGGTGTGAACCTTGTGGCACAGCGAGAGTTGCAGGGAGTAACCCATGCTCAACTAAATGATACGGCAGCAACTGCACTGCAGCAACTTGGTTAGGTGGGAATTAAGTTTTTGCACCATCGAATTGCTGGGCGAATACAGTTGTTTACTTGCCACAAATTCTGTTATCAATGTCTGATGATAGATCGAAGTAGAAGGAGTCTGAGTGGGAGAAGCAGAAAGGGATGATGATTGATGACAATGTGAAAGACACCATACTGCTCGTGGATGTGGTCCGGCTGGTGCAAGGGGGACGGGAGAAAAAGGTGAACTCCTGCTGCAGTGGCTGGCTGACACCTTTGGTTTGCCCCTGTGGTTCAATAGAGCAGGGACAACTACGGCCTACTACTCATGGTGCTTCTACTACCCACATTCTGGCTATGCGTCTTTCGTTTGGAACCCTTCCATAGCCTGGACTATTTTTTTTGGCCTTCTCAGACAATGTTATGCACTAACCTATGTATTAGTGTAGTAATCATGTATATATGCTGCTAGTTTGAATATAATAAAGAAAAAAGGAAAAAAATCCCTGTGTGAATATAGGGAAATTAATTTACCGTAGGCCTAAATTTGTTGTCCCTCACAGATACTTTTTTGTGCTGGCCTGTGTATTGGCGTAGTAATCACCTATTTGGTGGTCTAATTGATGCTCAATTTCTTGTTAATATGCACAGATAGATTGCTGCTATACCTTGTGTCTTGTAGTAATCATATGTATTAAGCAAATATATTGCTGTATTTGTGGGAGGGGAGGCTGATTACAAGGCTATTTATAGGCACCTGTGGGCCCAGGCTGACGTCGATTCAGCTGATTTCACTACCTCTGGGTCAGTTCTAGGATACAGCAGCATGGTGTGGAGGCTCCTTACGGCTGGGCGACGGCAGAATGTCTCAGAAAGGCGCTGGTATTCATGGTAGGATCGGAGTTGTTTGCACGGAACCCACGCTGCGGTCCTCGACATGTAGTGGTCTAGGACGAAGCAGAGTTCGGGAGCTAATGGTCGAACGATGTTTGTTAGTATTGTTGTCCGGCTGTTTAGTGGCCTGTGGGGCCATCGCATACAGTTATTGGGGTAGCATGCGCTTAGAGTAGGTATGGTCGCATGTTTTCTGATACCTGGCTTACATGCAGGGTGCGTGTTTGCAGTTGGCTCAAGTTATGCACGCTGTGTTTAAGTGATGGTAAATTTGTAAAGTAAAAAAAAAAAAACGCAGCAGCATCATGTGGAGGCCCATTCACGTCTGGGCACGGGAGAAAGTGCCAGGTGAGTGCTGGCATTCACGGTCGCATCGGACTTTGCACGAGACCCACACTGCGGTAGTAGTACTCTAGGACAAAGCTGAGTGGGGCGCTAATGGTCAAACGACCGTTGTTAGTTTTTTTGTCCGGCTGTTTAGAGGCTTGTAGGGGGCAATTGCATATAGTTATTGGTGTAGCATGCGTCTAGAGTAGGTATGGTCGCATGTTTTCTGATACCTGTTACATGCGGGACACGTGTCTGCAAGCTACACACGCTGTGTTTAAGTGATGGTATTTTATTTATTTATTTTTGAAGGGTCGTGTATGAATCGTAGTTTAATATAAAAATTTTAAAAATTAAAAATAAAAAAAAAACTGCAGCATCGTGTGGCGGCTCGTTTACCCCTGGTTAATGGCAAAAGGTGCCAGGTGAATGCTGTCGCTCACGTTAGGATCGGACTTGTTTGCACAGGACTCACACTGTGGCCCGCAATTTGCAGTGCTCTGGGATGAAGGGGGTTGGGCGCTAATAGTCAAATGATTGTGATTAGGATTGTTGCCCAGCCGTTTAGGGGCTTGGGGGTGGGGGGGGGGTTCAACTATATATATAGTTATTGGTGCGATTTATGCCTAAAAATAGGCAGGAATAAGCATGCTAAAAAAAAAATGGTTGCATGTTTACTGTCACCTGTTTTACATGCGGGGCGCACGTCCGCAGTTAGCACCAGACATGCAAGGTGTTGGTAAATGTGTATCAGTGGTCTGTATACGGGGGCACAAGCAGATTTGGTTAAGGCGTCTGTATTTGAGTTCTGATGCTCTTGTATGTAAGTGTGTTTAATCTATAAACTGTATTTTATGGGCACGCATGCATGTGTCAGCGGTTCTGTGCTATTTTTATAGGTGCTCCATTATGTCAATTAATTGGCGTTGCATCAGGGTTTATGTTCAACCACGTTTGTTTTTCCTAGGCGAACACGAGGTGGTGTTGTGGTGACCATCGTTCCAAAAAAAAAAACATATGGAGGTTCGTTTGCTCCTGGGCAGAGGCAGAAGGTGCCAGGCGAGTGCTGGCATTTACAGTAGGATCGGACTTGGTTACACGGTCCGTGACTTGTAGCACTCTGGGGCAAAGGGGGTTGGGTGCTAATGGTCGAATGAAAGGGGGTTGGGTGCTAATGGTCGAATGATTGTGGTTAGGATTGTTACCTTCAAAGCTACGTCCTGTGTCTGCATTTACATCTTGTCCTATACTCCATTCACTACTAGAGCTGCATTCATGTATCTGCTGTTGCATCACAATAATACTCTGCTCACTTCAGATTGCATTCATACAGCTGTTTATACCATGCTTTTCATGCTCATACTTAGAGCTGTGCCCATACCATGTTTTTAGGCACCACTCACATCCAGAGCTGCATTCACCCACCTGTTCTTACATCATGTGTTATACTCTGCTTCCACTTAAAGCGCATTTTCCTTTTCATTGCTACATCATGGTTACTCAGTATTCTCACTAGGGCAGTCAGCACCTACTGCTCTGATACCGCTCTCCCGATAAACATAGCTGCTTTCTTTTCAGGCTTACGTTTCTTTCCTCGGTGGTTTGTTACATTCCATAGGCCTACTTATTCTGTTCACTTCGGTGGTTAAATTTTTTTTTTTTATTGTGGTGTTCTTTAGTCCTGGTTTGCATTCACTCAGACTGGTCTCCGTTACTTCTGGTTCGCATTCACTCAGATTGGTCTTCTGCCCCAGTTCACCAAACAGCTCCTCAGCGGTCAGTGGGCCAATTGGAGGAAGTTTCCTACTATGTTTCCCAAGTTTTTCATTTGTTTGTCACTATAAGGGTCTTCTCTTAGCGAACTGCAATGCCTCTGGCTCTTGTTTTTCTCCCATCTGTTTCAATTTCACGGTATGCGGGTGGTTTTAATGTTCTATTTATGCACGTGGTTCGGATCACTAATGTCTATGCATATCCCATCAGGTCTGACGTTTTAATTACTTATCGTCACCGTAATGTCATCCAGATCAGTCCCTTGGCTTCGGGGGGGCCTCATGGCTTCGGGGCCCCGTTGACTGCTTCAGCCTCATGGCTCCGGGGGCCCTATGACCGTCTTTCATGTTCGTTAGGGGTACAATATGGTTGTAGGCTGGTTAGTGTCCTAGGTTCGCTGTCGGAGGGGGTCATGGTTATGCGAGTCCCCAAGTCATACTGGTGCTGCATAAGTGGTTTATATGAAAAAAAAATGCAAAATAAACACTATACTATGGTGTCAGTTTCGTCCACAGGAAGTCCTGTCACGACTACAGGCGATTTTCGAAGTCTGTCACGTCTACAGACTAATAAGTCCTGTCACGACTACAGGCGCAGCATACGTAGTATATCATGACCTTAAGCTTATTTCCGGTCATAGCTGCAGGTATCGCTAGAACGTTCTCTGTCCTCATTACAGGCAACATTAGCTCGTTAATTGAAAAAGCCATGTATTTGTGTTTTATGGTTCCCCAGGCCTGGTGAGTTCAAACATTCCGCTTAATCTACTACTAGAGTAAGACGGCATACACCATGTTGTAACTTTTGGGTCCTTTATAAAAAAAAAGAAAAAAAGGTGTGGCCTGGGGAATAAGTAGAGGTAAAGTATTTTGCCACCAGAAACAGTTGGTGTCCGATGAGGGCCCTTGGCGAATGGTTGGAGTTCATTTAGGCCTTTCCAGCAGATTCACCATTGTTTGTTTCAGTCTGCAGCTCTCAGTATTCAGACCTTCTCGAAATATGTTCATATGTTGTTAGTCAACATAGGAGTAAATCGTTTCCGATTACTGGCCACTTTTTCAATCACAGCAGCATTAGCTACCTCCAAGAACGATGTGCCGGTGCACATGACAAAGATGTAAGGTAGATGGAAGTCACTGTGATATGTACGGTATATTCCATACCTTCATCGTGAAATGTCTTTTGCATTCAAAAGTGGGTGTCGTAATGGTATGTATATATTTTGCTCTAAACTAAGGTCTGCTCTTTTTGGCCCTTTTAGGCTGCCCTACGACAGCAGTTATGGCATAACTCCACTGCTTGTTGTAGATAGGGCTAGATAGTTTAGGTACCCCCTCTGATAGCGATCAGACTACAAGTATTAAGCAAATATATTTGCTGCATTTGTGGGAGGGGAGGCTGATTACAATGCTATTTATATGCACCTGTGGGCCCAGGCTGGCTGATTACAAGGCTATTTCTAGGCACCTGTGGGCCCAGGCTGACGTCGATTCAGCTGATTTCGCCCACCCACCCACACCATTAGTCACTTCACATTAGGGTGGCCCCCTTTAGGCTGCCCTACCACAGCAGTTATGGCATAACTCCACTGCTTGTTGTAGATAGGGCTAGATAGGTTAGGTACCCGCTCTGATAGCCGATCCGACCACAAATATATATATGCTGGTTTAATGAAATTTAACAATCCCCCAAAAATTTTAATTACAACCATGTGTAAACTGAATATATGGTACATAACAGTTGATTGAGATTTGATGCTAAATTTCACCTTAATACACACTGCTAGATTGCTGCCACACCGTGTATTGCTGCAGTAATCATGTATATATGCACCTTGATTACTTCTTAAGTAATCATCTTAAGTAATCGTATATATATATATATATATATATATATATTGTAAGAGAGCGCAAGGGTCCGTCATTGACGGAAGGTATGTGTCACTGAGGTTCCTGGCCTCGGTGAGATAAGAGCCTGGTTTGTATGTCAATAGCAGATAGTGCTGTTGGACATTTTGATATTTTAGCATGGCTGCAAAGCCGATCCAGGCCGGCTCTTACTGGGAGAAAATAAAGTGTTGGGTGGGTGGCTGCTCCCCATGTTCCAGGCCGGGTTTTGAAGGCTTGTATAAAGCCCAGCCAAGCACTGTCAGCTGGGTGGATTATCCTCCGTCTGCCAGTGGCGCTGTGGAAGCTCTGAGTGCTGGGTGTGAGAGTCCGCAAGTAGGCGTGCAGTCTGCATGAAAGCCTGCACCTGGACTTTCCTGTGGCTGAGCTGTTAGCAAGGTGTGAACAAACACCAAAACCTTACAGGTGAACTTATGCTGTGTTATTTTTGCCATGTGTGAACAAGCACCAAGACTTTGTTTTTCCTGAGTGTGAATAAAACACTACTGCCTGCTTCAAAGAACTGTGTACTTGCCTCTGTACTGCGTCCGCAAGCCTGTCTACCGGAGCAAATCCCCACAATATATATAAATATGTATATATACATACATACATACATGCAGCCTAATTAAATTGAACCCCCGCCCAAAACAAAAATTTAAATTGCGACCGTGTGGAGCCTGAATGTAAGTAAACAGACGATTAAGACTTGATGCTCATCTTGTTAGTACACACAGGTAGATTGCTGATATACCTTGTGTCTTGTAGTAATCACGTATATATATGCTGGTAGCTTATTAAATATAATCAACGACCCCCCCAAAAAAAAATTTAGGGAAATTAATTTAGACCTAAATTCGTTGGCCCTCACAGATACTTTTGTGCGCTGGCCTGTGTTTTGGTGTAGTGATCACCTATTTGGTGGTTTAATTAAATTGAACAAGTCCCCCAAAAATTGTAAATTCCAAACGTGTGGAAACTGAATTTACGTAAATGGACAATTGAGGCTTGACACTCAATTTCTCATTAATACACACAAGTAGATTGCTGCTATACCTTGTGTCTTGTAGTAATTACATATATGTATGCTGGTTTAATTAAACCTGGGAGCCAATCAGGGCAAGCCATCCCCCCAACTTCTCCTTAGTGCTTTTTTCCCATCAACATGTGCACTAAAATGGTGCTATACACCGTTTTAGTGGATTAGTCCGAAACAAACCTGAGAATATTTGAGTTTGTCTGCCGTCCGAAAAATAGTAGAGTACACCATGACATAACACTAGGAGCTGCTGTACATGCGTGCCTATGTGTGCTTCCACAGTCCCAGTCACCAGAAAGGCCGGTGCTATTTTCTACTACGTGCAAGCAAGGCCGCCGCCTGTGGATTGCAGTGGTGGCCGTAACCCCTCAAAATGAGCATTGTAAGGTTAAAGCTCTAGTTGGTGGTCTGCAATACGAAGTTTTAAAGTAGGCTGGGAACATGTGTCAATGTTTAGAACAGTCAATCAGTACAGTATATGGGTCCCTCCCTTGCTGTCAAGAGCAAAGTTATCATAGAGTTCTTTTTTGACTCCATAGAAATCATTCATCAGTGTGCCACTTGCTCTCAAACTACAATGTACCTATTAAAAGTCCCTTTAGACAGGATAATTGAGCTGACGATTGACGAAAAGGAAGAGTTCCTTCTGGACAATTGCCTGCTCGTCAGTCACATTCACATGCAGCAATTTCCTCCACAGTATGGGGAGGGCAATCTCTAATGCAATCACTCATCCCCATACAGACTCATTGTTTGCCAGCATCATAGTGTGTTTACACAGCACGATCTGTCGCCGACAAACAATCCAATTACCCGACGAATGAGCGTTTCAGTCGTTCATCAGGTAATTGGCAGCACCTTTACACTGCCAAATAATTGCTAACGAGTGTTCCTATGAACGCTAGTTAGTGATTATCTGGCGGATTCTCAGTCCACTCAGTTTCAGGACCAGAAAAGATAGAGTGCAGTGTAATCCTGTGGACGAACTCCTCCATCATCTACTTGGTCTTCGCTCCATCGGCACATGCACCAACCCATTTCTCTAGTAAATCTGCACAGAGATGCAGGATTCAATGCAAAGGATTACAGTCCCATCCACTGTACCACAACCAGGGGCGTAACTATAGGGGGTGCAGATTTAGCAGTCGCTACCAGGCCCAGGAGCCTGAAGGGGCCCAAAGACACTTGTGCCGCATAAGAAGACACACAAAGCACTGAGGGAAGGGGGGCCCAAGCTGAACTCTTGCACCAGGGCCCATGAGCCTTTAGCTACGCCCCTGACCACAACTGCGCTGGTCCCAGATATTATATGCCTGTCCGTTCCTGGGACAGAAGTTTAAGTAGTAAAAAGATGGATGTGATGTTGGTAAAAATGTTCATTTTCCAGAGAGGAAAATTATGGGACTTCTAGAGAAAGCAGCAGATCCACAGTGCTTTGAAATGGTGATTACATTAGAAAGTTGTTTGTTTGACAGGGTCAAGCGGGAGTTATGGAGTCTCTGGAAATCCCCTTTAACAAAGAGACAGGAAAACGGTCTACATGTAGATGGTGTGTATATTAGTGTGCCTGTGATATGAAGTGTTTATTGAGACCTGTGAATCTCAATCACACCAACAAATATGCCTAACATGGATGTGAAGGAAGCAGAATATGTAACTGTGGCAGCTATCATTATTATAGTGACACAGCGCATCTGAAAAGGGTCATACAAAAAAAGCAGCAGTGACCTCACACAGCATATATACCTGCCGCCTTTGGTCTCATGTACATGGCCGTTGTGCGGTCGTTCCGTGCATTGGGGACAGCAATTTGCAGTCCCCAATGCATGGGCAACATCCGTGCAGTGGCCGGGACGGATTGAGACCCATTCAACTTGAATGGGTCTGTGATCTGTCCGCACCGTAAAAAAATAGGACATGTTTTATTTTTTTGCGGTGCGGAGGCATGGACAAAAACACCATGGAAGCACTCCGTAGTGCTTCCATGGGCTTCCGATCTGTGCTTTCGTGGGCTTCCAATCCATGCTTCCGTTCCGCACCGCACTGCATCTCCCGGATTGCGGAATCATTCAAGTGAATGCAGGCCGCAATACGGCCACTGCCGCACAACAGCCATGTGCATGAGGCCTTAGGCTCCACAAAAAGTAGATCCTGTACTGAAAGTGTTTGGTCAATACTTGATGTACAAAGCAGAATTAGTAGAATCTAACTTGAAGCAGACATGCACAGTGGAGAGCTGAAAGACCCAGTGGTGGCCTTTCCCCTACTTCATACCAGTGTGATGATATTCAGTACAAACCGGCTTCCTTAATTGCTCATCCATCTTCATTAAGTCACTGACTACCCATGCAGAGGAGAAGTCATCAGTGGGCATGAGAAATGCAAATCTCAGGAACTTACTCACAATCTGGAGTCATCAAGTCAATAAATAATACTATCCAGCGCTGCTAGTAGCAAGAACATGGGGAGCGATACACGTGATAAGTGCCACACCACGACATAAAACACTGAACACAGAATGAATGTGTTTGTCTGCAAATAACAACAATATATAGCAACCTTTATTGAATCATACACAGACTACTAAAAACACTTTACCCCCTGAAAGACTGGGCCTATTTTCGTTTTTTCATTATTGATTGTTTTCCTCCCCACATTCCAATAGCCATTACTTTTTACATTTTCCATTCAGCCATATTAGGGCTTGTTTTTTCTGGGACAAGGTGTGTTTTTAATGGCACCATTTAATTTAGCATGCTTTGTATTGGGGAACAGGGAAAAAAATCCAAGGTTTTTTGGTTTTCGATATTATGACATTCACTGTGCACTATTTCCATACACAAAGCTATATGAGGGCTTGTTTTTTTGCAGGATGAACTGTAGTTTGTATTGCTATAATTTTGTGTATGTGCTGTATGTACAACGCTTTGATCACTGTTATTAAAAAAAAAAATTAGGGGGGGGGGGGGGCGGAAGGCAAACTGCATGTTTTTTTCCCGAAAAATATTTTAATATTTTGATAGTTCAGACATTTTCGAACGCATCGATACCTGTTATGTTAATTTTTTATTGTTTATAATATTTTTATATGTGTAAAATTGGAAAAGGGGAGGGATTTGAATTTTTTATATTTTTAAATTCATTTTACTTGCAAGGCCACCATGTTCCCAAACATAGAATTAATGTGACATCCAAATAAAAGCAAGCAAAAGAGAATACCCAGAGAAATTATGTCACCGGACTACACTGCATGACCTCAAGAGAGTCCCTATAATCTGGGCAGCTTCCATTATATTTCTCTGGAGAAGGTGGAGAACTATCTGTTGCACACATTTTGTCATCATCCTCGTCTGAACCCAAACTGAGTTCTTGGCTCAAAGAAATATTTTTTACAGAATCTACGCAAAGGTAAAAGCTTTAGGGCAAGGTAAAAGCGTCAGGCAATGTCTGATTTGGGCATGGTGGGAATCCGATAAAAACTGCTGACCTGGAGAAAGCATTACAAGATGTCATTCATGACATCCATCAATGGACACTTAAAGGGAACCTGTCACCTGGATTTTGTGTATAGAGCTGGGCACATGGGCTTCTAGATGGCTGCTAGCATATTTGCAATTTCCAGTCCCCATAGCTCTCAGTGCTTTTATTATGTCAAAAAAACGATTTGATAGATATGCTAATGAACCTTAGATGAGTCCTGCTTTTTGAGATGAGTCAAGCGTCCTCTGTTTCCGGAGCCCAGGCACGCCACTGTGAAGAAGCCAGCACCACCCCGCATCCTCTGACTCTCCTCCTTGCTCCCCGACGTCATAAAGCTAGATTGCCGTAATCTCGCGATAAATGAGCTAGCGCATGTGCAGTGCCGACATAGTTCCTTCCCTGGGCTGGCATCAGCCTCAGGGAACGAACTGCGCATGCGCTAGCTCGTTTATCGCGAGATTACGGCGATCTAGCTTTATGACGTCGGGGAGCAAGGAGGAGAGTCAGAGGATGCGGGGTGGTGCTAGGTTGTACTAGTTCCAACAGATTACTCTTTGTTAAGCTGGTCTTACACAGTCTAAATTTGATAAAAGCGGAATATTTCAACCAATACATTTGTTCACCAGATTTATCAACAAATAATTGTTTTTGCCAACCGATGACAGATACCTGAAAAGAAGTTGGCTGTGTTCGAAATTTTTGTCAATTTTTGTTGGACAACATTCCCAAAAATCCTTTGCCCATTGCCCAGTTTAATTGAACATGTATGACCAGTTTGAACAACTACAGTAGAATGGCCAACATGGTCTAAAATGTGTATGGCTGTGTCTGTGAAATGGTAATTGGAAAGATCATTTGTACCAGGGGCGTAACTACTATAGCAGCAGACCATGCGACTGCTATGGGGCCTAGGGCAAGAGGGGACCAGTCTTAGTTGGGATCATCCCGTCTTCTACTGGAGGTGAAAACTTGGTCAGGACTCTACCCTCTAAATGAGCAACTTTTAGGAAATGAGGCAGCGGAAAATGGCCCAAGGGTCATTGAGGCAGAAACCCCTGTCCTGTGTGTGGGTGTGTGTGTGTGTGTGTGTGTGCGTGTGTGTGTGTGTGGGGGGGGGGGGGGGTTCTGGTTCGATCCTTGCTATGGAGCCCTTACCTCTCTATGTATGCTACTGGTTTGTACAACTGCTGTCTAACCTTCAAGCAACTTCCATCTAAAGTATATGGCCACCTTTATGTTGGAGGGAGGCACTAAACTAAATCTTTCACCTGAGGTCTAGTTACCATTATAGTTAAATAAGAAAATAACACAACCTCCAGTAGGTAGGATTTGGGGCCTCAGTACATGCATAAGAGCAGTCCTTCCCCAGTCCTCCTTTACCTTTTTCAATTCAACTTGCATCTAAATCGATGTCTGTGTACACCTCCCAAGTGTCTCTTACACTGTGGGCATAGGGGGCAGATTACGATATAGACAATTAAAAGCACATTCCTCAGACCCCTGGCACTCACCCTTCTCTGTAGTGGGGACAGAGTTCATTTAACACATTTTTTTACTGAAAAAAACACAATGAAGACATTAATGGTGCAAAATAAAGATGGGTGAGGTTAGGACTTGTCAGTAAAAGCACTACACATGGGGAAAAATAGATTCAAACAAAATATCCAATAAATGATTCATGCATTTTTTACGTTAGTGTCTGATTTGCATACATTTGCATATGCATACATATATACTCCTTGTTTATGTTCCCACCATGTTTTATTACCAGTGGAGCATTCATGTAGCTTGCTGTATCCCTCCCTTACTCCCCTTTCCCCCAGGATCAAACACCTCTTCCATCCTGGTGGATAACCTGATGACATTGCCTGTGAAAAGCCTGCATATTGCTGAGCCTGGGGGTCTACATCTCAGTGGGGATCGGACCCTCTGTCTCCACCATTATTGTTTGAGTCAGTCGGTCTTTTATAGCATTGGGGGGAGATGTAGGTTATGACTGGTGAATACAGCGGCATGAGCAGAGGCTGTTCCCACCCTAAGACAAATATTACACTGTGTGAGACAAAGTAGCTATTGTGGGCAAGAATTGGTCAGCAAGAACTTATGCTCTATTTTAATCGTTAACCACCCGCTGTATTAACCCCTACCACTGCCGTGCTTCACTCTCATTCTGAGAGGTTTGCTGAAAGCTGCAGTGATATTAACCCTATAGAGACCAATGTTTTTAGATTCATGAATGTCAACAGCAAAGTTCCACCTACTAGATAGACACATTCTAAGGCTACTTTCACACTAGCGTTTTTACTTGATCCGGCAGGGTTCAGCAAAAAACGCTTCTGTTACTGATACTACAACCGCCTCATCCGTTATGAACGGATCCGGTTGTATTATCTTTAACATTGCCAAGACGGATCCGTCATGAACTCCATTGAAAGTCAATGGAGGACGGATCCGTTTTCTATTGTGTAAAATTGACTTGCATTGGGGGTCATGCTGGATCAGTCTTGCTCCGCATCCCAGGACGAAATGCAAACTACAATATGTTGCAGTTTGCTCTCCGGTATGGGAATGCAACTAAACGGAACACAATGCATTTTGGAGCATTCCATTCTGTTCAGTTCAGTTTTGTCCCCATTGAAAATGAATGGGGACAAAAGTGAAGCGTTTTTTTCCGGTATTGAGCCCTTATGACGGATCTCAATACCGGAACTAAAATGCAAGTGTAAAAGTAGCGTAAGGCTGAAGCATCTGTGTTCAGAAATTTTTATGCTAAACACGTGGAGGAGGGGGTTGCAGAGCCAAAAATGTGTGATCATTAAAGAAGTTGCTTCTTTCCAGAAATAAAAGATTAATCACATATGTTCATCACAACATTCACATCAATGGAGATTAGCTCCAATACCAAACACAGCCCATAGACAAAAGTGGTGGCTTTTCTGGGGGGGAAAAAATGCTTTTTTCTAATCCTGGATAACCCCTTAGGTTAGGTCATCAATATCAGATCTGCCACCCACGAATCAGATCCAGCAACCCCGCCAATCAGTTGTTTAAAGAAAACACAGCTCTCCTACAAGCTCTGCATTCTCTTCACTGTTTACCTGCATGCCGTCAGCACTGCAGCAGCGATGGAGTGGACAGCTGTAATTACACCTGGTCACCGCTGTGATGCCAACGGCATGAAAGTATGCAGGGCTCGTAGGAGAGCTGCATTCTCTTAAAACAACTAATTGATGGAGGTGTCAGATCTGATTGGTGTAGTGGATATGACAGCTGAGGATAGGTCATTATTATAGGAAACCAAACAACCCCTTTAAGTTACAAATTAAATGTTGTATTCATTTTTTTATTTACTTTTTTAAAAAGCATTTTTATATAATCCAAGTACAGATGAGCGAGCCTTTTTGATTCATTATGGGTGAGGGGGAGGGAAAGCCTAGTATGCTACTCTGGGTTTCTGGGAAATATATATGCATTGTCTATGGTGCACTCTTTCCTATTACAGAGAGCACCTGTTGTGCGTAGTATGTGTGTAGAGTATTGTATTGAAAAGGATGAGATCCGCACACCCTTTAATAACGGGTGCTCCTAGAGGACTCCCCTTGTGGAGTATTGTAGGCCAGACAATGCTCGACTGGGTTTGTGGGAAAGATATTCAAATTACAGTTCCTTCAAAAAGGACAGGTTAGCCTACTATCTGATGCTTCCAGAAACCAAGAGGAGTGTTGACAGGCTTACAATACTCCTCATGCCTCTGTGCTCTCTATAAGGGTACTTTCACACTTGCGGCAGGACGGATCCGCTCCGTCCTGCCGCAAGTGCCCGTGCACTCCCGACTTGACTATAATGGGGAGGCGGGGGATACGGCACTGCACAGCCAGGGATCGCGGACTAAAAGTCCTGCATGTCCGACTTTTCAGTCCGCCAATCTTTGCCGTGCACTGCCGTTCTGAGCCATAGCTCCGCCCCCCCGTCCAATTATAGTCAATGGAGACGGAGCAGCAGCACGGCACTTGCGGCAGCACGGGCACTATGCGGCAGGACGGATCCGGCAGGTTGAATAGCCTGCCGGATCCGTCCTGCCCTAGTCTAAAGTACCCTAAGGTGAAATAGTAACCTAACTTAGGCCTCTCAAACAGCCAAGCAAATTTTATTTGCTCAGATCTGTTAAAGGGTACTTACACACAAAGAGACGGGTTTCTGGTTTGAGACACTTAGGTTTACCTTTATTTTTGACAGAAAGAAAGAAAAACGGGCGGCACTGCTGTTATTTTTAGCCCCATAGCTACAGGTAGCTTGTAGTGGCCTGAAGACGCGCGTGAGTTAGCGCAAAACGGCCGCCGCCGCTCCTTCACCGCAATCCTGTTTGTGTCGCCCCGATGCCTCAGTGACGTTGGTTCATTTACATATTATGGATCAATAAAGAAGGTTTCTGGAATGGACTTGGTGAGTGCCGCTCGTTTTTCTTCACTACTCCATTTGGTTACCTTTATTTTTGGAAAGACCAGACTAGCTTGCATATCTTTTTTTTCCAAAGAAGCATTTTGTGGGGACAAAAGCATGGCAACAGACCAAGAAAAAACTAATTATGAAACAGCAGTGATTGAACAGTTTGAGGCTACCATTGCCAGGCAAAAATCTTATTATAAAAAGAAACTAATTGAACAGTTCAAGGTTACCACCAAAAACTTATTTGAGAAAAAATAGCAGAAACTTGATCTATGAAGCACAGAGAGGTATGTATAAACATACATAATAGAGTTGGGCAAATCATTTCTATCAATTTAGAATTTGTTGAGTGTTTTTTTTTTTAAACTTGTTTTGGGCGAATCAAGAGAGATCTGCAAGTCAAAAACATGTGCAATTCAGATTTATTTCCAAAAGGATTAAACAAGCTAAATGTTTCTCACCTGCAGACACAACATAGCCATTTAACCATTGCTCAGCCTGTTAAACAGGCTTTCTAGCATAACTAGGAAAATAGTAAAGCCTGTGCTTTATCAGAGCAAAGCAGACAGAATTGGCTTTTCTAGCCGAGATGCCTTGAGGGACCTCTGGGTGGGTACTGTTTCTATTATGGAAAACATTAATAAACATGATGACTATTGTAGGCTAGGCAATGCAGATCTTGGTTTCTGGGGAAATTATATGAAAATGAGCACATCTACATCTGCTGGCATCAGATAGGCTTAGCTGTCTTTTCCTTTTTGAAGGATGCTAATTTGAATATATTTCCCATAAACCCAGAGCAGCATTGACTGGCCTGCAGTACTCCGCATAAAGTCTTTTTTTTAGGATTAGGAGACCAGAGAGTGTTATATACCAAATTTCAGGACAATTGGAGCATATTTGATTTAGGTTCAAATCAAATTTCTTAAAAAATTTGGCAAGTTGGTGTTACGGCTGTGTCTCGGGCTCTGTGTTGTTTGCCATGACAGATTTGCCGTGCATGCTGGTTGATTGGGGCAACGTGCAATTTATGCAGCATGTGTGTACACTCCTCCTTTAAGGTTTGTTTCCCTTCCCTGTCTGGTGCTTGTGGGGCTAACTACCTAGTTGGGTGTGGTCACTAGGTGCTTATATTGCATGTGGCTGGTAGCCTGAAGTTTAGTTGTCCTCCAAACTCTGTTGGTGCTGGAGCTATGATCCTGTCCTGGGTATTCTATCTGCCCAGTTATTGAGGGCCACCTAGTGAGACATCAATGTCATCCCATTGTTACAATGTCTCTCCTATTTCTTCCATTTACCTGTCCTTTACCCATCCTCACCTGTTGTTTTGTTTGGTGTGGTTTATGTTCAGGGTGTGTTGTTATGTCTAGTTTGGTGTTTTTTAGTCCAGCAGGTTTGCTAGACATTTCCCGTGTCTGTCTGTGCTTTTGGTAGGAGAGTTCCTGGGTTCCCCGGAGGAGGAACTACAAGTCAGTGAGCAGCTCTGCCTGGTGCCCCCATGCATCCTTTCCACTTGGGGGTCCAGGTAGTTATTGGTGTTGGTGTTCCACCCTGTTGCTGCAGCAGGTAAGTGCTTATTGTTCCGGTGTGTTGTTGTATCACTGGGTTCTTACCTGACGATCCAGTTGCTGTTCACTGTCTTCCCTTATCCTTGCTGCTAGGCCTGTGGAGACTCCTATTAATCCACATTGTGGAGGAACAGGTCGTCTCTAGTTCCTGACCTTAATTTCAGAGATCATCAGGGCAACTCAGGGTCTGAGGTTCCTGTGTATGAGCCCTCCTACCATCTGGGTCCGCCCATACGGATAGGAGTCAGGGCTAGGATCAGGGTTCCAATAGGAGGTGACCTGCTCCCTTATCCCGGCATCCAGACCAAGTTCCTGTTCTTCTTCCCTTCGGTGTTCGGTAGGGAGTCCCCCCTCCCCACGGTGACAGTCGGACCTGAAACGAATTTCAAGAAATTTGCTCATCTCTAAATCCAAGCACCCTCTTTTCTCCAAAGTGACATCACGTATTGATCAGTGATGTCATGGAGACACATGGCAACAGCTTAAATTAAAAAGATTCCTTTACATCCATTCTAAGACTGAAAGTACTCACTTTTTGTTATGGACAATGGTTATGTTAATTCCTGTACAGGGATCTGGTCTTACCCAGGGGAGCAACCAGGCCACTATCTCTTGGAATAGTTCCTTTGTATTTGGCAGCTGAACCATGGGATCAGACAAAGCTAATAGTCGGAACCAGGCTGAGGTCAGGCTGGCAGAGTGCGTATATATCCGAGAAACAGTCAGGTTCAGGGCAGGTGGCACAGAGTTAGGATCCTGGCAACAGACAGAAGAGGAAAACACTCAGACCAACAGACCAGGGTAACACGCACAGATCAGGTCAGGTCAGACGGCAAACAGACACTAGGGAGTCAGGCAGAACAGGGTCAACAGACGGACAAATGGATTATCGCTCTTTCTTAGGATCTAGCAAACTAGAAAGACCAAACAGAACATGTTGCTTAAGCAAGGGATGGGACACACCACATAGAATATATAGCAGGGCTGATTAGACTATAGTCAAGTAGATACACAAAGAAACCAAGTAGCATTAACCCTTGCAGTGCTGCAGAGAATATTAGAATACAAAAACAAGGGAGGGATAAACCCTTGCAGTACTGCAGAAGGTGGGGGCATGGGGCAGCAGCAGGCAAAAACCGACAATATAACACTTTGTTGATAGAGAGATCATGATTTCAGTTTCTTGTCACATCACACACTGTTATCCCGATCTCTGCAATAGTAGAAAGCTATATAGCACGACCTGTTGTTACAGTAGATTTATACTTATATTTAAATTCTCAGTAAACAGAGGATGATCACCTACAGCGTAAATATATAGGTTGTGGTCCTATAGTCATCCTAATTCCTATTTTCTAAATTTAGATACCGTTCTTCAAAATGGTTTTTTTAAATCATCCCCTTGGGACAAATGTGCAAGTTCTCAGGTCACAGAAAGGTTAGAACATTTCCACACTATGTAATCTATTATAGAACTGTAACTCCCCAGAGTGGCATTACCACTTCTGCACCTCGCTACTATCTTCTATGGTTAACCTAATCCTATCCTATGTATTTATTTTTAGGTCCTGGATAATGTGCATATTTCTTTCCATGTAACTGTTTATGTTCAAATGGAATATGCCTGGTTCACCAGCAGGTGGCAGCATAAATGGAAGAGATACAGATACAGAGAGTGGAGTTTTCCATTCCATTCTAACACCCCCCACACACACCCCACCCTCCTGTGGTGTTGTGGGCGTGACCCACTTGCTGCAGGGAGGGTGGGGTTCAGTTTAGAGTCAGTTTCAGCTTACCCCCTTCTAGGGGTTAGGTGTGCAGCAGGTGCATGTCCCTCCCCTGTCTAGGCCACCTAGAGCACCTTCAGCTCTGCTGGATATGGAGGCCAGAGCTTGAAGCCTCTGAAGCCAGGAGTAAAGTTCCCTGGACCAGTTTAGAGTCAGACTACAGAGAGAAGTTGCAGCATCCAGAGGAAGCTAAATTATACAGCTATCCTGTCAGCACAGCAGAGCCAGAGAGCAACAGATGTAGCAATGAGGAGTTTGCCTGCCACAGTTAATGCTAACGCCTGCTGGAACCAAAATTACGTCTGTAAACCGTTTGGAGAAACGTCTATGCAGAGTAAAGCTGTTTTTCAACTTCATCACAAGGTCTAGACTCAATTTATTTCTCCATCCCCTTCATTAACAACCCCTTTTTTCATTGCTTCGGAGCCAACACCTAGGGTCCAGCGTATCCAGGTAGGAGCACCGTGAAACGTGCACCAACATTAAGGGACATTTAGGGCACCCTACACCACTTTGGCATTCCTACACTTGGGTACCATTCACAGTATCATTAAAAGGGGCCCTGCGTCTTGCTTCACTGCAACTGGTGTCACGAAAACAAGTACTTTTTCCTCTTAAAGGGAACCTGTCATCAACTTTATGCTGACCATACTGAGGACAGTATAAAGTAGTGACAGAACTGCTGATTTCAGCGGTGTGTCACACATCAGCTAAAAGTGAGTGGTTGCCGAAACCAGCGTCATAATTATTGCCCAGGCCTTGAAAAGAGTCAAATATACCTGAGAAGAGTCCTGGTTTTTCATAAATTCCTGCTCTCCCTGCCCACCTGCTGATGACTGACAGGCTTCTACCTAGTTTTCTCCCTTTCTCTCTAGGAGAGAACTGCCAATCATCAGCAGGTGGGTGAGAGTGCAGGAGAGTATGAATAACCGTAACTCTTCTTAGGTAGACTTGACTCTTTTCAAGGCCTGTGCTGTAATGATTATGATGCTGGTTCTCAGCAACCACTTACTTTTAACTGATGTGTGACACACCGCTGAAATCACCATTTCTGTCATTACTTTTTACTGCCCTCAGTACGGTCAGCATAAAGTTGATGACAGGTTCCCTTTAAAGCCCACTGCCCTACTTTTGCGCCTGGAAGGCCCCCTCTATCTGTAAATCCCCCTACAAGATACTTTATAGCATCTACTTACTGCTGGAGTGTGTGAATCTGCATCAGTTTCAGCACTGTGGCAAAACAGCTGTTAATCGGCCATCTTGGATCTGGGCATGTGTGTTGAGAAGAAGACATCCGCCCAGCAGAGGGGAAGGAACCAAACAGCCCGCCTCCACAGAGGAACCATTCTTGCAGCAGAAGGAACTAAAGTTCTCCATATAATTCCCAGGAGGACAAAGAAATCGACTGCACCCTTACAGGAAATGAAGCGGTGGACATCTTGGAAAAGGGAAAATGCAGTTCCTTTTTCCCTGGATTCTCAAAGGCAATGTCCAGAGGTCTGAGTGAGTACTGCTAGGCAAAATAACTTTGCCAAAGACTGTTAGGGGCTATAATCTGCCTGCCAGAGCATCATACTCCCTAAAATTGAGCAGTTGCAGTGACTCTTAAAGGAGCCACGCACCAATTCTGCTGCTGTTGCCCATAACAACGTGCGCTTAAATTGCAGACTAGCTGACATTGACCCCTCTAGATGGTACAGGGTATCAAAAGCCATGTCTGAAAGTGAAGATAGCACCCACTTGGACTACAGTGATCCAGCAGCTGCAGCTGCCTGCACTATGCCTCTAAGAGCCGGAGCCACTCATCCCAGGATTGCCTGCACCACCAGTCTGTCTAATGGGCTATGCGGCAACTTTTACCTTCACCTTCAGCCCCAAAGTTGTCTACCAGTTGCCCTGGAAAATGGCATCGGCCAGGGAGAAACCTGCTCAGTAGTTTGCCCCAAGACCAGTGGAGGATTACTAACCAGCACCTCTACTCTACAGCCAGAGATCTAGATCCCTGGCAGGACCGTACATGGCAGGACCGTCTGGACCCGTCAAACAGAAGGTTGCTGCTGCCATGAAGAGTGTGACCACCCGGTCCATTCCAAGTTCCACCACAGGAGGGCAGTGCCGCTCCACTACAGCAGCAAGACTGGATTATAAAAGGCAGGACCGTTCATTGATGACCTTTAGTAGTAGTAGTAGCACAGAGGATCTGAGGTCCTTCCTCTGAAGAGCCTCTATCAGCTTTAAAAACAAGGACTAATGGGAGCCACTTCTTGGACTCGACCTGGGTGAGGAAATGTTGGCATGTTGTTTGTTTTTATGTTCTGCTTGCCCTTTCAGTCCTCACCCAGATGGCCATGCTAGTTAGGACTCCCCCCAGCTACCAAAGATGTCACCAAGTTGCGCACGTTTTTCCTCCCTTCTCAGGTTGATTGGGGACCCCCTTTGATTAACCCTTTCTACCCAGGGCCAGTTTTCACCTTACTGCCCAGGCCATTTTTTGCAAATCCGACATGTGTAACTTTATGTGGTAATAACTTTCGAACACTTTTACTTATCCAAGAGATTCTGAGAGTGTTTTCTCATAATATATTGTACTTCACGACAGTGCTAGATTTGAGTCAATACATTTTTCCTTTATTTATAAAACAATTCCCAAAATTTTGAAAAATGCACAATTTTCTAAATTTGAATTTCTTTACTTTTAAGGCCCCTTTCACATCAGCGTTTTTGCTTTCCGTCCTAGAGTTCCGTCCTCGGGGCTCTAGGACGGAAAGATACTGATCAGGATTATCCCAATGCATCCTGCATGGAGAGCAATCCGTTCAGGATGCATCAGGATGTCTTCCGTTCAGTATTTGAACGTTTTTTGGACGTTGACAAAAGCGCAGCATGTTGCGGATTTGTGTCCGTCCAAAAATCCGGAAGACATGCTGTAACGCCGGATCCGGAATTAATGCCCATTGAAGTGCAATAATCCGGATCCGGCCTTAAGCTAAACGTCGTTTCGGCGCATCGCCGGTTCCGACGTTTAGCTTTTTCTCAATGGTTACCATGGCAGCCAGGACGCTAAAGTCCTGGTTGCCATGGTAAAATGTAGTGGGGAGCGGGGGAGCAGTATACTTACCATCCGCGCGCTCGGGCGCTCCAGAGTGACATCAGGGCTCCCCACACGCATGGATCACGTGTGACCATGTGATCCATGCGCATGGGGCGCTCTGACGTCATTCTGGAGCGCCCCGGGAGCCGCACGGACTGTAAGTATACCGCTTCCCCGCTCCCTGCTCCTACTATGGCAACCAGGACTTTAATAGCGTCCTGGCTGCCATAGTAACCTCAAAGCATTTCGAAGACTGATCAGGATCCTGATCAGTCTTCTAATGCTTTTAGGTGACTTGCGTTCTGACGGATCCGGCGGGACGGTAGTGCCCACCGGATCCTCAGAACGCAAGTGTGAAAGAAGCCTAAGACAGATAATAATGCCTAGTTATCAGTCATCATAATAAATAGTTATCAGTCATCATTCCCTATATGTCTGCTTTATGTTAGCATCATTTTGTAAATGTAATTTTATTTTTAGGAAGGTTAGAAGGCTTAGAAGTTTAGAAGCCACTTTTCAAATTTTCAACAACATTTCCAAAACCATTTTTTTAGGCACAAATTCAGTTATAAAGTGATTTTGAGGGGCTTAGGGTACTTTCACACTAGCGGCATAGCTATCCGGCAGGCTGTCCCGGCAGGTGAACAGCCTGCCGCATCCGCCATGCCGCAAGTACCTGTGTGCTGCCATGCTGCCGCTCCATCCCTATTGACCATAATGGGGCGGGGGCGGAGCTACGGCGCAGCACGGCAGTACACGGCCAGAGATCGCTGGACTAAGAGAACTGCATGTCCGACTTTTTAGTCCGGCAATCTCTGCCGTGCACGGCCATGCTGCGCCGTAGCTCCGCCCCCCATCCCATTATAGTCAATGGAGACAGAGCGGCAGCACACGGGTACTTGCGGCATGGTGGATCCTAGCTATGCCGCTAGTGTGAAAGTACCCTTACACAATGGAAACCACCCATACATTACCCCATTTTAGAAACTACGCCCCTCAAATTATTCAAAACTGATGTTACAAACTTTGTTAACCCTTTAGGTGTTCCACAAGAATTAAAGAAAAATGGAGGCGAAATTTATTTTTTATGCAGATTTTCCATGTTAATCAATTTTTTTCTTTCAATACAGCAAGGGCCAACAGCAAACTAAACCTCAATATGCATTACTCTGATTCTGCAGTTTATGGAAATACCCCATATGTAGTGGTAAACTGCTCTATGGGCACGTGGCAGTGGTCAGAAGAAAAGGAGCGCCATATGGATTTTGGAGGCGGATTTTGCTAGAATGGTTTTTGGGCCCCATTTTGTATTTGAAGAGACTCTGACGTACCCCTACAGTGGAAACCCTCAAAAAGTGACCCCATTTTGGAAACTACACCCTTCAAACAATATATTAAAGGGGGTATTGAGCACTTTGACCCCCTAAGCATCTTACAGAATTTGAAAACAATTGGCTGTAAAAATGAAAAGTTTAATTTCTTCCAATAAAATGTTGCTTTAGCCCGAAATTTTTCATTTTCACAAGGGGCAACAGGAGAAAAAGCACCAAAATTTGTTACACATTTTCTCCTGAATGCGGCAACATCCCATATGTGGTAGTAAACTGCTGTGGGGGCACATGGCAGGACTCAGAACGGAAGGGGCGCCATATGGCTTTTGCAGCACAGATTTTGATGGATTGGTTTATGGGCGCCATTGTTTTTTTTTTTTAAGTGACTGTCTTATGTGGGGGCTCATTTTTTGCGGGATGATGTGAGCTTTTCATTGGTACCATTTTAGGGTACATAAGATTTTTTGATCGCTTAGTATTACACTTTTTGTGAGGCAAGGTGACAAAAAATGGCCTTTTTGACAGTTTTTTACAGCATTCAGCTGAGGGGGCATCTCGTGATATTTTTATAGAGCATGGTTGTTACGGACGTGACGATACCTTATATGTCTATCATTATTGTTTTTGTTAAGTTTTACACAGTAAATGCATTTTTGAACAGAATTAAATTTTGTTTTTGTGTTGCCATTTTCTGAGAGCCATATTTTTGGGGTCTTATTTTTTGCAGGAGGAGATTATGGTTTGTTTGGTACCTATTTTTTGGGCTAAATAGGCCTTTTTGATCGCTTGGTATTACACTTTTTGTGAGGGAAGGTAACCAAAAAGGCTGACCGCGGCATAGTGAGGGTCCATACGCCGGCATCAGTGTTTTCACCGAAGCCAGCGCATACAGCAGGCGTTCGGCTCACTGGAAAAGCCGGCCCCGTGCAGCTGATCGGACGGGCGTAGCTTCAGCACCTTAGGATCACTGCGCCATAGTACTACAGCGCTGGTTGGGAAGTCACTTTCTTGCAGCGCTGTACTATTATGGCGCTGGTCGGTAAGTGGTTAAAAGGGTTCTCATGACCTGTGCTGCTATTCTTATACCCATGTGGATTACAAATGACTTTGCTACCTCATGTGGATTACAAGTGACATTGTTGCCTCATGTGGATTACAAATGACTTTGCTATGGATGTGGATTACAAATAATGACATTACGTTATTTCCTATGGATTACAAAGGACTCTTTTGCACTTTTGTTCCAGTTTGCAATGAATGGTCAAGCATTGAAGAAATGGACTCTAATGTGATTGTATTGCATTATTGCACTACCTGATTGCATTGAATATGTGCCTTATATATTTGCCTTATCTATTTGCATTGTGATTTGTACTAATCTCTTTTATTTCAGTAATGTTTAAGCACTTTAGCCCATTGTCTGGACTCTTATATGGGTACAACAATGTGATTTTATACACTTTTGTATGGACTTTGGACTTTATACCATTAGCCAGATAGTCAGAACCTTACTTCCTAGCTTTTATGGACTGCCTCTTCGGACGTCTGGTACGTCACAAGCAAGTCTTACATTGTCAATACTTATATAGCCTGCCTCTGAGGACATTAAATACTAATGGTTCTTACTTTGCCTTGTGTTAGCTAGATAACTTAGGCATACATTGTATTGTATTGCTACACAGGGGGAACCAAGTGGTAAGTCACAAGCAGATCCAAAACCAGAAAGGGAAACCCGCTGTTATTATGTGTCTGGAGAGATTGGAGAGCATTGCCTCATCCTCCTAATGTGTATATGTTTTAAAGCTTTGTGCTTAGCCAAGGTTATGTATATCCCTAGGTCTTGTGCATTGCCAAGCCATGGAAAATGTGTGAAAAGCTACCAGTTCAGACATAAAGGTGACAAAGCGTAAAGCATGATTAGACCTTGGTGCTAGGAAGGGAATAGAGGATGAAGCCACCCTTCAAAACACAATTCTGACATTTTTTAGGTTTTGTGTTTACAGTGTTCATTGTGCCCTAAAAATGATGCAACAGCCTTATTCTGTTGGTCGGTACGATTACAGCTATACCAAATTCTTATAGGGGCACATTTATTATAATTATAATTTAGATATATTTTAATTCTTAATATAGCTGGTGGTGGATCGCTGAAGTTTTGTAGAGACGATGTGTATCCACCGCAGCTTCTTAATATAAGACAGCTTACATTTAGACCATTTTCTTTGCGTAGACCAGGTCTAGAAAATGATTAAAGAGATGGACCTCGGGGCCTGTTCCCTTCCCCGCCCACATACCGCCCCCTTTTTTAGACCTGGCGTGAGCAGGAAAGAAGATTCTGCTACACCATGGTGTGCGACAGAATCTGTGCCAGATAAGTAGCATATATATGATCATAAATGACCCCCATAATTTTTATTATGTCTTCTACTATAAAGAATAAAATACCTTGAAGAATTTTTTTTTTCTTTGGATCTATTCCTACAGTCATAACTTTTTGGGGTGCATACGGCGTTGATCACTTTTTTTTTTGGGGGGGGACGTGATCAAAAATACATTGATTACTCTTACCAGTAATCCGTTTTCCATGAGCCCGTGACAGCACCTGTGAGAGATCCTCCCCCTTCCGGACAGGAGACAAGTGCTTCCCAGATCTTTAAAACGGTCCTCTGTACTCCACTGCTCAGTTTGGGACTAAATTCCTAGAACCCCCAAAACCACCTATATACAGTGAAACTTAACACATCATACATAAATATCTTAAATATATGCCTTTCAGCATATATACTCTTTAAAATAACTTCTATGAAAGCAATATATATGTATTTTTATTTATTTATTTATTTTATATATGGGAGGGGAATAATGTAGGTACTGTCATGGGCTCATGAAAAACGGATTACCGGTAAGAGTAATCAATGTATTTCCATTACGCCCCATGACAGCACCTATGAGAGATTAGACTAGATAATTTTAGGGTGGGACTACCGCCTGCAGCACCTTTCTCCCAAAGGATGGGTCCTAAGAGAACAATAGGTCCAATCTGTAATGTTTGTAAAACGTGGTCGGAGAGTTCCAGGTCGCAGCTCTACAAATTTGGTCAATGGTGGCACACCCCTTCTCTGCCCAAGATGATGCCACTACTCTCTTAGAATGGGCCAAGAATCCCGTAGGAACCTGGAGACCTGCCATAATCCATCTGGCTAAAGTGCAACTTGTAACTTTTAACCCTCTGTTTTGACACTGGTACTGAACGAAAAGTTGAGAGGCTTTCCTACACTCCCTTGTTGACTCTAAGTATCTACAGACTCATCTCCTCACATCAAGCGTATGAAATGTCTTCTCGCCTTCTGTTCAGTCCTCAGAAGCAAATCTAGCTGTTTGTTAGTGTATTCCAGTGCAGACATTGTATTGCCCGTGTGAATTAAATTTGCATTATATTGTTTGGTAACAGCACCATCTACTAGTGGTTTAGTGTATTTATTCTAGCCTGAAGTTTCTATGCATTATAGGAAGTTCCCAAGGCATTGTGGGTACTTCCTGGTTTTTGGTGATCTTGTGCCTGTTAGAAGCAGTAGCCATTTTATGTCTGTGTGAGAAGCCACTCTCTCACTTGTTTCCTGCTCATCATCTGTTTTCAGCCTGTTTTCAAGCATAGTCGGTAAGGACACTATCTGTATGACATTATGCTGTAGTTTATTATATGTTTGTTGCATTGGATAGCTCATTGCCTATTTGCATTGTTATCTCATACACCGTATGTATAGCTGATTACCTGTACCCTATGTAATGTACAATGATATATTCTGAAATACTACTGTTTTATTTTGTAGTTTCACCTTTCCTGTCACAATCTACTATTAATAAAAAGAAGGTTAAAAAAACGCAGCTTTCTTTCGTAAGAAGACAGGAGGTTTAGCTACATATCAGATTACACACTGTGCTAACGTGTATGAGGACAGTATACCTTCACTTTTAGGGTTTTGACAAAAAGAGGGGAGAACAATTTCCTGGGATCTATGACAATCCAAGACCATCTTTGGCAGAAAAGCAGGGTCTGGTTTAAACGCTATCCTATCTTCCAGTACTAAGGTATAAGGTGGAGTGGCAGATAAGGCGGAAAGCTCCCCCACTCATCTAGCCCATGTAATAGCCACCAAAAATGCAGTCTTGTAAGACAACATTCTCAAGGAAATAGAATCTATGGGCTCAAATGGACTTTTGGTTAACATAGAATGTACTATATTAAGATCCCAGGGAGCTGCCTTGGCCTTAACAGAAGGGAATAACCTGGATGACGCTTTAAAAAACATCTTAATCCAGGGATGGGTAGCCAACCTGTAGTCAAATAGCGCAAAAATCTGGACTTTTAGAGTGCTAGGTTTTAATCTTTTGTTGAGACCCTCCTGTAGAAAATCTAAAATAAATGGAATATTTTGTGGCAAAACCAGATCTAGACCTGACCCAGCAAATTGAACAAAGGTCTTCTACTAGCTAGTAGCGTTTCTACCACTTGTTCTGATAGACCCCTGGCCTTAAAAACTCCCTCTCAAAATCAAGGCCGTTAAGAGTAACTTCTTTACTTCCGGATGACGTAGAGGGCCCTGATGCAGCAAGTCCTCCCTCTCGGGGATCTGAAAGATATAGCCTCCTTAACCAGGAAAACCATACTCTTTTTGGCCAGAATGGATCTATTAAGATGACCGTTTTCTCCTCCCTCCTGATCTTCTGAATTACCCTGGGTAATAGGCCGAGAGGGGAAAAAGCAAAAACCGGATCCCTGCCCCAAGGTGAGACAGAGCATCTATCCCCAGGGACTGATCTGACAGACTAAGAGAAAAAGATTTTCAGCACTTCCTGTTTTCTCTGGATGCAAAAAGGTCTATTGTTGGGGACCCCCGCAGAGCTTTTATCTGATGAAAGACTTCTTGGTTTAGACACCAGTTTCCTTGACTGAACTTGTGTCTGCTAAAAGTCCGCTTGGCAGTTCTCTGAGCCTTTCAGGTGTACTGCTGAGAGAGATTAAACCTTCCCCTCCATTAGTTGGAAAATTAGGGACACTAGATACAATACCTGAGAAGATCTTGTCCCCCCTTGCCTGTTGTTATAGGCCACCACCGTCGCGCTGTCGGATAAAATTCTGACGTGTCTGTCTATCAGAAAGGGAAGACCCTCCCTCAAGGCACAAAGGGTTCCCTGAAGTTTTGGGATTGTAGACTCTGAGATTTAGACCACTGACCTTGGGAAAACCCCAAAACTGAGTGGGCCCCCCACCCCTTGGGGCTGGCGTCTGTTGTAGTTATTATTGGATCTTCTTTTACCCATTCTACTCCTTGATTCAAGTTCAGCTCCTTCTTCCACCATAAAAGGGAATCCCTTACTGATCTGGGGATTACACATTTGCAGTCTAGGCATAATATTCCCCTGTCCCAATGCGAAAGGATGTATGACTGCAGTATTCTGGACCTGAACTGGGCCTATTTCACCACTGGTATACATGCCATCATCAGACCTAAAATGGACATAGCCTCTCTCAGCGTAGATATTCTGGTTCTGCTGAATTTCCTCATCCTCTGTAATGCCAGTCTCTTTCCTACTGGAAGAAAGGATTTTTGGGCTGATGAATCTAGTTGAATTCCTAGAAAATTGCAGCAGTAAGTTGGTGTTAGACATGACTTGTCACAATTTATGAGCCAACCTAGTTCTGTCAGAATCCCCAACACTTTCTGAATTTGGCTCGCCAGGACATCTGGAGACTGCCCTACCATAAGGAGGTCATCTAGAAAAGATATTATGATAATGTCTGATCTCCTTACTTGTGCCATCACCTCTGCCATTAGTTTCGTGAACACTCTTGGTGCTTGTGATAATCCAAAGGGGAGCGCTCTGAATTGTAGATGAGCTATCGATTTCCCCCATCCATACTGCAACCCTGAGAAATTTTTGAGATGAAGGATGTATGGACACATGGTAGTAGGTGTCTTATGTCTATAGAGTATTTCACAAGGATCCTTATCAGGGAAGGGCTCTAAATCCTTTTAACAAATTCACACGCTCTAGAGCGCACAACCAGCCTCATTTATCCCTGATACAAATGAATATATAAGAAGTAACCTTTATTTAACAATCTTAAAATTACTTAATTTGTGAACACACTTTTACTAAAAACACTGCTTGTTATACTGAAGGGATCACTAATTTCAGTGAACTCTGTGGTCATGGATGTGCACTAATCCATGGCCACTCTCACATAAGTGTTGCTGTGAATAGATTATTCAATGTATCCACACTGACTTTGTGGACAACACTACGCTGCAGCTGCCTGCTGCCTATAGCCAACTTCACCACAATCTCCCTAACTGTCCTTACAGTGTATCAACCAGCACATTAAAACCCTAATCTTCCGTCCCCCAACATGTTTCGCCAGCTAGGCTGGCATCCACAGGGGTATTGGACAGAATTCTGTCCAATGGAAGAAAGGAATAGCGCTCTAGAGCGTGTGAATTTGTTATGTCTATAGAGGCCATCACGCAGTTGGGGAACAGGTGAAGAACTGTTGATGATATTGATTCCATTCGAATTTTTGGTATGTTAAATACTGGTTGATCTCTTTTAGATTTATTATTGTCCGATAAGTCCCGTTGGGTTTGGGGACCAGGTCACCAAGGAGGGAGGAACTGGAGGAGGGGTATGTTTAATAGATGAAGCTCTACTATATACAGGGTCTAATTCAGCAAGATAGGGAGGCAGTGACTGGCCTTCCTGCCCTTATGTCTCCATCAGAGTCTTTGAAAGAGCTCGTCCCCACCCCTCTGGCTGTAGACTGCCCAAACCCCTGAAGAAGCTGAATGCTCTGCGAAACATGTCAAGGGGCAGCCTCTGAGTTCTCACTACCTGTGCTAAAAACTATCAGAAACATTTACAGTTGTTAGAGAAAGACTGGTTGGATAATGTAAGTGCCGATGCAGATAAGGTGAGTAATCGTGATAGTTAGGCTGCTAAGTTACAGTTCAGCACGGCAAGTGCAATAGCCCTAGCTCACCCTAATAGTTTTTAAGCTAAGTTTCTTTTTGTTAGATTTTTCTTATTAGTTAAGCTTATATAATTTATAATAATGAAAGTCAAGTTTTAGCAAAATAAGTATGTAGGTGGAAAAAGGCACCTTTTGTAGACTTATGACAACGCATTACTAAACAGGAGAGCCATGACTCAGCTACCAAATGTGCAACTTTTAACCAGATTGGCAGCAACCAAAATGCATAACATAACATCTGCTTCAGATAAACCTAATTTACTAGATGTGGTAGTGGTCCCTGTAAGAAATCAGTGCCAAAATTTTATATATATATATATATATATATATATAAAATTTACAGTATCTCACAAAAGTGAGTACACCCCTCACAATATTTTGTACGCTTTGATACAATGTAAAGTAGTCAGTGTACAGCTTGTATAACAGTGTAAATTTAGTGTGCCCCCAAAATAACATCACACAGCGATTTAATGTCTAAACAGCTGGCAACAAAAATGAGTACACTCACTTGGCCAAAATGGCCAAATTGTGCCCAAAGTGTCAATATTTTGCGTGGCCAACATTATTTTCCAGCACTGCCTTAACTCTCTTGGGCATAGAGTTCACTAGAGCTTCCCAGGTTTCCACTGGAATCCTCTTTCACTCCTCTATGACGACATCACAGAGCTGGTGGATGTTAGAGACCTTGCGCTCCTCCACCTTCTATTTGAGGATGCCCTACAGATGCTCAATAGGGTTTAGGTGTGGAGATATACTTGGCCAATCCAACACCTTTACCCTCAGTTTCTTTAGCAAGGCAGTGGTGGTCTTGGAGGTGTGTTTGGGGTTGTTATCATGTTGGAATACTGCCCAGTTTCCGAAGGGAGGGGATCATGCTCTGCTTCAGTATGTCACAGTACATGTTGGCATTCATGGTTCCCTCAATGAACTGTAGCTTCCCACAGCTGGCACCACTTATGCAGACCCAAACCCTGACACCCCCACCACCATTTTTGACTGTAGGCAAGACACACTTTATCTTTGTCTCATCAGACCACAGGACATGGTTCCAGTAATTCATGTCCTTAGTCTGCTTGTCTTCAGCAAACTGTTTGCGGGTTTTCTTATGCATCATCTTTAGAAGAGGCTTCCTTCTAGGACAATAGCCAGGCACACCAATTTGATGCAGTGTGCAGCGTATGGTCTAAGCACTGACGGGCTGACCCCCACCCCTTTAACCTCTGCAGCAATGCTGGCAGCACTCATACGTCTATTTTGTAGACAACCTCTGGATATGATACTCAGCACGTACACTCAGCTTCTTTGGTCGACCATGGCGAGGCCTGTTCTGAGTCTTGTTAAACCGCTGTATGGCTTGGCCACCGTGCTGCAGCTCAATTTCAGGGTGTTGGCAATCTTCTTATAGCCAAGGCCATCTATATGTAGGGCAACAATTCTTTTTTTTATATCCTCAGAGAGTTGTTTGCCATGAGGTGCCATGTTGAACTTCCGGTGACCAGTATAAGTGTCAGAGCGATAGCACCAAATTTAACACACCTGCTGCACATTCACACCTGAGACCTTGTAACACTAACGAGTCACATGACACCGGGGAGGGAAAATGGCTAACTGGGTACACTAACTTTTGTTGCCAGCGGTTTAGACATTAATGGCTGTGTGTTACTTTTTTTTTTAGTGCAAACCAAATTTATACTGTTATACAAGCTGTACACTGACTACTTTACATTGAAGTAGTGTTATATCTTCAGTGTTGTCCCATGAACAGTGTTTGGGGTTTGAGCAGTTCCTCCCATTTAGGCCACGTTTATTTCAGTGATTTAAAAAAAAAAAACTCATGCTAAACATATCTGGGAGCCAATTTGTGGTACACATCAATCTGCACACCCAATGTGTCTTAATTTAGATGAGAATTTTTGAACTCCATTGAGTTCTACGGGAAAATCCACAAATTAATGAAGATGCTGCAGATTTCAAAATGGAATCCACATGGAAAAAATGTACACGTCTTTTAGTGCTGTAATTTTCTATGGATTTGCTATGCAAATTCCACATTGCAAATCTGCATGAAATACATGACATTTATGCATAATAGCTTGGCAGAAAGGGGTAGGGAGAATGAATATAAGTCTCCAATCTATATGCATAGTAAAAGAGGGTCTCTCTAAGAATCCCCTAGTGCCAAGTCAAAAATATTTGCCAGCTCACTGAGCAGTGTGGGTGATATGGCACAAAAGAAAAAATTTCAGGTGGGTAAAGTGCAACGTCCTCCGGTGTGAGATGCCAGTTGCCAAGGGACCTGTAGGAACTGGAGTAAGAGATGCAACTGATATATTGAAAAAGGTAACCTGGGTAGGCTATACCATGATGGTAGGTCTATAATTACTAATAGAAGCCACAGAAATAGAGTAGATCAGGGGTGTAGGTATAGGGAGTGCAGAGGTAGCAGTCGCTACCGGGCCCAAGAGTCTGAGGGGGCCCAAAGACCCTTGTACATAAGAAGACACCGGCATTATAGAAAGTGCATGCTGGTCAAGTTATACCTCTGGCTGGAGGGAAAGGGTTAGGTCAAGAATTTGGCATGGGGGGGGGGGCATTTCTATTTTTGCCTCAGGCAGCACGAAGGCAATGGCCCTGGCCACAAAGGGGGGCCGAGGCTGATCCCTGGCACCAAGGCCCATGAGCCTTTAGCTATGCCCCTGGAGTAGATGGATGGCTTGAGGCACTCGCAAGAAGAGCTAAGTTGCTACAGCTTCTCATCCCTTTCCAGAACTTTCAATGTTAGTGTTTCCTCAACCACTTCACCTCTTATGTTGGGCTGTCAGTACCACCATACATTCTAGCAGGTATTGAAGCAGAGGAACAGAAATAAATTATGCTAGTCATATTCAGGTGGACTGATGCTTAAGCACACTGTCTTTAGACACTAGCCAACAGAGATGTAAGAAGGGAGGTGATGGAATAATGCTGGCTCTCATAGTTGAAAAGGATGAGGGAGAAGCTTGCAACTAACAGTTCAGCCACAACATCACAGATGGGATCACCATAATTAAAGTTGGTACAGACAATGGCAGAAGCTGTGGTGACAGTAGTGGTGGTCGGTTCAAGATTAAGAGATTGGCAAAGGATAGTGGTAAACATCTCCAACTGACTAAGGTGAGTATTTATGAAATTCTACTATTTCTACAATAACATAGCCCCTCTTGGTAACCATGCATTTTTCAATTTCTCAACAGGTACATACCACCTGGACAACAACAGTGTATGTTTATAAAATCCTGCAAGAAGTGCAACTGTGGAGGCCACAGTGGATGCCTCAGCAGATCTATGACATCTCGTTCCTCGTGGACTCATCATCCTCCATGTAAGAATGTCCTTCCCAGTTTCAAAGGCAAGATGACTACACTTTTTCGTCTTGCCTCACACCACCCTGCCGTTCATCTATTGTGAGGAACTGCCACACTGTATCTTATTAACAGGTAGGCAAAAAGCCACACTAGAGTTCAGACATTGGCAATTCATCAGTGATGTTTGTCACCTGCTCAGAACTTCTGAGGAGGCCACCTGTCATCAGGCATGCCACCTACATCAATTATGTCAACCCTTTTATTTTCTCTTGTGCTCCCTCTGGATTACTCCCTGCCAACTTTTGTTTTCTTCTTAGAACAACTGCTTACTTTATTGCAGCAAAATTGTTTGGAACTTTGCTGTAAGCCACACTTGGACATTATCAGTTTGCTCTCTACATCTAGCTGCTAGAAGCGCTCCACAACCAAAGTGCATCTGAAAAACAGAAGGATAATGTCCGATCTGTGTTCTCCCTACTGCATAGTTGCTCCATACCCAGTCACTGCTAGACACAAGACCAAAACCACCATCACTGTCAGTGTTACTAACAGCATAATCTACAACCTATAAAACAACTAGAGCTCACTCAATATATTGCAAAAATTGGTATTTTAGTAAGTTATCAAATTCATTTATTCATATACATCATAAATAACATCGCCATTAAAAAAACAAGGCGGACAGAGAGAGAAAGAGCGCCACCCTGGTGGGACACAACACAGCACATAAAGATACATAAGATACATAAATTTCCAAGCACAAAGGCAAAGCTGAGTACATATATAGAATGAGGTGTATGGTAGGATCAAAGATCACTGCTGTCTATAGAGGCAGAATAGGAGACAGAGTAAGAAGCAGTCTCATGAAAAGACAAAGCTGAATGTACCAATGAAAGAACCTACCAGACAACGCTGCAGTGAAAACAACCACCAGTATGGCGCCACCCAGACGCGCATTCCGGCGTACCTTCGTCAGGGGGTCAGCGTACACTCCAGTTAGTTTATACATATATATTTGCTGTCCCTTGAGCCCCTTATTTATTAGCCACCCCCTGACGAAGGTACGCCGAAACGCGCATCGGGGTGGCGCCATCCTGGTGGTTGGTTTTCACTGCATTTGTTTTATAGGTTGTAGGTCTTGCTTTAGAGAGCGTACACTCCAGTTAGTTTATACATATATATTTGCTGTCCCTTGAGCCCCTTATTTATTAGCGCATTATGCTTGGCCTCAGCTATGTAATTGTAGTTTAAGCATGAGGGCTCAAATGTACATTGGTCTTCTTTGTACTAACAGCATAATCTGCAGACAATGCAACATCACTGACATGTCATCAAGGCTATAGTATCACTTGAAGAATTTTTATAAAAAATCACCACCACTTTATCGAGCCCCAGAATATGTAACTTCCTTAGAGTAATGTTCTAGTATACTATACTATGGCTTGCATTTCTTCTGATCTGACATGACAGGATGAAGATGAAAGTCAAATGTTTGGGAAGTGTGAATCTCCCATATGCGGAATCGTTTTGCAGCATGGAAGACTCCATACACTGAGCCATCATTTGCAGGCGTTGAAAACATTACTAGGTTGGAAGTTATTGTTGGATTCTATGTAGAGGATGGTTGAATTTCATGTAAAAAGCTAGGATTCAATATTTACAACTACTTGGGTACAGAAACATTTGTATCTATGGTACTTTCTCACCCACTGTCTTAGAATTTCTTTATGAGACCCTGCCTTGTGTATCCTATATTTATTATGCCATTTTTCTTTCTTTACATGGAGTTTGGACAGCTCACTTGCCTGTCTGTCACTTACCCCCATTAGCCAGAGGACCAAATGGGGTTTAAGTACATCCCATACTCTTCTAATATATAGGTGTAATTTATGACCAGATATATGCCACTTGGTATGTCAGAATCGGTGTCTTCTTCCCCGCTCATGCCAGGTGTATCAAAGTGGGCGTAGTGTGGGTGGGGAAGGGCCGGCAGGTCCATCTCATTCATCATTTTTTATGCCTGGTTTAAGCGTAGAAAATTGTCTAAATATAAGACCGCAAGGAAGCAGTCTTACATTTAGAAACAGCACTGGATGCGCTGAAGTTATGTACAGGCCGGCGCCTCTTCATAACTTCGGCGATCCGCTTCCAGCTATAGGGCTTATTAAAACGCCGGTCTTAATAAATGTGCCCGCTCTACTTTAGGCTTGCATTATTAAGTGGCTGCTTTCATAAGTAGAGTTAAAGAAACCGGAGTTCTACTGCTGAGTGTCTTTTTGTTGGGATTGCAAGTGTCTGAGTGTGGCGTGAAGCTGCGAACCTAGAAAGTTAAGTACTTGCAGTTTAGTTCTGCCATTTAAAACCGCTTTCTTTCTCTTTGTTGTGTAGTGTCATTTAAAGCAGTTTTTTTTCTCTGCTTGGTGAGGGGGAGTGGCTTGGCCTAACAGGTGCCATAAATTAGACCACTCAACTCTTCCAGAGCCTGCTCTACCTGAGGCTTGCATTATAAAGTGGCTGCTTTCATAAGTGGAGTTAAAGAAACTGGAGTTTAAGAAAAGGAGTGTTGCAGATCTCCAAGACATAGCATCAAAATCTCTGCTTAAATCCCCTTGTAGCTGAAGAAGCAGGTCAATGTCCATGAGACAATTCCCCCAATAACTGGACGACACACAGTTTGGGAGTCAACTGACTTTACTAGGAATGGCACACACCTTTAAAACCTCCAACAGCCTCATTTACAACCAATAGTACATAGAATACAATAATACAAGGAAGGGGGGGGGGGACCAATAGCAATGGCCGATGGGAGGTCTAGGAGGGACAAAGCAGCTAGTTTAAACAGGTCTTGCAGGGTCCCTGGGACACCGCCCGGCTCTTGGGAAACAATGGGACAGGAAAAGGGAAGAGGCACAGACAATCAATACATTTACATACCCTGCAACAATAATGGGCACAGGGTGAGCAAAATACAACAGACGTCTGGTGACTCACACATAATTGGTTTGGTAAATGAATGAACATAAATTATTATAACAAGGTTAATCTGTTACACTGCTCCCCCTTAACCACAAGCCAGCATACACAGTCTGATCCCCAACGGATCGGCTTGGGGATGTCTGGGGAGTATTCACGGATCACTTTTCCAGTTCAGTTTGTCGTGATAACCCGTCAGCATTGCCATTTTGTTTCCCGGGGCGGTAGTGAATTGTAAAATCGTATGGTTGTAACGCCAAGCTCCAGCGCAACAACCGGGCATTGTCCCCTGCCACATGATTTAGCCACACTAACGGGTTGTGATCCGTGAGTAATGTGAACTGCTGTCCATACAAGTAGGGTTGAAGCTTCTTTAGGGCCCACACCACAGCCAGGCATTCCTTCTCGATGGCGGCGTAGCTCACTTGCCTGGGTAGAAGCTTCCGGCTCAAGTAAGCTACGGGATGTTCCCCGCCATCTTCTCCAACTTGGCTCAGTACCGCTCCCAATCCAAACAATGACGCATCTGTGTGAACGAGGAATCTTTTAGATGGATTGGGAGCAGCGAGTACAGGACTATTAACAAGGGCCTGCTTGAGCTGCTGGAATGCCTGCTCACACTCTGGGGTCCAGACTACTCGGCGGGGGAGGTTCTTTTTGGTGAGGTCAGTGAGGGGTTTGGCCAGGGTACTATAGTTTGGGACAAATTTCCGATAATAGCCCGCGGTTCCTAGGAAGGCTAACACCTGAGTTTTGGTGCGGGGGGTTGGCCACTGGGCTACTGCCTTTACTTTCGCGGGCTCAGGCTTTTGCTTCCCACAACACACCCGGTGTCCTAGGTATTGTACTTCTGCCATCCCAATATGGCACTTGCTGGGTTTTAGGGTTAGGCCAGCCTCTCTGATGCGGTCTATCACGGCACTTACGTGTCTCAGATGCTCTTCCCAGGTTTCACTATAAATAGCAATGTCATCCAAGTATGCACATGCATAATCTTGGCAGCCGGTCCACCATACGTTGGAACGTGGCTGGGGCGTTTTTCATTCCAAATGGCATGACCTTAAATTGGTAGAGGCCAAACGGGGTGACAAAGGCTGACTTGGGAATGGCATCTGGCGCTAAGGGAATTTGCCAATAGCCCTTACATAAGTCAATGGTCGTGAGGTATTGACCTCTAGCCATCCTATCTAAGAGCTCCTCTATCCTGGGCATAGGGTATGCGTCAGAGACTGTTTTATCATTAAGTCTCCGGTAATCTACACAAAAGCGGGTCGTGCCATCCCGTTTTGGTACTAAAACTACAAGAGAGGCCCAAGGGCTATCTGATGCTTCTATGACCCCTAAGTGGAGCATTTCCTGAATTTCCTGTCTCATGTGCTCCCGGACAGCCTCAGGAACTCTGTAGGGCATCTGTCTCAGGGGTGGTTGATCGGCCGTGTCTACCCTATGGGTAGCCAGTGGGGTGTAGCCAGGTGTGTTAGAGAATGTGGCGCCCTTTGTGGCTAACAGTTGTCGCACCTGGATACGCTCTTGGGGGCTTAGTGTCTCCCCTAGCTGGACTTCATCTAGGGTCCCTAGTTTATCATGCCTCCCCCAGGAGATCTGGTAGGGGAAGATTCTCAAAGTCGTCAGATGCGGGCGCACATATGGCGGCCACATCCTCTGTTCTCTCATAGTAAGGTTTGAGCATGTTCACGTGAAGCATGCGTCTCCGCCCACTACCAGAGCACAGGCCGATCACATAAGTGGTGTCGCACCTCTCCTCCACCATTTGGTATGGGCCCTGCCAGGCGGCCTGGAGCTTGTCATGGCGCAAAGGTTTCAAAATCAACACCTTTTGGCCAATCTTAAAGCTCCAGTCCCTGGCAGTCCAGTCTCTGTCATACCATCGGCGCTGACGGGTCTGTGCCGCCTGCAGGTTAGTATGCACTTTCTGAGTCAATTCCTCCAGGCGGTCACGGAACTCCAGCACATAGGGTATGACAGGGGTACCATGCTCGCCTACTGCTCCCTCCCAGTGTTCCCGGATTAAATCTAGGGGCCCTCTAACTCTCCGTCCCAACAGTAGTTCGAACGGCGAAAACCCTGTCGATTCCTGCGGCACCTCCCTGTAAGCAAAAAGGAGGTGGGGTAGGAATTTTTCCCAGTCCCGACGGGTGTTAATAAAGGTGCTAAGCATCTGTTTTAAGGTGCCATTAAATCGTTCACACAAGCCATTCGTCTGGGGGTGGTAAGCTGAACTAACAATGGATTTGATGCCGCACAGTTTCCACAGCTGTTGGGTGACTTCGGCCGTGAACTGAGTGCCCTGATCCGAGACTATCTCTCTGGGAAAACCCATCCGAGAGAAGACTCGCATCAATGCCTCAGCCACCGTCTCTGCCTTAATATTAGTCAGAGCCACAGCTTCTGGATACCGTGTTGCATAATCCACTATAGTTAAAATATACCTTTTGCCTGACGGGCTGGGTTTGGCCAACGGTCCTATAATATCTACCGCTACCCGTCCGAACGGTTCTTCGATGATGGGTAGAGGTTGCAACTTAGCTTTGCGGTGATCCCCTCTTTTACCTACTCGTTGGCATGTGTCACATGTTTGACAGTACTGCCTAACATCTTTAGAGATGCCAGGCCAAAAAAAGGTGTGGGTAAGCCTGACCCCTAAGTGTCCTGCCAGGGGGATATCATGTGCGATCTGTAATAACTCCCTCCTGTACTTCTGTGGGACTACTAGCTGTCGGGTGGAGATAGGTGGGGATCCTGCTGTGACCCTTTCAGAGTCCCTGTACAATAACCCCTGCTGCCAAGAATATCTCTCTCCTTCTATTCCGGTCTGGGCCTGGTTAACTTTATCCCAATAGACCTGCAACGTATGGGTCACTAAGAGTTTCCTGGCCAAATGCTGCAGGGGTATCCCAGGGGATAGGGTGAATATTTTGGGGAATCGTTCTTACCTGGACCTCAGAGTGTGCCGGGTGGTTCATGGAGTGGGCCTGTGACCTGGTGGTAACGGGATAGGTCTCGTTGGAACCCTGGGGTGGTACAAACGCGGAAGTCATCGAGCCCAGATCATTTCCCAGCAAAACATCAGCAGGTAGGTCTTTTATCAACCCAACATTAACCATTCCCACCCCCACACCCCAATGTAGATGTACCCTGGCTGTGGGTAATCTGTGGATGGTCCCTTCCGCCACCCGTACAGCTACAGAACCCCCAGTGCGGTCTTTCTCTGGAACCAGATGTCGTCGCACTAGGGTGAGGGTGGCACCGGAATCGCGCAGCCCCTGGGTCTCCTTGCCGTTGAGGATAACCGTCTGCCTGTGATGCTGTCGATTATCAGTCTCCGCCTGTATTGGGTCTGCCTCGTGTAGAACACCCCAGTGTTCCTCTGGATCCTCTGCTCTGATGTTAAGCGGGACAGCCTCCGTATGGTAGTAGTGGGCGGCTGCCCGCGCTGGAGGGGGTGGACCTGGACGGATCCATGCAGCCTGGTTTCGGTTCTGGGTACAGTCCCTCTGATAATGCCCAAACTTTTTGCAGGCATGGCACTGTATGGCGCTGCGATTAGGGTATCTGTTTGCTGGGATACTAGGCAGGAGCCCCGTGCGTTGTGATGCTGGTGGCCCAGGGTTAGGGTGTATTGGTCTGGGATTGGGTCTGAAGCTTACCCTGGATTGTCTGCGGGCATCCTGGTAGTCATCCGCCTGTCTAGCTGCATCGGATAGAGTGGTAGGTTTCTGGTCCCTTACCCACTCCTGCACTTCTGGATTTAGTCCATTGAAAAATTGTTCCAGTAGGACCAGCTGGGTAATTTCCTCCGCTGAAATAGCTTGGCTTGCCTGTAGCCAGGCTAGGGCTGCCCTCTGCATGCGGCATGCCCACTCTGTGTATGAGTCTTTTTCCTGTTTTTTAGTGTCCCTGAATCGTCTCCTGTAGGTTTTGGGGTGATGGCATATCTTGCCAAAATTACCTCTTTCACCCGGGTGTAGTCTGCAATCTCCTCGTCAGGTACAGCTCTATATGCCTCCGCTGCACGGCCGGAGAGCTTACCAGCGAGGATCCGTACCCAGTCTGCTGGGGGTACCTGGTGTAGCCTGCACTGCCGCTCAAAGTCCTGCAGAAAGCCGTCGATCTCGTCCTCGGCTTCCACAAATTTTTTAAACGCATCATGCGGTACCTTGACTTTGGGTTCTGGAGCCGAAGTAATAGTTGGCGGTCTTTCCAATGCCCGCTGCTCTGCTATTCGGAGTTGGTTCTCTCTCTCTCCTCCCTTGCAGTGATCAAGCCATCCACTTGGTTCATGGTTGCCTGTACCAGCTCTATGGAGGGATTCTCTCGATAAAATGCTAGCCTGCGTTTCACCTCTCTGTCGAACTCTGACTCTGCGGTTTCTGTAGCCATACTGCGTGCCGGTCTCCCTCAGTCAGTTCAGCAATTAGCACAGCCTTCGTTTTATTGCTGGCTATCCGACCTCTCGCTTCCAGAAATTCCTTCAATGTTGTCCGTTTTAATCCAGCATGGTTCGTCTCCATTCACGGTTCCATTCAAACGCTGCTTTCTTCTGCTGCAGGGCTTGTATCCCGCTGCTTGCCACCAATTGTTGCAGATCTCCAAGACATAGCATCAAAATCTCCGCTTAAATCCCCTTGTAGCTGAAGAAGCAGGTCAATGTCCACGAGACAATTCCCCTAATAACTGGACGACACACAGTTTGGGAGTCAACTGACTTTACTAGGAATGGCACACACCTTTAAAACCTCCAACAGCCTCATTTACAACCAATAGTGCATAGATTACAATAATACAAGGAAGGTGGGGGGGGGGAACCAATAGCAAGGGCCGATGGGAGGTCTAGGAGGGACAAAGCAGCTAGTTTAAACAGGTCTTGCAGGGTCCCTGGGACACCGCCCGGCTCTTGGGAAACAATAGGACAGGAAAAGGGAAGAGGCACAGACAATCAATACATTTAAATACCCTGCAACAATAATGGGCAGAGGGTGAGCAAAATACAACAGACGTCTGGTGACTCACACATAATTGGTTTGGTAAATGAATGGGGGGGGTGTACAGACAGCCGAACATAAATTAATATAACAAGGTCAATCTGTTACAAGGAGCAAGAAACAGAAATTCATTAGATCATCCTTGTATACAGTTGGTTTAATTCTAGCTAGTCTTCCTACTGCTGTAAGGGACCACAGTAAGTAAGAATCTTGTTATCTCTGCTCTATATTGTATTATTTTCTTTTTTCCCTTTCTTTTCCTGCGTAATCCCCATTTAGTATGACTTCCATTATTGACAGCGCCGTCCAGTGCACATCTTGTCTGATTTATGCAGTCCTGGAACAGCCATTCGAGGGTGTATATGTTTGTTCAAAATGTGAGCAAATTACCTGTTTGGAATCGCACATCGAGTCTCTAAACAGGCGAGTTGCAACACTGAAAGCCACTGACAATTTGGAAAAGAGTTTGCTGCTCACTGAGCAAGCACTCTATGGGGTAGATGTGGGGGAGGGTGGTAGCGAGGAGAGTGAGGTAGTTAGCTGGGTAACAGTAAGAAAGCAGGGTAGAGGGAAGAGTGCCAGGGAGGCTAGCCCTGATCTGACACACCCCAACAAGTTTGCACGGTTGGCAGATGAGGGGGATGACAGTTCAGGGACGGCACCGCTGCAGCCGGACACTTCCTCTGCCAGTCAGGGGAATGTCAGCTCCAGTAAGCAGGAGAGCAGGGCAGGCCAGAGAAGGTGTTGGTAGTGGGAGACTCAATTATTAGGGGTACAGATAGGGCGATCTGTCACAAAGATCGTGATCGCCGAACAGTGTGCTGTCTTCCCGGCGCTAGAGTTCGACACATCGCGGATCGGGTTGACAGTTTACTGGGAGGAGCTGGAGAAGACCCAGCAGTTATGGTCCATATCGGAACCAATAACAAAGTTAGAGGTAGGTGGAGAGTCCTTAAAAATGATTTCAGGGTTTTAGGTCAAAAGCTTAGGGCAAGGACCTCAAAAGTAGTATTTTCTGAAATACTGCCTGTACCACGAGCCACACAAGAAAGGCAGTGGGAGATTAGGGAGGTTAACAAGTGGCTCAAGAGCTAGTGTAGGAAGGAGGGGTTCAGGTTCCTGGAGAACTGGGCCGACTTCTCTGTCGGCTACAGGCTCTATCGTAGGGACAGGCTGCACCTCAATGGGGAAGGGGCAGCTGTGTTGGGGAGAAAGATGGCTAGAAGGTTGGAGGAGTGTTTAAACTAGGGACTGGGGGGAGGGTAATTACATTATAGGAGGGGAAGATAGTGCAGATAGAGACCAGGGGCGAGGTAGTGAGACTGGGAAAGGAATGGAAGGGGGGACTAGAACAGCTCAGAATGAAAGATGTAGGGTAAAAAATACACATAAACCTGTCAAATGTATGTATACTAATGCCAGAAGCCTGACTAACAAGACTGGTGAACTGGAATTAGTGATGTGTGAGGAGGACTTGGTGGGAATAACTGAGACATGGCTGGATGATGGCTATGACTGGGCAGTTAATATAAAAGGTTACAATCTGTTTAGAAAGGATCGTCAAAACCGGAGAGGTGGTGGGGTCTGCCTCTATGTGAAGTCGTGTCTAAATCCTGTAATTCGAGAATACATCTCTGAGGGACATGAACATGTGGAGTCACTATGGGTAGAAATACATGGAGCAAAAAACAATAATAAATTACTAATAGGAGTGTATTATAAACCACCTAATATACCAGAGTCCACAGAAAATCTATTACTAAACGAGATAGACGAGGCGGCAAATCATAATGAAGTCGTTATTATGGGGGACTTCAACTACCCAGATATAGACTGAGAAACTGAATGCTGTACATTCCCAAAAGGAAACAGGTTCTTGGCAATAGCCAAAGACAATTACCTTTCCCAACTGGTTCAGGACCCCACTAGAGGGACGGCCATACTGGACTTAGTATTAACCAATAGACCTGATAAAACATCAGATGTGCAGGTTGGGGGACACCTAGGAAATAGTGACCATAAAGTAATAACCTTCCAATTATGCTTCAAACGAGAGTTTCTAAAGGGAGGAACAAAAATACCAAACTTTAAAAGAGCAAAATTTAGCCAACTAAGCAAGGCCATAGGCCTAACTAACTGGGACAAAGTCCTCAAAAATAAAAAATACAACCATAAAATGGGAGATTTTTGAAAGCATTGTAACATCTAATTGTGAGAGGTACATACCTTATAAGAATAAAAGGCTAAGGAACAATAAGAAACCAATGTGGATAAATGGAACCGTAAAGAAAGCAATAAATGACAAAAAGAAAGCATATAAATCACTAAAACATGAGGGGAGCGAGGAAGCACTGGTAAACTATAAGGAAAAAAATAGAATATGTAAAAAACTAATAAAATTTGCCAAACTAGAGACCAAGAGATTAATTGCCAAAGAGAGTAAAACTAACCCTAAAATGTTCTTCAATTATATAAATAGTAAAAAATATAAATCTGAAGGAGTCGGCCCTCTACATAGCAATGAGGGGGTGTTGCAGAGAGCGACGAGGATAAAGCAAAACTATAAAATATTTTTTTCTCCACTATATTCACTGAGGAAAATAAACTGTCAGATGAAATGCAGAATGTAAAAGTAAATTCCCCATTAAAAGTGCCCTGTCTGACCCAGGAACAAGTACAACAGCGACTTGAATAAAATAGACAAATCGCCAGGACCGGATGGCATACACCCCCGTATCCTAAGGGAATTAAGTGATGTCATAGCCAGACCCTTATTTTTGATATTTACGGACTCTATACTGACAGGGAATGTTCAACAGGATTGGCGCATAGCAAATGTGGTGCCAATATTCAAAAAGGGTCCAAAAACAGAGCCTGAAATTATAGGCCGGTAAGTTTAACATCTGTTGTGGGTAAACTGTTTGAAGGGTTTCTAAGAGATGCTATTTTGGAGTATCTCAATGAAAATAAGCAAATAACGCCATATCAGCATGGCTTCATGAGGGATCGGTCATGCCAAAAAATTTAATCAGCTTCTATGAGGAGGTAAGTTCTAGACTTGACAGCGGCGAATCAATGGATGTCACATATATCTGGACTTCTCCAAAGCATTTGACACTGTACCTCATAAAAGGTTAGTATATAAAATGAGGATGCTCGGACTGGGAGAAAATGTCTGTATGTGGGTAAGTAACTGGCTGAGTGACAGAAAACAGAGGGAGGTTACATTGAGGTGATTCTCCAACATTCCCATAGCTTTTCTAGATGTGTTAGAGTTCAGGAGAACTCTTATAAATTGATCACACAATGGTATCGAGCTCCCAGCATTTTACACAAAATAGATCCTTCCATATCTCCGTGTTGCTGGAGATGCCATAATAATTTAGGCACAAATTACCATATATGGTGGACATGCCCATTACTCGCTCCATTCTGGAGTTCTGTATCAACAGACGTTCAGTCTATCTGTTCCACTAACACCCCTCTTACTCCTACTCTAGTTCTCCTGAAACTACCGTCTCCAGACTATCCCCTGACAAAACACTCCCTAATACCACATCTTATTGCTGCAGCCAAATTACTGATACCTCGCTATTGGCTCTCCACCACTATCCCGACCAGAGGGGAATGGATAGACAAATTATGTGAAATATACAGATTTGAGGAATTATCTAGCTGGGAATCCTTATCCCATGATAAGTTCCTTAAAATGTGGGCTCCTTGGCAGGCCTGGTATAACATCGTGGGGATATCCGCACATTCTCCTTGACTCAGCTATTACACCCGTGCCAATAAGTACACACCACACATATAATCATTCACTTTGTAAATTCTCTGATAGCTTTTATGGGTCTCCTAGACCATTGGTCACTCCCAGTAACCTTGATTACTACTTGCCCTATATGCTGGACCCAATAGTTATGTCTGTTTTCATTACCCTGTCACTGATCTGATCTAATGCCAGTCTAAAGCTGATTGCGATCCATATTTAATCTGTTCCTAATTGTTGTTACTGTATTTTAACAAAATGCTGTTAACCCAAGTAGTACAGTTATTTGCTATATTGTCAACGCCTACTTGGCAACAATTGTACAACTGTACCATATGTCTTTCCAATGATAAATAAAGATTTGAAAGAAAACAGAGGGAGGTTATTAACGGTAGATACTCAGATTGGGTCTCTGTCACTAGTGGGGTACCTCAGGGGTCAGTATTGGGCCCTATTCTCTAATATATTTATTACTGATCTTGTAGAAGGCCTGCACAGTAAAATATCTATTTTCGCAGATGACACTAAACTGTGTAAAGTAATTAACACTGAAGAGGACAGTTTTCTGCTACAGAGGGATCTGGATAGATTGAAGGCTTAGGCAGAGAAATTGCATATGAGGTTTAACACTGATAAATGTAAAGTTATGCACATGGGAAGGAATAATGCAAGTCACCCGTACATATTAAATGGTAAAACACTCGGTAACACTGACATGGAAAAGGATCTAGGAATTTTAATAAACAGCAAACTAAGCTGCAAAAACCAGTGTCAGGCAGCTACTGCCAAGGCCAATAAGATAATGGGTTGCATCAAAAGGGGCATAGATGCCCGTGATTAGAACATAGTCCTACCACTTTACAAATCACTAGTCAGACCACACATGGAGTACTGTGTACAGTTCTGGGCTCCTGTGAACGAGGCAGACATAGCAGAGCTGGAGAGGGTTCAGAGGAGGGCAACTAAAGTAATAACTGCAATGGGGCAACTACAGTACACTGAAAGGTTACCAAAATTAGGGTAATTCACTTTTGAAAAAAAGACGACTGAGGGGAGATCTAATAACTATGTATAAATTTATCAGGGGTCAGTACAGAGATCTCTCCCATCATCTATTTATCCCCAGGACTGTGACTGTGACGAGGAGACATCCTCTGCGTCTGGAGGAAAGAAGGTTTGTACACAAACATAGAAAAGGATTCTTCACTGTAAGAGCAGTGAAACTATGGAACTCTCTGCCTGAGGAGGTGGTGATGGTGAGTACAATAAAGGAATTCAAGAGGGGACTGGATGTATTTCTGGAGTGTAATAATATTACAGGCTACAGCTACTAGAGAGGGGTCGTTGATCCAGGGAGTTATTCTGATTGCCTGATTGGAGTCGGGAAGGAATTTTTTTCCCCTTAAGTGGGGAAAATTGGCTTCTGCCTTACAGGGGTTTTTTGCCTTCCTCTGGATCAACTTGTAGGAAACAGGCCGAACTGGATGGACAAATGTCTTTTTTCGGTCTTATATACTATGTTACTATGTAGTGTTTAGCTTGTATTGTAGTTTTACACCTACTGCTTCTTATCCTGTTCTTGTTTTTCATTGTTGTTTCTATTTTATTCCACAGGCTTTCTTATCTTTCTCTCTCCCCTTTCTTCCTTCTTTGGGCCTTGGGGGCTTTCGTCTTGCTCCTGCACTCCCTACCACCTACTACTATATCCAGACTTTGACGAGTCAACTTCCTCTTTCAAGATGGCAGATCTAAAAATAGCTTCTTCAATGCAAAGGGACAGAATACTCCGGAGAAGAGGGCATAGATTCTGCATCACTTCCATCGTCGTAGGGTACATATCATTTGTTTTCAGGAGATGCTCCTCAAAGTAGGCCACTCCCCTACAATAGGTCACAAACATTATACTTCCTGGCACTTTGCCAACTACCCTCATTCTAAATCCCGTGGCTATATCCATAGATAAATCATATATCCATCGAATTCCAGCCTTAGAATTCTGTAGACACTAAAGCCTGCAACCTCATTCTGTCCCTTTCCATTGAAAGTCATGAGTTCGAATCAGGCTCAGGTTCATGGAAATTGTGAATCATTGCCACTTGACCCAGTTTTATTGACTGATGTAAAGCAAACAATCTCGAATTTCACAATGGATCAGGTGGCCATCAAGTGTGTGGTCCACAGATCACTGATTAAACATAGGAAACACATCAAAAAGGAAAAATCACAATCACTCAGGTTAGCCCTCCAAAATGTCGTAGCTAGAATTATTTATAGACACGTCCTCTAGGTCCTGGTTTTTAGGGAACTACAAGTTGGTCATCTCAAAATCCAACATCTTCTAGATTCCTCTCTGAAGCGTATGCTTCAGGTATGCCGCAGCCAGGTCTAGGAATATAGCAATAAGAGTGCCCATATTCTAGTCAGGGCTCTTAGAGGAAACCTAGCCCACTCACGCATACCCAGTATAAAATACTCCCTCGGCTTCTGCAGTACATACTACTCCAGAGATTTCTACCTCCTTCCATATGCTCTACGCTGATTTATATAACCTTCCAACCTCAACTTTGACTTCTCCAAGCCCATCTGCCTCTTCCCCCAGAATATCTGCTGCTGACTCGGCTGTGCTTGAGGAGCCCTCTTCTCTACCAGAATTGTCTGGGGTGGTGGTGAATATGCCAAGGAAGAATAAGAATCCTGAGTCTGATGACTTTATCTCCACATTTTTCAAAACCTTTCTGGACCAGTTAGGCCCCACCCAATCATTTAATGCGACTTCTTTTTCCCTCTCCAGTCTACCATGGCCCATGTCACAGTCCTACCTAAACCGGGAAAGGACCCTCATGTCTACTCTAGCTATAGGCCAATATCGTTACTGAATGTCGATCTTAAAATACAGCCTATATAGCCTCTGGCAAATCGATTAAATCCCCAACTTCCCTATCTTATTCACCCTGACCAAGTGGGCATTATACTGGAAAGTGAGGCCTGCGACAACACCCTTTAAATGCTGTTATTTACTACTTTTAAATTCATCTGGTTCCCCTGATGATTCTTTCCATAGATGTTGAAAAAGGCCTTTGATAGAATCTCTTGGCCCTCTTTGCATTCCACGTTTTCTCAAAACGGTCTTGCCTCTATTTTCTCCCCATATTCTCTCCTTTTACAATTCCCCATCATCCAAATTGAAAATTAATAGACCCTTTTCTGCCTCATTTTCTATACATAATGGCACTCAACAGGGGTGCTCCCTTTCACTTCTTTTATACATCTTGATTATGGAACATCTAATGACGGCCGTTCGGACCTACTCAGATATCAAGGGCATTATCATTGGCAGAAGCAGTACAAATGTTTGCAGACGACCTCTTGGTCTATATTACATATTTTTAAATCTTCTTGCCATCTTTGCTGTCTGTGCTGTCTCGATTTAACACCTGGTCCAACTTTAAAATTACCATGTTTTAATCGGAATGTTTCTTCCTCCCCTCAGACTGTCTTCTCCCTTAAAACCAACTTCCCTTTCACATTGCCTCTGGACAGCATTTTCTAATTAGGTATTAAAATCTCCTGCAAATTGCCCCAATTATGTGCTAACAACCTTGCTGTGTTCTTGGTGTATTTTCATAAAGATCTAGATGCATGGCACATTTTCATAAATATACAGAGGCATGTAACCATAAAGACTTCTTATGGTTTGGGAGAATTATCATTCCCAAGATGACCTTGCTGCTCAGACTACTTTATCTACTGTAGATCATCTTAACCCATATCCCTGTCTCGTTTTGGCCTCAGATCGAGCGTTACTTTGGAACCTTAATCTGATCTACATTTATAATTAGCTGTGAGATTTTCATGTGCTGGAAGGGGGCAAGTGCAGTCGGTCTCCTTGAATGTAAACTATATTAACTCTCTCCAGCTTATGTCCCCCTAATGTCGGTTCTACCTTGGACCTTCTTTCACTATATAACAAACTGTTCTGATACTCTTCACGGGTGCTAGAAGCTTTGATACATAATGGACCCTTGTTCCCTATCACGGATAACCGTGCATTCTCTCCTAACCCATCTTTCACCACTTTTTTAGGGGATTCGAGATCCCGAACTCTTAGTTTTTATCATGAAATGTCTCCTGACTCCTCTGACATCTTTATTACCAAATATGACTCCCACGGCACGTGGTCATTTTTAATAAGCCCAGCTTTAACACCTTTGCATTTTGAATAGTTATGTCTCACCACTTCTGCTACACCACATGCCATCTCAACAATTTACAACCTTTTGATCATACAACATTTAGAACACCCCTGCCCTATTACTAGAAATGAGAGGCAGAATAGGGGAAGCACTTCTCCCCCAGCAGTGGTTAAAATGTTTTAATCTCTTTCATAAGGCATCCATAGCAATGAAACCTCAGGATGCATGCTACAAAGTGGTGTCCAGGTGCTATAGGGTCCAAACATTTCTTCATCGATGGTTCACCTTGGTGTCCCCCTTGTGTTGGAGATGTTGCGCCTCAGAGGGCACCACAACCCATATCTGGTGGAACTGCCCATCCCTCTCCGGTTTCTCAGATATTGTGTTTAAGATATTGTGTTCTGAATCAGCATTAATCTTCATATTGGATGTAGCTCACTCCTCTTATAGGCGATTTTTGTCTTGCCAAAATTTTCACCCCTCATCTCTGGCGTTTTCACTATCAAAACGCAAGAAAAACTATACATATTAGGTATTGCCGGATTCGTACTGACCTGAAGAATAAAATTAACCAGTCAGTTTTATCGCAAATCGAACGTTGTAATTTAAAAACCCGTAAAACTGTGGTGAAATTGCTTTTTTTTTGCAATTTCACCCCATTTGGAATTTTTTTCCCGTTTCCCACTACATCACATGCAAAAATAAATGGTAGCGTTAAAAAGTACAACTTGTCCCGCAAAAAACAAGCCGTCATATGGCTATGTGAGCGGAAATATAAAAATGTTATGGCTTTTGGAAGGCAGGGAGCGCAAAACAAAAACGCAAAAATCCCAAAACCCCCGGTCCTTAAGGGGTTAATATTAAAAGCCCAGAGAACCCCTTTAAGTTATTATTTTTATCTCATTACTCCATCAAGATTTTAAAAGTACCCCTCATGGCAATCTTCTTTTTTCTTCCTTTACTTCCTTACTTCTTCATCCTACCTTCTCTTCTCCTTTCGATTATACACTACTCTCTTCATCTCCCTTTTCTTTCTTAATATCTCCTCTCTTTTCTCCAATTCCTTACCATTTGCCAATGTCTATACTTTTGTCTGGTTTTTTTGTCTTTTCCTCCAGGGCGCATGAGATACATAATCCTTTATTCAATATATGGACACTGTGTACTTTTCCAGGTGAACCTGGTGGACTAGTTAAATATTGTTGTTTTACATTGTTCTTGTTATATATTTTTACATTAACGGGGTTGTGACACTTCAACAAACGGCATTTATCACGTAGGCAAAGTTAATACCATTACTAATGTATTGTGATTGTCCATATTGCCTCCTTTATTGGCTTAATTTCTTTTTCTATAACATTATAGACTGCTTGTATCCAAGGGTTAGTTGCACCTTGCAACCCAGGATCAGTGGTCGTGCTCTCTGGTGGCCGGGACTATGGAAGTGTGCTTTGGCCTATAGTGTGTAAGCACGACCACCACTGCTGGATTGCAGGGTGGTAGTAACCCCTGAAAACTATCAGCGTATAATGTGGTGGAAAAATGAATCTAGCCAGCTAAGAAGGCAATATGGATAATCACAAACCCCCCTCCCCCCCACCTTTCTCCTGCTGTCAGCTATCAGAGCTGCGTTAAAATACATTGTCAGGAATGTCGTGCATGTGCACATGAGTCCTCTCCATTATGTTAGAACAGCACAGTAGTATGGACTGTGTAGTTCAGTGCAGCACTGAGTGCTGACAGTGTGGAAACTGGGGGAAGGAGGAAAATAAAAAATAGTGATCTGGACTCCTTATCTGCAGTACTACTCATGTATTACTGTAGATAATAGTCCAAAATCGGGGCGACAGATTCCATTTAAAGAGTTATCTAATGAAAAGTATCACAGTATTTATCCACAGGATAGGTGATAAATATCATATTGCAGGGGGTTCCGGTGGTAGGACTCACTGCAATTCGATATTTATCACCTATCCTGTAAATCAGCTCTATAGAACTGAACAGAGCGCTGGACTGATATGCACACAGCTGCTTCATTTATAGAGGAGACTCAGGGACCCCCATTCTCAGGAAAACTAGGTGTTCCTGCAATTGGACCCATGCGATCCGATATGTATCACCTATCCTGTGGATAGACGATACATCATTTTCTTGGGATAACCATGAATTGAGCTGGGAAGAGTGAGCTGGGATGCTGCTGCTGGACACATAATAGGTGTTCGACCAAGACTAGCCAGCTTGTAACTAACTCTGTGGGATAGGCTGTGAGTTGTGAGAAATGGCATACGACAACTGGTTGCGAATGTGATATTGTGCAGTACTCTGACATGTGGAGAGGGTGCTGTGGTGATAACCATACCTACTAACTTTTAAAAAGTCCATGGAGGTACAACAGCAGTGGTATGCATCAATTTAAAAAAATAAAAATAAGCCACACCTCTAACTCCACCCAATGCCCGAAATGTCGCCCAGCCCCCTTTCTGCCCTTATACAGAAATTATTCCCCTAAGTGCCCCGAAACAGTATCTATTCCCCCTCAGTATGCCCTTCACAGTAGTTATGTACCCTTAGTGCCGCACACAGCAATTAAGCCTCCTAAGTGCTCCCACAGTTATGCCCTCTTAATGCCCCACAAAGTAGTGATGGCCCCTCACAGTGCAAATTCCCTCACAGTACCCCCAGAGTAAGGGTCCATTCACACGTCCGTAAGTGTTTTGCTTATCCGCAAAACACGGACACCGGCAATGTGCGTTCCGCAATTTGCGGACCGCACATCGCCGGCACTATAATAGAAAATGCCTTTTCTGGTCTGCAATTGTGGACAAGAATTGGACATGTTCTATTTTTTTCGGGAACGGAATTTGCGGATCCGGAAATGCGGATGCGAACAGCACATAGTGTCCATTCTGGCCCCATTGAAAATGAATGGGTCCGCAAAATTGCGGAACAGATGTGGATCCAACTTGTGGACGTGTGAATGGACCCTAAATATTTGATCTACACTGATAACCTCATCATCCATGCAGCAAATGTTCCTGTTTGAATTCCTGATTTATGCTGAACGAGGAGACTTATTTCTGGTTATACTATCAGGGCAAGATAAGCAGAAAAAAAACAAAAAACACTCTAAAAATTAAAATTGATAGTTGTCCTCTAGCGACTGTTGTATATGATGACAATCTCAGTAGAACTGTGGAATATATATGTATTCAATAAAGGAACTTACACGCAACTACCCTGGGTGAGTGCCGCAACTCTTTAGTTCTCTTTAGTGAAGATCGTGTTTACCTTGATATTTAGTGCTGAGCACCACTAAAAGGTTTTATCTGCTCACTCTGCTACTCGCCCCATTGTCGATTGCTGTCTCGGTAGAAGAATCAAATTATTGTCACATCAGGTGCGGCAGTGCCACCGCTTCTGACTTCTTGTCCTTTGGTTTGTTACAATGACTACTTTACCGGTAGAGCATGCCGCAACACCGTTGCATCCTACATCGCTACCGACTGGGGAATCTGTTGAAGCAGAGAGCAGTTTGAACAAGGGACGAGAGGAGGCAGACACCTTTTTCACTGTGTGTGAGGAAAAGGATGAGGTCGTCACCATGAGCACTAAGGCACTGGAGACTAAAGTCTTTCAACTTACGGACAAAGAGGTTAGACTCTTCTGGACCATTAAATCCTTGAAATCCTATAAGGAGTGCAATAGGGTCCCGAGAGGCCTTTGCATTTATAAAGACATTGCGCAATATGAGGATGACCACGAGTTCGTGGACACTTGGAAAGATTTACATCTACAGTTTTCCCTTCAGTTAATGAACTTGGTTCTTATACGAAACGAAAAAGTCCCGTTTGTTGGAGACACAGTTTAATAATTTCGAAAAAAGATTGCACAAAATATTATTATCCAAACAGACGGAAATTAAGGAGCGAAATCGTGATAAATTCCTTAGGGACAAAAATGACTATAAGAGTGACAGGGTGACTGGCAGAGGAAAAGGGCCCGACCCAGACGTCCATCACGACGAAACCGTAGCGATTTTTGGACGACGGACTCTGATTCGTCCCCTTCAGAGGCTGGGTCATTGGACACTAGTGCTGCCTTACCCCCTTAAAAAAAAGAAAGAGAAGGGGAAGGGGCAGACAAAAAAGAAAAAGATCGGGTTGTTCAGAAGTCGGCACGGAGGCGACGCCAGGTCTCTTGGAGACAGTAGTGAGCTCTGCCGCCTCCCCCGGTTTTGGACCCCCTGCTTGTCCTGACATAGTGGTCAATCTTACGGGTAATGAGCTGCCCCCAGGCCGCTTCTCTCTCCTCAACAGGGGGTTGGGGTTTAGCCTGGTGGAACAGTTCTGTCCCGTTGATTTTGAGATTGACCTTTATAAAGCAGTGCGCAAATTATTTTTAAAGAAGATGTTTAATGAGTCTCAACATGTTAGCCAGAGTACTCTACCTGGAGAGGTCCCTGCTAGGATAACCTATACGGATTTCCATTTGAACCAACAATTCAATCAGGAGGAGATAGAGTGTGTCAATTTCCTGGCCAATATGGAAACGAAGGAGGCCACAGAAAGTGATAGTGTGGATGTCTTTTTAGGCGGTATCAGGTCCACATTTCTCCCCCCCCCCCACCACCCCATGCAGTCCAGCTCTGCGATTGATCTATTCCATAATGATGAATGGCAAGCATGATGAATGGCGAGCGCTAGAATGGCTTAAGCGCCAGGATGATATTATCGTAAAGCCGGCGGATAGGGGGGGAAATGTGGTCCTGATAACCAGGCAATACTACTTAGAGGAGGCCATCAGACAATTGAGTGATACCGAGGTGTATGTACCATTAAAAGCTGACCCTCTCCCTCGGATTACTTCTGAGTTAGAGGTGTTTTTGCAGCGGCACGTGGATATGGGCTTCCTTCCTAAAGGAATCCTTAAGAAACTAATAACAGTGTACTCAGTAGCGCCCATCTGGTATTTTGTCCCTAAAAGTCATTGTGGCTGGGGTCGGGTCGGCGACTGAGCCGCTTTCTTGTTACGTGGATTGGCTCCTCAGACCTCTACTTCAAGGCACTCCCACTTTTTTTTGGATACAGGCGATTTCTTGTGGGCACTGGGCATGTTCGAGTGGCAGCAGGACTATCGCCTGGTGTCCTTAGATGTGGAGAGCCTGTATACCAGGATCCCACACCAGTTAGGTTTACGGTTTATCCAGCTTGTCCTCGCTAGATCCAGGAAAGGCAGCATTTTTTGTAGCTTTATCCAGGAAGCCCTGCATTTAGTTCTCGCCAACAATGTCTTCCTTTTTAACAAGCAGTGGTACCGCCAGGTACTAGGTACGGCTATGGGCACACCGGTGTCGTGCACATTCGCCAACCTGTACCTGGCGGTATTTGAAGAGACCTATGTTTTCTCTGTGGGTAACCCCTATCTACAATACATCCATTTGTTTTTGCGTTACGTTGACGATGTGTTCATGGCCTGCTCTGGCAGCGAGGAATCTTGTCAAGCTTTTGTACAGTACCTCAACGGCCAAAATCGGATGAACATGAGGTTGACCCTCAATTTTGGGGGTTTGGCCCTCAACTTTTTGGATGTGAGAGTCACTGTGGAAGAAGGAATTCTGCATACCACTGGGTATCGCAAGCCCACAGCGACTAACTCGTTGCTACACCAGACCAGTTTCCACCCGCCACCGGTAAAAAACGCTGTTCCTTATGGCCAGTTTGTACGACTCCGCCGGATAAATAACACCGAAGCCGGGTTTTATCGACAAGCTTTTGAATTATGGGATCGCCTTGTGGATCGGGGTTACCGACAGAGAGAGGTTGTATCTGCCCTACATAGGGCAGCGGCTATTCCGCAGGAAAACTTGTTGGCAGAGAAGTCACACAACCGTAATGCAAACCGTTTTACATTTGCATTCAAATTTAGCCCAGCTGCCCCACTGGTAAGACAGGTGGTTCTCAATAACTGGGACTTGCTTAAGGGTGATGCCACCCTTAAATAGCTGACTGCCAACAGGCCCCTGATAACATTTAAAAGATGCCACACATTAAGGGACAAGTTGGTCCACAGTGGGCTACAGCACCCTAAAAGTACCAATTGGGTTACAGATAGCAGGCCTGTTGGGAACCATAAATGTGGCAGTTGCTCATTTTGCAGGTTTAACCCGCAAAATAAATGGCTCACCCTGGGGGGAGTATCGCACAAAGTGAAAGACTTCATAACTTGTCGCACACCATATGTCGTTTACGTCATCTCATGTCCCTGTAAAAGGTTTTATTTAGGTAAGACCATACACCCCATGTTCGAACGGGTGCGGGAACACTTTAACTCTGTCCGTACGGGCAAGGGTGCCCCACGCTTGGTTGATCATATACGTACTGTGCACAATAGTGATCCTCGTTGTCTCTCTTTTTCGGGGGTCGACGTTGTCCAGCCCATCCCTAGGGGAGGGGACAGGCATCGGCGACTTCTACAGAGGGAGGCAAGATGGATTATGAGCACAGGAACGATGGGGCCTCAAGGCTTTAATGATAAAAACGATATGGCAGTGTTTCTGTAATTAACGTTTTGCTATTCTGTAATTGAAGTTTGTTACTGGGTTGTTAATTTGTATCTGTTCAATGTCTTATGTCATCCGTGTATGGTTATCCGATCATGCATTACTCGTCTACTTGCATTATTGGTTTAGTAATTATTAATGTGCCCTGTGATGGCCTTTCACTTTCATTACTTGGTTTTAATGTCCTGTACTGCAGGGGTGTTTAGGCATTGCCATGGCCATGGCCGTATCGACGCCTGACCTTTCCCCCCCCCTATGATTTAAATATCTGCTAGTTGCGCCAGGACACATCTGCGGCCCGAGGAAGCGCGAGTTCACACGCGAAACAGCCGTCGCCACTTGCCACACGCGTGGAGGTTGTCCGCCCCGCACCCGCAGCACAGTTCCACATTTCTTGTATTCAATAAAGGAACTTACACGCAACTAAGGTAAGTGCCGCACCTCTTTACTTCTCTTTGGTGAAGAACTGTCTAATATGTTGGCACTATATTGGCCAACATGTCTGCAAAGGTTTCTCTCACACTTCAAAAACATGGTAGGTTAACCAACTTCCTATTAAAAATGTGTCTCAGTGTATCTGAGATAGAAAAATTAGAATGTGAGTGCTGGTGAGGACAGGAAACCTATGTGTATGATGACAACCTTTGTACTGTACTGTGGAATATGTTGGATTTACATAGGCAATATGAATAAAAAGAGTGGAAAAACATTATCACTCCCCTCTCAGGTTGTCCCTGGGGTTCCTATGGTCAAGTAGGGTGTATACTGTGTAGGCGTTCTATAAAATTATTATTTTGCGTTGTATGGCAATATTCTGTAGATATTCAGGTAAAAAGTTATTATCTCTGTATCTTGAGGCCTGCCCACTCAAAAATCACTAAATCAGTGTGGCCCTATGAGTCTTAATTTTGACATTAACACGAGTATGCAAAATATGTCTAAAAAGTGTACTATTCTTCTGGAGTTGGTGGTAGAAGAGTGAATATAGATATTTCAGACTAGTAAACTGTATTAATATGTTGCTCTCTGCAGGAAATAATTTGTCCACAGGCTCCTGTGCTTTGGCTTGTAGAAGAACTGACTTGTCCTATAGGTTTACATGGCTGGTTGATTTCTATCCGTAATGTAAACATCCAGTTTGGGACAGAGGAGGGATGGGGGAGTTGTGTGGTCTGCTTTTGTTCCTGCTGTTCCTTCCTGCCACGCATCACAGGCATCAAGAATTCATATCATGAAATAAAACTCCTTCAGTGAATGACAGATTCCAACAGAAATAAACACTTGGGGCCAGACCTTCTTGCCTTAGCTAAAAAATTTATAATAAAATAAGGAGCCCAGATAATATAATACTGCCTTTTATTGAGACCTCCTCACTCTGAGATGACTAAACGTTGCCTTGTGTATGTCATGTAACTAATTGTTGTAATTTGCTAATATAATGTAAGCTAAAGACATTTGTGCCCTTCTTAAAGATGTCATAAGAATTTTAGGGAAGAATGCTGTATACCTCCTAATGTTCCACAGTGACTACACATTACTACTGTTCAGTGACTGAACCATAGCACCATACAGTGACAAATAATTACCACAATACAGAGACATAATAATAGAATCAAACAATGACTGAATAATATCACCATACAGTGATAGAATAATACCACCATAAAGGGACTCAATAATACTGTCATTGAGTGACTAATATGACCATAAAACAACCGAATAATACCGTAATACAAAGACAGAATAATAGTATCCAAGAGTCCATGGAGTAATTCAATCATACTGTTATCCAGTGACTAATGTCATCATAAAGCAACTGAATAATACCACAATACAGTTACAGAATAAAATCATCATACAGTGACTGAATAATATCATAATACAGTGGCAAAATAGTACCACCATAAAGTGAGCGAACAACACCACAATACAGTGACAGAGTGATAGTACCACATCGTGACTAAATAATACCATCATACAGTACCAGACTACCACCATTCAGTAATACAATAAATAATACCACCAAAAAGTGACTGAATAATGTTGTCATACAGTGAAAGAATATCACCATGAAGTGAATAATACAGTCATACAGTGACTGAATAACACCACCACAAAGTAACTGAATGATCTTTTAATACAGTGAAAGAATACCACCATATAGTTACTGAGTATAGTTGAGCGGACACCTGGAAGTTCGGGTTCGACGGGTTCGGCCGAACTTCACAAAAAAGTTCGGGTTCTGGATCCAAACTTAACCCGAACTTGACCCCGAACCCCATTGAAGTCAATAGGGACCTGAACTTTTGAGCACTAAAATGGATGTAAAAAAAAGTCCTGAAAAGGGTTAAAGAGCTGCAAAAGGCAGCAAAATGTGGGTAAGTGCCCTGCAAACAAATGTGGATAGGGAAATGACTTAAAATAAAATAAATTAAAATTAAAATCTTGATCTAGGAGGAGGAAATAGATGTGGAGTAGGAGGTTGAGGAGGTGTCAGGTGGGAATGCCATCAGCAGCGCGTCTACCACTGTGTGTTTGTAGTCACGCATCTTTCGATCATTAACAGACGTTTTTACCAAAATTGGTTCCTTGTCAGCAATGCACAGCAGAGGTTTTTCACCGGCAAGACAGGGTTCATATCACCCACCAATGGAACAGACGATTTTAAAAAATGTAGGTCCCTGGCACCCAGGCAGGAGGGGTTTATTCATGACAAAACCGGGTTCATGTCACCCACCAATGGAACCAGGGCCGTCTTTAATATTGATTGGACCCTGGGCGAGAATTTACTTGGGCCCCCTGGATCCCGCCTTCCCACGCCCTAGCATGCAGTCACGCGCTCCACCACCATATATAATATAGCTTACAATGAATTACTGTAAATACTTACAGTTCTGAGACTCCAGCAGGCTCAGGATCAGTGCTCTGGGCAGCTGGGCTCAGGGCTAGAGGTGGGCACCGCTCTGCAGTTCAGGAAGGAGACCGGGGCTCGGCTCAACCTAGCGTTACAGTGCACCCGAGCACCCCACAGTATAGCACCCTATAGTATATAGCACCGTCCAGTATATAATCTCACACAGCAGCCCCCCTGTATATAATCTCACACAACAGCCCCCCTGTATATAATCCCACAAAGCAGCCCTCCAGTGTATAATCTCATACAGCAGCCCTCCAGTATATAATCCCACACAGCAGCCCCTCAGAATATAATCTCATACAGCAGCCCCCCAGTATGTAATCACACACAGCAGCCCCTTAAGAATATAATCTCATACAGCAGCCCCCAGTATTTAATCACACACAGCAGCACCCCCCTCCATTATATAATCTCACACAGCAGCCCCCAATATATATTCCCACACAGCAGCACCTCAGAATATAATCTCATACAGCAGCCCCCCAGTATGTAATCACACACAGCAGTCCCCCCATTATATAATCTCACACAGCAGTCCCCAGTATATATTCCCACACAGCAGCACCTCAGTATATAATCTCATACAGCAGCTCCCCAGTATATAATCCCATACAGCATCCCCCCAGTATATAATCCCATACAGCATCCCCCCCAGTATATAAATCCATACAGCATCCCCCCCAGTATATAATCCCATACAGCAGCCCCCCCCAGTATATAATCCCATACAGCATCCCCCCCAGTATATAATCCCATACAGCAGCCCCCAGTATATAATCTCACACAGCAGCCCCCAGTATATAATCTCACACAGCAGCCCCCCAGTATATAATCCTATACAGCAGCCCCCAGTATATAATCTCACAGCATACAATCCTCAGCCCCTCTCCAGTAGTTACATCCACAGTACATCTCCAGTGCTGACATACTCTCTCCCCTCTACAGACACTGCTGAGCAGCCATCCCTGATCTTCTTCCTCTGCAGATAGTCAGCCATTGCCTGTATCCATGTGACCTACCCTTCTCCTGCAGGCTGCAGCAACACAGTCACAGAGTCCTGGAAGAGGAAAAGGACCTTTGATTACCTCATAGCCATGTGACCAGTAATATTGCTATGTTACTGGTCACATGGTGATGATGTCATGGAAGGTCCTTTCTCCCACAGTTCTTACTCTAACAGTTCGCATCCTCCCTGTGCTGACAGCCTAATATCTGGGGTGGACGGCCACTCAATTTAATTGAAATTGGCTGCAGTGGTCAACGGAGATCAATAGGCAGCTGCCTTGGGCCCCCCAGGAACAACTGGGCCCAGGGCAGCTGCCCCTTTTGCCCCGTGTTAAAGACGGCCCTGAATGGAACAGATGATTTTTAAAAATGTAGGCCACTGGCACCCAGGCAGAGGAGAGGTTTATTCATGGCAAAACGGGGTTTATGTCACCCACCAATGGAACAGGCGATTTTTAGAAATGTAGGCCCCTGACACCCAGGCAGAGGAGGGGTTGATGTCACCAACCAATGGAACAGACAATTTTTTAAAATGTAGGCCCCTGGCATCCAGGCAGAGCAGGGGTTTTTCACCGGCAAAACTGGGTTGATGTCACCCACCAATGGAACAGTTGAGTTTTAAAAATGTAGGCCCCTGGCACCCAGGCAGAGGAGGGATTAATTCACCAGAAAATGAGGTTCATATCACCCACCAATGGAACAGACGATTTTGTGAAAATGTAGGCCCCTGGCATCCAGGCAGAGCAGGGGTTTATTCATGGCAAAACGGGGTTCATGTCACCCACCAGTGGAACAGGCGATTTTTAGAAATGTAGGCGCCTGGCACCCAGGCAGAAGAGGGGTTAATTCACAGTAAAACGGGTTTAATGTCACCCACCAATGGAACAGACGATTTTTAAAAATGTAGGCCCCTGGCACCCAGGCAGAGGAGGGGTTGATGTCACCAACCAATGGAACAGACAATTTTTTAAAATGTAGGCCCCTGGCATCCAGGCAGAGCAGGGGTTTTTCACCGGCAAAACTGGGTTGATGTCACCCACCAATGGAACAGTTGAGTTTTAAAAATGTAGGCCCCTGGCACCCAGGCAGAGGAGGGATTAAATAACCGGAAAATGAGGTTCATATCACCCACCAATGGAACAGACGATTTTGTGAAAATGTAGGCCCCTGGCATCCAGGCAGAGCAGGGGTTTATTCATGGCAAAACGGGGTTCATGTCACCCACCAGTGGAACAGGCGATTTTTAGAAATGTAGGCGCCTGGCACCCAGGCAGAAGAGGGGTTAATTCACAGTAAAACGGGTTTAATGTCACCCACCAATGGAACAGGTTTATTCATGGCAAAAATGGTAATATTGCACCCAACAATTTAAAAGAATATTTTCCGCATTTTAGGTCACTGTCACCTATGCAGAGCAGGGGTTTGTACCCGGCAAAAATGGTAATTTTGCACCCAACAATTTAAAAGAAGATTTTTCAAATTTACGGTCCCTGTCACCTATGCAGTGCAGGGTTACTTGACAGCAAAAAATTGGAATATGTCAACCCCTGAACTCCCAGAGGGATTAACTATATTATTGTCCCTGACACATGTGCAGCGCAGGCCACAAAGGTAATTCCTGGCCTTAAAAAATAAGATTTTTTTACCACCCATGAATAACATGGATTTAGGGGGTATATTTTGGGGTATAGGATCTCATCATTCTCAACATCATCTTCCACCCAGTCTTCACTCCTGCCCCCTTTGTCGGTTTGCACACCGCAGAAAGCCGCAGCAGTTTGCGCCTGTGTTTCGTCATCATCAGAGATGTGCTGCGGTGGTCTTCCCGTGTCCTCATCCTCAAAGTGGTTGGGCATCTGTGCACAAAATCTCTTCCACTTCTGGGGCAGGGCTATGGTTATGGCCCTGGAAAACCCTGCCAGCAGAGTCATCAAAAAGCATAAGAGACTGCTGCATGACTTGGGGCTCAGATTGCTTGGCTGATTTGCCAGGGGGTGAGGTGAAAGACTGATGGGCATGGGCTGCAGTCGACATCTCTGAGCTTTTAGCAGTGGGAGACAATTTTAAGGTACTGAAGGCACTGTCAGCCACCCAATCTACTAGCGCTTGTACTTGTACTGGCCTCACCATTCGTAGCGCGGCATTCTGCCTACTAAATAACGCTGCAGGTTCTGTCGCCTACTCACACCTGAGGAAGGTGTTTCACTTGAACCTGTAGTTGGCGCTGAATGGCCACGTCCTCTCCCAGCAACAGGAGCTCCACCAACAAAACCACGACCATGCCCACGTCCCTTATTTGATGTTCTCCTCATTATTTGCGTTCACCCACCAAACTAACAGATGGTTTATCTCCGGTGTCAATTTACCTGCCACTAGTCGACAATTAAGTTCACTAACAGTAAGGCAGTGCCCGTGTCATAAACAGAATAAATTTCTTTAGGTCAGACAACAGTGTAATGGAGCAATTCAATACAATTACTTCACTATCACCAAAAATTTGATTTCTCAAACCAACAATGTAAAAGCAGAAGTTGACGGTTTAATTTGACTGTCAGAAATGCAGCGTACACCACAAATGTGCTATCTACCACAACCTGTGTGTTTGCAACCAACTATGTAAATGCGGAGTTCAAAAGGTTACTTAAAATGACTGAAATACAGGGTAGGCCTCAGATCTGCTATGTAGCACAAAACCAGTGTTTATTGCAACAAACTACAGAAATGCCGTATGTCACTGCTAAATTTTAAAATAGGTTTTTCAGCGTTCTATGCAAAAGTGCTCTGTGGAACAACAATACGAGTTTATTTCCCCAAATACAGAAATGCAGTATGTCACTGCTAAATTTTAAAATAGGTTTTTGTGTGTTGTATGCAAAACTGCTCTGTGGAACAACAATACGGGTTTATTTCCCCAAATACAGGAATACAGTATGTCACTGCTAAATTTTAGAATAGGTTTTTCAGCGTTCTATGCAAAAGTGCTCTGTGGAACAACAATACGGGTTTATTTCCCCCAAAAACACAAATGTTCTATGTCACTGCTAAATTTGAAAATAGGTTTTTGTGCGTTGTATGCAAAACTGCTCTGTAGAACAACAATACGGGTTTATTTCCCCCAAATACACAAATGCTGTATGTCACTGCTAAATTTGAAAATAGATGGCACCTGTAGTGTTGCCTTGGATGCCGCTGCCGGCCGGCTAGCTGTCAGGAAATATCCAAGTGCTTTGCTTGAGAAGGAAAAGAACTCCGCCTTATCTATGTCACGACGCACTGAATTGGTTTTTCCCAAACATCAATATAAAAAAACAAAAAAAAGCAAATACTTTTCTAATGCTTCCCCTATATTCATGACTAATTTTAGTCTCGAATATTCGCAGATCTGCAGAATTATTCGCAAGCATCTGTCCGTTTTGCAACAAGATGTTCAGTGGCGTGATATGGTTAAGAAAGGAATACAATGCACCCCTCGTAGAGCAACTACCATTGCTAATATGGTCAGTCCCTCATGTTTGTTGACAAAACTATGAAACAGCCTACTTGGCTGAGACATGTGGGCACCTGCAAATGCGGTCAAAAAGTCTGCACTTATGCCTATATTCACACAGGCAATCAAGTGCGTTTCACTGCTACTGATGAGATCCTTGCGGTTAAGCAGTATATAAACTGCAACACCTCATATGTTGTCTATTGCATTACGTGCTCCTCATGTCGCCTTCAATATGTTGGCTGTACTAGCAATGGCTTAAAAACGCGAATATGTAGACACTTATCTGATGTGCCACACGCACGGGAGAGAAATGTTTCTGCCGCCAGTCTACACTTTGCGGCTGTTCACAGGGGTGACACTGGTAGCTTTGTGGTACAAGGCATCAAAAGAGTCACTTTTGGATTTTTCGTATGAAAACGTGTCCCGTTTGGATTGAACCGAAAACATGACTTGATCCTCCAATATTGATTTTTTTCATGTCCTTTTTATGTAACTTGGTTTTATTACATTTTATCCTATCTTGTCATCATATTGTTAAACCTTTGGAGGTTGGGCTCTGCCATAATGAGTCTCACCTACTGCACTAACACTTGAGCTCTATTTAATGGCTGCCCAAACATGCTGTACTCCATGTCATGAATAAGGATCGTTATATGTGGATCCGAAATGCGTAGACGAGTACCTGTCTGCTTTTAACCTGTACCGCACCATGTGAATAAAGTTCTTCACAATTTTTGCAACGGAAGCTGGACCTTTCTTTCTTTACATTTGAAAATAGGTTTTTGTGCATTGTATGCAAAACTGCTCTGTGGAACAACAGTACGGGTTTATTTCCCCCAAATACAGGAATACAGTATGTCACTGCTAAATTTTAAAATAGGTTTTTCAGCATTCTATGCAAAAGTGCTCTGTGGAACAACAATACGGGTTTATTTCCCCCAAATACACAAATGCTGAATGTCACTGCTAAATTTGAAAAAAGTTTTTGTGCGTTGTATGCAACACTGCTCTGTGGAACAATACGGGTTTATTTCCCCCAAATACACAAATGCTGTATGTCACTGCTAGACTTTAAAATACGTTTTTATGCATTGTATGCAAACGTGCTCTGTGGCACAACAGTACGGGTTTATTAACCCAACTAGAGAAATGCAGTTTTTCACTGCATGATTTTAAAACTGTTTTTTCAGCATTGTATGCAAACGTGCTCTGTGGCACAATAGTACGGGTTTATTAACCCAACTACAGAAATGCAGTATGTCACCCCAAAAATTATAAAACTGTTTTTTCAGCGTGGTATGCAAACGTGCTCTGTAGCACAACAGTACAGGTTTATTAACCCAACTACAGAAATGCAGTATGTCACCCCAAAAATTATAAAACAGGTTTTTCAGTGTTGTATGCAAACGTGCTCTGTGGTACAACAGTACGGGTTTATTAACCCAACTAGAGAAATGCAGTATGTCACCCCAAAATTTTTAAATAGGTTTTTCAGCGTTGTATGCAAACGTGCTCTGTGGCACAACAGTATGGGTTTATTAACCCAACTACAGAAATGCAGTATGTCACCCCAAAATTATAAAACAGGTTTTTCAGTGTTGTATGCAAACGTGCTCTGTGGTACAACAGTACGGGTTTATTAACCCAACTACAGAAATGCAGTATGTCACCCCAAAATTTTAAAATAGGTTTTTCAGCGGTGTATGCAAACGTGATCTGTGGTACGACAGTACAGGTTTATTCCACCAACTACGGAAATGCCCTATGTCACCACAAAATTTTAAAATAGGTTTTTCAGCGGTGTATGCAAATGTAATCTGTGGTACGACAGTACAGGTTTATTCCTCCAACTACAGAAATGCATTATGTCACCGCAAAATTTTAAAATAGGTTTTTCAGCGGTGTATACAAGCGTGCTGTGTGGTACGACAGTACAGGTTTATTCCCCCAACTACAGAAATGCATTATGTCACCCCAAAACTATAAAATAGGTAATAAAATAGGACTTGACCTGCCAGAAAAAAGTTATTTTTCCTCCACTGAGCTACAAAAAAATAATTTGACTGATGTCCCTTCCCTAATCTGTCCCTCACAGAAGCGGCAGCATCCTATCCCTACACTGAGAAAAGCAGAGTGACGTGCGACGCTACGTGACTTCAGCTCAGGGGCGTAGCTAACGGCTCATGGGCCCTGGTGCAAGAGTTCAGCTTGGGCCCCCCTACCTCAGTGCTTGGTGTGTCTTCTTATGCGGCACAAGGGTCTTTGGGCCCCCTTTAGGCTTCTGGGCCCGGTAGCAACTGCTACCTCTGCACCCCCTATAGCTACACCCCTGCTTCAGCTTAAATAGAAGCTGGGTCACATGCTGCACTTAGCCAATCACAGCCATGCCAATAGTAGGCATGGCTGTGATGGCTTCTTAGGGCAAAGTAGTGAAACGCTTGTTGATTGGCTGCCCTGCAGCCCTTCAAAAAGTGGGAAGAAATTGCTGAACAACAAATCCGAACTTTTACGGAAATTTCTGGGTTCGGGTGCGAAAAACCGTAATGTTCGGTACGAACCCGAACTTTACAGTTCAGGTTCGCTCAACCCTATTATTGAGTGATACTATCATACAGTGACTAGATAATACCACTGCAAAGTGACTGTATAATGATGTCATACAGAGATAGAATACCTAAATGAAGTGACAGCATAATACCACCATACGGTGACTGACTATTACTACCATACAATGAGTGAATATTACCATTATGCACTGAAAATTATATACCACCACAAAGCCACTAAGCAATATTGTCATACAGTGACTGAATAATACTGCCATAAATTGACTAAATAATAATACCATCATACCGTAACTGAACAATACCACCATACAGTGATTAAATTAGTACCATCAAACACAGACTGAATACTACCAAAAAGTGACTAAATAATAAACCTTACCATGGCTTAATAATACCATCATACCATGACTGAATATTACCATTCTTAACAATACATTCATACAGCAACTGAAGAAAACAATGAACGACAGCCATGCTTCCCCTATAAACACATCCGGCCATTCTGTCTCATGAACTCTAAACTATATTTACCATGTTTCTCTCAAAAACAGTGAAGGTAATATTCTTTTTAATAAGTAATATCTGTAGCCATGTTACATAGTAAGATAGGTTGAAAAGGACACATGTCCATCAAGTTCAAGTTTTCTCATATCATATTAGATGCTGACATTACTACCTCTTGGGGCAGGGCATTCCAAAATTTGATTACTCTTACTGTAAAGAATCTCTTACTGTATGGATGTCCCTTGCTCCTTTGTAAAGTCCTTGGAATTAATAAATCATTTGCCAGTTCTTTGTACTGACTAGGTTTGAGCAAATCAAGCTTCGGATCATAGATCCAAAGTTGATTAGTTTAAAAACTTTGTCGGTAACGCTGTTTCCGTACAGCATTAAAATGTATGGGTGTGTAGACAAAATGAATCTTGGCCAAAGTTGTGCGAGACTTCAGTGAATGACTTCCTATTGAACCAGGGCTCAACAGGAACTTTGCCACCAAATGGCTCCCCAGATCTCAGCGGAGGGGCATTCGGTCAATGGAAGGAGCCCACTACCTGTAAATGATCCCTCAGCTGCCGTGGTCATCACGGCATCTGAGGGGTTAAATGTCCATGATCAAAGTTATCTCCAGTTACGGACGCTGCCGGCTAGTGTCTGTTGCATTACACAGCAGTCGCCGGCTGGCGCCCACTCATCTTCTGAGTGGTCGCCATGTTTAAAACCCCGCTTTTCACTATATATATATATATTAGCAAAAGGACCCAGCTTTGCACGGGTATATTTCATTTAATGTTTGTGTGTGTTGTTAAAAGATACCAACAGTGACATTTACCTTGGCACCTAACGGTGACCTCCACAGCCGCCACCCCTTAACACTGACCCCCACGCTGCCCAGCCTCCTTAAAATGGGCCCACCCCCTTAACATTGACCTTCAAAGCAGCCTGCCCCTTTACAAGTGAGTTCCACAGCACCAAACCGCCTTCACAGTGACCTCCACAGGGCCCTGCCCCCTTAACAGTGACCTCTATAGCACCCGCCCCTTAACACTGACCATAGGTTACAGTCCCCCTAACTGACCTCCATCATTCCTGGCCCCTTAACAAAGACCTCCACAGCAACTGCCCCTTTAACAGTCACTGCCACAGTACCCCGCTTCCTTAACAGTGACCTCCACTGTACCCCGCTCCCTTGACAGTGACCTCACTGTACCCTGCTGCCCCTTCAATAGTGGCCTCCACAGTCCCCTCCTCCCTTAACAGTGACCTCCACAGTGCCCGCCCCTTTAACAGTGACCTCCACAGCGGCTACCCCTTTATTAGTGACCTCCACAGTACCCCGTCTCGTTAACAGTGATTTCCACAATAACCTGCCCCCTTAACAGTGATCTCCACAGAGCACCATTCCCTTCAAATGTGACCTCCACAACACCCTGCCCCCTTAACAGTGACCTCTATAGCACCCCGCCTCCTTAACAGTGACCATAGGTTACAGTCCCCTAAACTGACCTCCGCCATTCCCGGCCCCCTTAATAGTGACCTCCACAGCGACTGCCCCTTTACCAGTGACTGCCACAGTACCCCACTCCCTTAACAGTGACCTCACAGTATGCCGCTGCCTTAACAGTGACCTCACAGTACTCCGTCCCCTTAACAGTGTCCTTTAGAGTACTGTTAATTCAAAGCCATGAACATATAAAATAACTCATACATACTACAAGCCTTACACTGCTACCTAGTCAGAAAAATAAAAATTTGTGAGCGATGCAAAGAATTTTATTTTCAAAGTTTTTTATTTTTAAGTACCGTAATAACGTTGAATAAGCATTTAATAAGTATCAAAACATAGCATAACATATACACATTTGGTATCACTATACTGACCTGCACAAAAAAGGTAGCAAGCCATTTTTACTGTCCAGAGAACTAACTCTGTAAACACAAAACTCTGTAAGACAATAACAGTATTGCATTTTTCCCCAAGTCCACCCCTTTAGTAATTATTTTTTCAGGTTCCCAAGATATTGTTTGGTTCCAATAGAAAATATTACTTGTCACACACACGGAAAAAAAAAAACACATATGTCTACGTGAATGGAAAAATAAAAACGTTATGGCTCTTTGAAAGCAGGGAGGAAAAAACTAAAAATAAGGAATTTTCTGTGACTTTAATACCCATGTGGCAGGAAGTTGGACCATGCTCACACTGGATAAAGATGTGTGTAGGGATCCCATAGAGCAGCATCCAATTCACTGACCTGTGTCCTGTAGACTTTGCTGACATATACCTTTTTTAATGGTTTTATACAGAATATATATAAAAAACATAGACACATAGGTACAGTATGACCCAATAGAAAGTCGGGGACGCCCTTTTTTTGGACCCATACAACTCAGATTTATATTTTATATAATAACACGGTGTGTGTGTGTGAGGCTTTACTTGCAGATGGTTTCAACTAGTTCCCAAAATGTTACATTAATTTCACAAATTAGAATTTAGAATATTAACTACTGATAGGCTATAGATTATGCTATATAGAAGTTGTCTATTCAGATTGGTAGTTAAAAATATATCAGCAATGCCATGTTATTTATAAATGGTATATTATCTTCTCTTGTGCTATACCTATGTTGTGGAACTCCCTGCCCGGACGACTAGACCTCCTCCTAACATTTCCAGTTTTAAGCATGCCTTGAAAAAATGTCATATAACTAGTGCATGGCCCAAACAAATTTTGACCTGGTCTCAAATATCTCCATTCCATTTTGTCCTCAACAAGCTACCCTTATACAATATTCTGCAGTTGGCTCATATACTGCACGGGTGACAGGTTCATGCCCATGCCAACACAAGAGGACAGTTCCCTGGACAAAGTTCAATGTAAAGTCAAAAACAGCTCACCACTGGGACGCTTGCACGGGAAGGGGTTATCCCCAATAAAATCAGAAAAATCGATGAATCCCAGCAGGCGTATAAGAAGTATACTTTTATTCCAGAAAAAACAAGTGTCACAGGACTGCGTCGGCCCGTCCAGCCTTCTTCAACTGCACAGTGCAGTTGAAGAAGGCTGGACGGGCCGAAACCCGTCCTGTGACACTTGTTTTTTCTGGAATAAAAGTAAACTTCTTATACGCCTGCTGGGATTCATCGATTTCCCTGGACAAAGTTGGCACCATGTACTTATTGTGTCACTCCTGCCATTTTGTTTAGATTGTAAGCTCTTATGAGCAGGGACCTTTCTCTTGTACATTGTAAGCTCTTATGGGCAGTGACCTCTCCTGCAGTTTGTAAGCTCTTAGGGGCATTGACCTCTCTCCTGTAGTTGGTAAGCTCTTATGGGCAGGAACTGTTCGATATTGGGTGTCACACAATGGATTGCCAAGTACCTATAAAAGAGTCCACATTTGCCCACTATTGTTGACCACTGAAGAAAGGGGCTGACCCCCGAAACGCGTTTGGGCTTGACAATAGTGCGCTAAGTAACAGTTGCTAAACAACCATAAGAAGAACTAAGGCCTTTTCTTCTCTCTCCTTACAATCAGTGTAAGGCGGTTGGCTTGTTTTCTGTGCCCAGGAGGATGGTGTGTCAGCACCGCTGCTGCCACTGAGCGCAACAACAGCAATTATTATACTGTGGATCTGCTTGTACTTACATCGAACTGCAAGTCAATAAGTCCATATTGATACTGACTGTACCGCCATTGGAAGCATATAAATGTTTGTTGTGGACTGATTTCGATAACAGTTCACCACCCCAGGGCGGACCATGGCCATATAGACTTTTGGATGATTCTATTGTGGAGTCTGTTTTTGGATTGTGTCACTGTGTAATAGTAGGTGAAAGGCTGCACTGCTGGCAGTCTATTGGTCGGTTTTATATCATTTATATTATTTATTTTATCATTAAAGGTGTTATCTGTTGTTCAACATTATCGTTCTAGTTTGCTCCCTTCTGCTGGGTGTGCCCCCTGCTGTTTTCTATTTCTCCTAATTTTGAGCTTTTTGGGGGAAACTATTTGGGGCGAGCACCTCTCTTCCATTGCCATTATTGGGTGTAGCCACTGATAATTCATATGTTCTCATACTATAGTAGTTGAACTTTACAACCATTGTGAATAATTTTATTCTGACAGTTTATGACCAAAGTAAGTATTGCTTTAATGGGAGTTAGAAATTGTCGTTGTGTGCATCTTGAAAAACTATAGGGGATGCCGTTGGACCATGGAGGCTGTGCAGACCAAGTTTCCAGTGTGAGGAGACCAGTACTTTAAATGTTGGGGCCCGGGACCTTCAAATTAAGCCTCTGGTAATGTGTATACATTTCTTGGTAGTCTATTCAAGTCCAAGTCATGAGGTTATAAAAACAGTAACCCTACCGAGTGTCATGGGAGGTCTTATCTAAGACAACATATGAGTTGAGATCTGAGAAATGCTGCTTTGTATTGGTTGTTTATATTGATAGATTCAATCTTTTCTGTTGAAATAAATAATCGAGAAATGACAACAAAAACACAAGCTGTTCAGAGTTCACTGTGAAGGCCTGACAATGGCTGGTTGTCCTGGAGCACAGTCTAGAGAGCCAGGCACTAGACCATCGTTGTTGTAGTTCTCCATCCCGCTGGGTTGAGTTTCAGAGACAACAGGAGAACAAAGAACTGAGAAAGGCATTTATGTAATCCCAGGAAACATTCCTCTCCTTCAGGCCTTCTATCCAGGTGGCAAACCCACAAATGAATACAAATACAGACCCTGTTACATAGGCCGTCTAGCATGGTGCCAAAAGCCAAGTACATCTACCAGGGGAATATGTGTCAGGAAAGACTAGGTCCTAAATCTGACCGAGTGATAAATCTTCCTTCCCAGAGTTAATGAGAAGGCCTCATGTAGAGACAGGAAAGTGCATATATACAAATGTATTAACAGGTCATCAGGTTTAGTACAAGGTCATTCCAGCACTTATATTAACCATTGGGAAAGAATGTGTGTTGAGTAGATTTACACAGTAACCCCAGTGTTCACACAAGCATGTAGCATATTTAGATATTTTGGCTGCAGGATTACGGTTAAATTCTTTCTAAAAGCGCCAGCCTCCTGTCTTGCATAAATCTGGTAGATAACATACGGGTCCTTCTTCTTTAATCGGTGACCAGTTGAAGAGCAGGGTTTAGATTAAATAAAAAAGCATAGCTTAGCTTGCCAGGTCTTCATTACAGAGCAGGACATAGCTTGCCTGATCTCTATTACAAGCAGGACACTGCGTGCCAGGTCTCCATTACAAAAAGGGCATAGCTTGCTTGGTCTCCATGCAGAGGAAGAACATAGCTTGCTAGGTCTTCATTACAGAAGAGGGCAAAGCTTGCCTGCTCTCCATTGCAAACAGAAGAGAGACCTCTCCCACAATAAGATGTCTTCGAGCTAGACATAAATAATACTGCCAAACTCCCTGAATGTTCCACTGTTCCAGACATAAAGAACTAGGGTTGTTTCGATACCAAAATTTTTATTTGATTTCGATACCATAAAAAAGTATTGCGATACTTGATACCACGCAAAAAAAAATAAAACACAGAAAAAAGCCGCGTGCGTTCTGCATTTTATTGAACATCCGGCCCATAATCGAACAGTCCCATCCTATTTTTTCACCGCATGGTAGATTTTTTAAAAATATTTATATATAGTTTGGACTTTTTGGATGTGGCGATGTGTGATATGTTTATTTATTGTTTATATATTTTATATGTAAAATTGGGAAAGGGGGTGATTTATACTTAATATATATATTTTTTTTAACTTTTTTTTTTTTTACCTTTTATTAAATAACTATTTCCCCCCTTAGGGGCAGAACCTGGGATCTTTTGATCCCTTCTCCTATTCACCCTAATAGAGATCTATTAGGGTGAATAGGTTTTCACACTCCCCTGCTGCCCTGTGCATAGTACACACGGCTTACACTGCTGGGGCTCCGATCAGAAGAGAGGAGGTGAGGTGACCCTGTGGCCACTGCCACCAATGATTTTTAATACTTGGGGGGGGGGGTAGGGCGCACTGCGCCACCAATGTTCTTATTACTGGGGTTTATTACACTGTAATCCCCCAGTGTGTAATGGCGGCGGACAGCAGGTTGGGGGGGGAGGGCGCACTGCGCCACCAATGATATTAACGTTAAAATACAGGAGGCAGGTAAGGCAACTGAAGGGTTAACGCTGATTGCAGCTCCCTGCCAGCAACTGCCTCCTGTGTTTATTAGACGTTAATTTTCATTGGTGGTGCAGTGCGCCCGGCCCTCCTTCTCCTCCCGACTCTCCTCATTGGCAGCGGCGGAAGCAGCAACACAGGGGGAGGGACAGCTTCTCCTTTGTGCTTAGAGCGTGCTGAGAGCAGCGCACTCGTTCTGTGATACTAGACTGCGCAGCCAGTATCGGAAAAAAGCTAATCCCGTATCAAACCGATACCGGGACAAAAGTATCGAATGGGTATCGAAATTTCGATACCCGAAACAACCCTATAAAGAACACAAGATTTGGTGGAAAGGTAGTAGCCACTTTGTTTACTCTTATTTACCACTCAAAAGGGTGTAATCTGAAACTCTTGGACCCTAGTAAAATATCTAGAACAAGGTCTCACATGTTCCATTTATAATACTAATGTCTTCTTTCTTGGTAGAGGGGCTATTGTGCCCTTTGAGGCCCAGGTGCAATTGCAACCTCTGTACAGTAGATGTGTTCTTCTTTACCTTTTTGTATATTTCATGATAACCTGAGATAAATGACACAAGATCGCATTTTTCTTTCAAAGCTGGTCATTTTATGCCATTTGTCTCAGGATATCTCAAAACAGATGAAAATGTAAGGTCACTTAACCAGTTAATGAGATGACAGTCTATTTGAACCTTCCTGTAGCCTTTCCATTTGCAAGTTAATGCGACCTGCAAGTGGTCATGACCCTAGAGCTGGAAGATTCTGATAGATTTTGTGACCATTCACTTTTTTGTTTACTTTGGTACACTGCTAGGTACACTGTCCGATGCTCATATACAGAGCTGTCCCTAAGCCACTCATGTGTTGTTTTGGCTGTGTGCCTATGGTCATTGTTTTGTAGGATGGGTCCAGAGCACTCTGGATCAGGTTTTCATTAATAATACCTCTGTATTTTGCGCCATTCAGCTTTCCTCCAACCCTGACCACTCTTACCTGTCCCAGCCGCTGAAAAATACCCCCACAGCATGATGCTGCTACTACTGCCATGCCTCACTGTAGGGATGGCATTGTGAAGGAGGGTTATGAGCAGTGCCTAGTTTCCTCCAGACATGACACTTAGTATTAAGGCCAATAAGTTCCATCTTAGATTCATCAGACCAGATAATCTTGTTTCTCACAGTATGAGAGTCCTTTAGGTGTTATTTTGCAAACTCCAGACGGGCTCTTATGTGTCTTTTGCTGAGGAAAGGCTTCTTTCTGGCCACTCTACCAGACCAGATTGTTGGAGTGCTGCAGTGATGGGCAACCTTCTGGAAATTTCTCCTGAGTGCACACAGGAGCTCAGCCAGAGTAACCATTGGGTTTTTGGTCACCTCTCTTACCAAGGTCCATTTCCCCTGATTACTTAGTTTGGTGGGGCGGACAGCTCTAGGAAGAGTCCTGGTTGTTTCAAACTTCTTCCATTAAAGATTTATGGAGGCAACTGTGCTCTTGGGAACTTTCAGTGCAGCAGAATTTTTTTCTACCCTTCTCCAGATCTATGCCTCCACATAATCCTTTCTCTGAGCTCTACAAGCATTTATTTTCTCTTCATGGCTTGATTTTTGCTCTGATATCCATTGTCAGCAATAAAACCTTACATAGACAGGACTGTGTCTTTCCAAATCATGTCCAATCAACTGAAGTTACCACAAGTAGACTGATCAAAAAACATCTCACAGATCAACAACAGAAACAGGAGGCCCCCAAAGCTAAATTTCAAGTCTCATAGCAAAGGGTCTGAATACTTATGTCTATTCCTTTAATATATTTGCAAAAATGTCTAAAATACTGTTTTCACTTACACATTATGGAATATTGGGTGCAGATTGCTGGGGGAAACTTGAATTTTTTTTATTTATTTTAGCAATAGGCCGCAAAATGTGAAAAAAGTGAAAGGTTCTGAAGACTTTCCGATTGCATTGTATATGCCACCAATCCTGAAATAACCCCATTGAACTGGAAGTGTGAAGTGAGTCTTTAAAATAGTTAACACAGCTCTATTGAAATGCCCCTTTACACTCATTGCTATTTTACAAAGACTCTGCAGTCACCTATACAATGACTACTTTTAGCAGCAGGTTCCTATTCCTTTAAAGCTGATACTTTCAGTTGTGCGTGGGGTTGACTATCAAATCACAAGCTTTTGACCCCTTTGCCTGAAGTTATCTGACCTTCTCCTCTCATCCCGTCTGCTCTCTGATCACAACTAAGCGATGCAAATGTGGAGATGTCAGACACTGACCTGGGCTGGTATCTGTATCTGCCCTCACCCATGGAGACAATATGATACCATTTCTGTTATACTGTGCATCTGTGCTCACATTTCTAAGAGTCCATTTTTTGCTGTCTAATCTCCCTAACCTCGGGGTCACCCACTCAAAGCTACATGTAATCCATCGGACCTTTCATCTTAAGTAATACCAATTTTACTTAACACTGCCTCAATTGAACACACCGCCTACTGCCTTTACACATTTGCTACCTCAGACTTTTTTTTTGCTTCTCCCAATCCCATGATGTTGCCCTCCCACTACATTATTTTTATGAGCTACTTATAAATCAACGCATGCTACAAGGGTTATATAAATGGTATGTGAATGAGGAAACAAAAACCAGAATCTTCTGCCCTGGGTAGCAATATCTGGCATGATAATGGAGGCCTATTTTAATATTTGCCATGAGGCCTCACTCTTCATCACTTCTTAGGCCTCTTTCACACGGGCGTCATGTTTGACGCCTGGATAAGAGGCGGGTGCGTTGCGGGAATATGCGCGATTTTTCCGCGCGTGTGCATACTTTTGTAATGTGTTTTGCACGCACGTTGGAAAAATCGCCATGTTTGGTACCCAGTCCCGAAGCCGGACTTCATCACTGAAGTCCGGTTTCAGGTTGAGTATTCTGGAGATTTTATTATTTTTCCTTATAACATGGTTATAAGGGAAAATAATAGCATTCTTAATAAAGAATGCTTTGTAGAATGAGTATTAAGGGGTTAAAAATAAAAAAACTTAACTTACCTTAGCCACTTGATCGCGTAGTTGGCGATCTCTCTTCTCTCTTCAAGTATTAGCTGTAGTCTAAAGGACCTGTGATGACGTCACATCACATGGTCCAATCACATGGTCCATGATGCGATCAAGTGGCTAAGGTAAGTTAAGTTTTTTATTTTTAACCCCTTAATCCTCATTCTACAAAGCATTCTTTATTAAGAATGCTATTATTTTCCCTTATAACAAAGTTATAAGGGAAAATAATAAAGATCTGGTCCCGTCGCTTAGCAACCATGCGGAAAAATCGCACTCCATCTGCACTTGCTTGTGGATGCTTGCGATTTTCCCGCAGCCCCATTCACTTCTATGGGGCCTGCGTTGCGTGAAAAACACACAATATAGAGCATGCTGCGATTTTCATGCAATGCAGAAGTGATGCGTGAAAATCACCGCTCATGTGCACAGCCCCATAGAAATAATTGGGTCCGGATTCAGTGCGGGTGCAATGCGTCCACCTCACGCATTGCAACCGTGCGGAAAACTCGCCCGTGTGAAAGGGGCCTTAGGGTACTTTCACACTTGTGTTAGTGCGGATCTGTCTGTTTATTTGCACAGACGGATCCGCACCTATAATGCAAACGTTTGTATCCGTTCAGAACGGATCCGTTTGCATTAGCTTTAAAGAAAAATGACAAAGTCCAAAACGGATCCGTTTTGAATTACATTGAAAGTCAATGGGAAACGGATCCGTTTTCAAATGCACCATATTGTGTCATTGAAAATGGATCCGTCCCCATTGACTTACATTGTAATTCAAAACGGATCCGTTAGGCTCCGCCTCTTCAGACGGACACCAAAATGCTGCAAGCTGCGTTTTGGTGTCCGTCTCCAAAACGGAATAGAGGCATTCCATTCAGAATGCATTGAGGCTTAACAGATCCGTTTTGGACCGACTGTGAGAGCCCTGAAACGGATTTCACAAACGGAATCCAAAACGCTAGTGTGAAAGTACCCTTAAAGGTTTGTGCCTATTAACGTTTGATTATATCCTTCCATCTGTAGATGAACTGGACTTCCATTTGTAGACCTACCAGTATTCACTATTATTGACATTTTCTTCATGTGACATTTTGTGATCACTCTATCCAGGACACCCTTTCCCATAAGACATGTAATGGACACTGCAAAATGGCTTAAAGGGGTTGTACGGTATCAGAAAAACATGGTTGATTCCAGTGACACACCTGGCTATAAGCTGTGTGGGGTATTGCATCTCAGCTCCATTCACCTCAGTGGAGCTGAGCTACAATATCAGACACAACATGTGGACACGTATGGCTCTAATCTAGAGGAAAGCAGCCATTACAGCCCTGTCTTACTTTCCCAGCAGAAAGGCATTGTAGTAGATATATACTGTCTGACCTCCATAGTATACCCTTCCTTAGAAACCTAGCAAGGAAGAAAGGCATGTATGGTGCAACTGAACAGGCAACAGGTGGAATGCAGTTAAAGGGGTTCTCTAGGATTTTTATATTGATGGCCAATCCTTAGGCCTCTTTCACACGGGCGTTGCGGGTGCACTCCGTCAAACAGTGCGGGTGCGTTGCGGGAATCGCCGTGATTTTTCCCTGCGAGTGCAAAGCACTGTCATGCGTTTTGCACGCGCGGGAGAAAAATCGGCACTTTTGGTACCCAGACCCGAACCTGCACTTCTTCACAGAAGTGCATGTTTGGGTCAGAAATTGTCCCGCTGGTATTATTTCACATTATAACATAGTTATAATGTGAAATAATACTATAATCATCTTCTAATGTTGAACCCGGTGCTGAATGGGTTAAAAATAATAAACTAATAATAACTTACCTGGTCCATTTGATCGCGAAGCCCGGCATCCTCTCCGTTAGCTTGCTAGTAGGAAAGGACCTGTGATGATGTCACAGCATCACATGGCCCAATCACATGCTCCATCACCATAGTGATGGGCATGTGATTGGCCATGTGACCATGTGACATCATCACAGGTCCTTTCCTACAAGCAAGCTAACGAGAGGATGCCGAGCTTCAGCGATCAAATGGACCAGGTGTTATTATTAGTTTATTATTTTAACCCATTCAGCACCGGGTTCAACATTAGGAAGATGGCCAGGGTATTATTTCACATTATAACTATGTTATAATGTGAAATAATACTGAACGATTACACATCCTGATGGTTGCATAGCAACCATGCGGGAAAATCGCAACGCATCCGCACATGATTGCGGATGATTGCGATTTTCCCGCATCCCCATTCACTTCTATGGAGCCTGCGTTGCGTGAAAAACGCACAATATAGAGCATGCTGCGATTTTCACGCAACGCAGAAGTAATGCGTGAAAATCACCGCTCATGTGCACAGCCCCATAGAAATGAATGGGTCCGGATTCAGTGCGGGTGCAATGCGTCCACCTCACGCATTGCACCCGCGCGGAAAACTCGCCCGTGTGAAAGGGGCCTTAGGGTAGCTCATCAGCATCAGATCGTCAAGGATCTGCCTTCCCACTCCATCGCCGATCAGCTGTTCTGAAGTAGCTACAGCACCGAAATGGGAGTAAGACAGCTCCCTCCACTGTGTAGTGGACGGAGCTGGTTACTGCAGCACTGCTCCCATTGACTAACCTACAGGAGATTTACATTAGGACACAGTAGTAGCATTCAAAACGGTGACACTAATAGTTCTCCCCTATATAATGGTGATAGAATTGCTTCACATCTTTCAGTGCTAAAACTATTGCAGAAGCAAAGAGGCAGAGGCACTCAGCTGTGCCGCTTCTACTGTGTGCAGACTCGTGTACAGTGCTTTCTAAGTGCTTCTGTCACACATCAAAAGTTTCATGAAACAGTTACACTGTAAAGGGATTGTCTCACTTCAGCAAATGGCATTTATGTAGACAAAGTTTACCCCATCTACCCAGGAGGTTTTTTTTTCGTTTTGGGTTCCCTTGCCTTCTCAGAGCCATAACTTTATTTTTCAGTTCACATAGCCATATGATTCCAAATGGGGTGGAATTGGAAAAATTCCGCCACAGTTTTACAGTTTTTTTTATTTACGACGTTCGATGTATGACAAAACTGACTAGTTACTTTAATTCTGTAGGTCAGTACGAATCCGGCGATACCTTATACTTATAGTTTTTCTTGCGTTTTGATACTAAAATATATTTATATATATATAAAATAATAAAAACCTTAGGAAAAACAAATTTTTTTTTTCGTCGCCCTTTTCTGACCCCTATAACTTTTTTGTAGTTGTGTATGGAGCTGTGTGAGCATTCATTTTTTGTGGGGCGATCTGTACTTCATTGATATCACTCTGGGGTATGTATGACTTTTTGATTACTTTTTAATCTTTTGCGGAAATGAAGCGACTAAAAACGGCGAATAGGCCATTTTGAATTTTTTTCCGTTTCGCCATATGGGAATATATTTTTTATAGTATGGGCATTTTCACACATGATGATACCCATGATGTGTATTTTTTTTTTGTTTTTTTTGGGGGGGAAAGGAAGTGATTTGATATATATATATATATATATATATATATATATATATATATATACCGTATTTTCGACCCTATAAGACGCACTTTTTCCCCCCCAAAAAGGGGGGAAAATAGTACTGCGTTTTATGGGGCGAATGCTGCAAACACTGATACACCGCCGCGCTGCTGAACAGGAGGGGCTGGGGGCGGCAGTCTTGTTTTCTAATGGCAACGGGGTCCGGTGCAGTCACTGTATTCTACTACACCGGGCCCGCTGTAGTAATCATATAGGCAATGTTAAAAACTATAATCTTGTCTCCAATGCAGGCTGTATTACTGTACTTATTTAAATCTACGAGAGCAGGCAGGAGACCGGGCGGGCGGGAGGCAGCAGTGTAACGTCACGTGTCTGCTCCGCCCACTTTATGAATGAAGCAGGCGGTGCAGGCGCGTGACATAGTGAGTTACGCTGCCACCCCCCCTGCCCGGCCTCCTGCCTGCTATCGTAGATTATAGTAAGTACAGTAATACAGCCTGCATTGGAGACAAGATTATAGTTTTTAACATTGCCTATATGATTACTACAGCGGGCCCGGTGTAGTAGAATACAGTGACTGCACCGGGCTCCGCTGCCATTAGAAAACAAGATGCCGACCCTTACCCCTTGTATTGGGGGTCATCACACCCTCTGTTATGGGGGGGATTCTGTGGATGACACATAGCATAAGATGCTATGTGTCATCCACAGATCCCCCCATGCAAGTGTCATGCCATCCCCAGATACCCCCATAACAGTGCCATCCCCAGATACCCCCATAACAGTGCCATCCTCAGATGCCCCCATAACAGTGCCATCCTTAGATGCCCCCAAGTGCCATCCCCAGATGCCCCCATAACAGTACCATCCCCAGATGCCTCCATAACAGTGCCATCCCCAGATGTTCCCATAACAGTACCATCCACAGATGCCCCCATAACAGTGCGTCATCCACAGATCCCCATAACAGTGTGTCATAATAGTGTCATGCACAGAACACCAATAGTTCAAAACCTACCAAAAGTACACCTTTTGGTTCAAAATATTTTTTTCTTATTTTTCTCTTAAAAAACCTAGGTGCGTCTTATGGGCAGGTGCGTCTTATAGGGCGAAAAATACAGTATATCTTTTAATTATTTTTTTATTTTTTTAAAACAAGCAATCATTAGCATTAGAGTCTATGAGAAATGTACTAGTTTCCTACAGACCGGGGCTCCATAGGAAACACTATGCAGCAGCCCCCAGTCATTCTCTAGGGAGGGAGCCAGATTTGCATGCGTTTAGATGCCGTGGTCAAGATTGACCACGGCATCTGAAGTGTTAAATATCTGCTATGGCTTTAAAGACCCGGCCAGCACTGTACTAGTATGGCACTGGTCGGGAAGGGGTTAATCCAAGGCACTTGCTAATGTATTGTGATTGTCCACATTGCCTCCTTTGCTGGCTGGATTCATTTTTCCATCACATTATACACTGCTCGTTTCCAGGGGTCACATCCACTGCTGCAGCACAGATATGAGGTGCCCGGGACGGGGGCTACTGCGCATGTGTGCCTATGCGCACTCCTGTGGTCCCGACCACTGTAGAGGATGGATCTTTTACTTATTCTGTGCAAGCACGGCCACCGCTGCTGGATTGCAAGGTGGTCCGTAACCCCTGGATATGAGCAGTGTATAATGTGATGGAAAAATGAATCCAGCCAGCAAAGAAAGCAATATGGATAATAACAATACATTAGTAAGTGCCTTGTATTAACTTTGTCTACATGATAAATGTCATTTGCGGAAGTGAGGCAACCGCTTTAAGCATTGTATGGCAAAACTACAGTCATTTTGAAGGACACCCCAAATTTACATATGTAGACGTGCCAATATTTTATATTTATAAAAATACTGTATACAGGTAATGTCAATGGACATTAACAGGAACAAATAGACTTTACAAAAAATTATTATAGCTTTGTGAATTAACATGACAATATACTATGCTAAAGGTGGAAGCTGTGCCCACACCGTCTGCAGCAGAACCCAGCAGGATTATATTGCTGAATTTTAATGGTTAGACATTTGAACAATAAAAAAAATGCATTATTATGGGTGGAAAAAACTACATGTGTTTGGTATTGTTGCATACATAATAACTATAAAATAATGCATTATTTATTCTCTAGTGTATTTTATTTTATTTTTTCAATAAATTTTTATTGAAGGTTACATCAGATACAGAAGATATAAGCAATTCAAATAGTGGACGCAGCCACATCAAGATTACACATGGGCTAAAATAAACAAAACTTTGTGCAACGAAATGCAATGTTATCCCACCTATGCATAAAGGCGACAGGGCACCCTCTTGGGTGCTGCCAACCTGACACCCGCACTACTTAGAAGAGTTACATAGTAGCCGTCCAGGAGATTCATTCATTTCTTGTCTGAGGCACCATTTTTAATTATTTATTCTCTAGTAAAGAAAAAACAAAAACTTTTTTTTTTAAATAATTTGCTCATCCCTGCTACCAAAAGAATAGAATAAAAAGTATCAAAACATCATAAGTACCCTAAAAGGATACCAGTGAAAACTACAGCTTGTCCCTCACACAGATCCACTGACAGATAATTAAAAAGTTATGATTCTCAGTCTCAGAATATGATGACGCAAACATAAATTATTTAAAAAAATATTGTGCAAAGTAATCAACATTAAAAAAAAACTGAAAAATTGTGGTATTGTCATAATCACAGAAATTCCAAAGTGGGGGGGGGGGGGGGCACTCAATATCTGGTGGTTTGTGGATTAACACAACTGCAGAGATTGGTATATAAGAATGCCGGTTTATTCCATTGTCATACATAATCATACTGATCCAGTGTAACACATTATCTATGTATCATGGTGAAGAGCGTAAAATTAAAAAAGCACAAAGTAGTTCAACAAGCATCTTAGACTCATAATGAGGTCACAAGGACGTCTTAACATACAAAAATTCCAATGGCCTAGATTCAGGACTACATGCATCAACAAAAAAACACTGTACAATAAAGATTCAATTATACCCATGCACAAACAAACATTGGTGGCAAGATGTACAAGAGAAATAAAAAGTAATCAATTGCACAATCCAAATAAACAAATATACATCAATTATAACTCTAATATAATAATTCAGTATTACAGGGAATGTGCAAAATTGATTATAAATACCATTTTGGAAAAAAGAAGTGGGTGAGAAGTCCCCACTCATATCTTAATTGCACACAGGTCATCAAAGACAATTGTTTGTGTATGATAGTAACATAGTAACATAGTATATAAGACCAAAAAAAGACATTTGTCCATCCAGTTCGGCCTGTTTCCTACAAGTTGATCCAGAGGAAGGTAAAAAACCCCTGTGAGGCAGAAGCCAATTTTTCCCACTTAAGGGGAAAAAAATTCCTTCCCGACTCCAATCAGAATAACTCCCTGGATCAACGACCCCTCTCTAGTAGCTATAGCCTGTAATATTATTACACTCCAGAAATACATCCAGTCCCCTCTTGAATTCCTTTATTGTACTCACCATCACCACCTCCTCAGGCAGAGAGTTCCATAGTTTCACTGCTCTTACAGTGAAGAATCCTTTTCTATGTTTGAGTACAAACCTTCTTTCCTCCAGACGCAGAGGATGTCTCCTCGTCACAGTCACAGTCCAGGGGATAAATAGATGATGGGAGAGATCTCTGTACTGACCCCTGATATATTTATACATAGTTATTAGATCTCCCCTCGGTCGTCTTTTTTCTAAAGTGAATAACCCTAATTTTGATAATCTTTCAGGGTACTGTGGTTGCCCCATTCCAGTTATTACTTTAGTTGCCCTCCTCTGAACCCTCTCCAGCTCTGCTATGTCTGCCTTGTTCACAGGAGCCCAGAACTGTACACAGTACTCCATGTGTGGTCTGACCAGTGATTTGTAAAGTGGTAGGACTATGTTCTCATCACGGGCATCTATGCCCCTTTTAATGCAACCCATTATCTTATTGGCCTTGGCAGTAGCTGCTTGACACTGGTTTTTGCAGTTTAATTTGCTGTTTATTAAAATTCCTAGATCCTTTTCCATGTCAGTGTTACCGAGTGCTTTACCATTTAATATGTACGGGTGACTTGCATTATTCCTTCCCATGTGCATAACTTTACATTTGTCAGTGTTAAACCTCATCTACCATTTCTCTTCCCAAGCCTCCAATCTATCCAGATCCCTCTGTAGCAGAAAACTGTCCTCTTCAGTGTTAATTACTTTACACAGTTTAGTGTCATCTGCAAAAATAGATATTTTACTGTGCAGGCCTTCTACAAGATCATTAATAAATATATTGAAGAGAATTGGGCCCAATACTGACGCCTGAGGTACCCCACTAGTGACCGTGACCCAATCTGAGTATCTACCGTTAATAACCACCCTCTGTTTTCTGTCACTCAGCCAGTTACTTATCCACTTACACATTTTCTTCCAGTCGGAGCATCCTCATTTTATATACTAACCTTTTATGAGGTACAGTGTCAAATGCTTTGGAGAAGTCCAGATATACGACATCCATTGATTCGCCGCTGTCAAGTCTAGAACTTACCTCCTCATAGAAACTGATTAAATTTGTTTGGCATGACCGATCCCTCATGAAGCCATGCTGATATGGCGTTATTTGCTTATTTTCATTGAGATACTACAAAATAGCATCTCTTAGAAACCCTTCAAACAGTTTACCAACAATAGATGTTAAACTTACCGGCCTATACTTTCCAGGCTCTGTTTTTGGACCCTTTTTGAATATTGGCACCACATTTGCTATGCGCCAATCCTGTGGAACATTCCCTGTCAGTATAGAGTCCGTAAATATCAGAAATAAAGGTCTGGCTATGACATTACTTAATTCCCTTAGGATATGGGGGTGTATGCCATCCGGTCCTGGCGATTTGTCTATTTTAATCTTTTTAAGTCGCTGTTGTACTTGTTCCTGGGTCAGACAGGGCACTTTTAATGGGGAATTTACTTTTACATTCTGCATTTCATCTGACAGTTTATTTTCCTCAGTGAATATAGTGGAGAAAAAAATATTTAATAGTTTTGCTTTATCCTCGTCGCTCTCTGCAACACCCCCCTCATTGCTATGTAGAGGGCCGATTCGTTCAGATTTATATTTTTTACTATTTATATAATTGAAGAATATTTTAGGGTTAGTTTTGCTCTCTTTGGCAATTAATCTCTCGGTCTCTAGTTTGTCAATTTTTATTAGTTTTTTACATATTCTATTTTTTTCCTTATAGTTAGTTTATCAGTGCTTCCTGGCTCTCCTCCTGTTTTACTGATTTATATGCTTCTTTTTTGTCATTTATTGCAATCTTTACGGTTCTATTTATCCACATTGGTTTCTTATTGTTCCTTAGCCTTTTATTCCTATAAGGTATGTACCTCTCACAATTAGATGTTACAATACTTATGGTAAGATGGACCATGTGATTGGACCATGTGATGTGACGTCATCACAGGTCCTTTAGTTCTTAGCTGATGCTGGGAAAGAGAGGACAGATCTCAACTACGCGATCAAGTGGCTAAGGTAAGTTATTCCACTTCATTTTACTATGCATTCTTTATTATAAATGCTATTATTTTCCCTTATAACCATGTTATAAGGAAAAATAATAAAGATCGGGTCCCGTTGCTAAGCAACCATGCGGGATATTTGCAACGCATCCGCACTTGCTTGCGGATGCTTGCGATTTTCCCGCAGCCCTATTCACTTCTATGGGGCCTGCGTTGCGTGAAAAACGCACAATATAGAGCATGCTGCGATTTTCACGCAAAGCAGAAAGCGTTTTCTCTTTATACTTGGTCCACACGCCAGCGCACACAGGTTATCTGATGGTATAAGGTTTATTTGTGGATTGTTCCTTTAAATGCTTGCCATGTTGGTTTGAATACACATTATAATATATACCTTTTGTGCATGCTGTGTGCCAGTGAGCTGGCTGTTATGTACTTTTTAGCCTCTATTTAGGGCTTGGTGTGGACCCAGTATGAGTGTCGGTTTTATCATATCCCGACACAATGGGTGTATTGTATACAATTTTTAAAGTGTGTTTGTGTATTTGTCCCGTTTATGTACAATAAAATTATTGCGTTTTACATATTATTTGGTGGATGTGCATTTCTATAGTGGTCACTATGTCCCCTCTGGGACAATTTTTTTGATATACTTTAGTTTTTTTGGCCACTTTTGCACTCCTGTTGGATACTCTAGTGTGCCCCCTCATTGCATGTTTTATTGCAAAGCAGAAGTGATGCGTGAAAATCACCGCTCATGTGCACAGCCCCATAGAAATGAATGGGTCCGGATTCAGTGCGGGTGCAATGCGTCCTCCTCACGCATTGCACCCGCACGGAAAACTCGCCCGTGTGAAAGGGGCCTAAGTGTCAATTCCTGCTCCAAAACTATAGCGCACCCAATTCAAACTTTACATTTAGGCGCCCTTGAATGCATATAGTCAATACATAGGCTCCCGATCCCATTCCATAAGGTACATAGAAAGTTAAATATACAACGAGTAGTATGTAAATTGTTACATTGTTCCTGCCACTCAAATTATGTCATACACATGTGCTAGTAAGATGTAGATGTGCATGCGCGAACGCTTAATGCTATGAGATAGGTACAGCTCACCAAATTTAGACCATAAATAAAAATGGTCTGTGATCACACACATACCATAATCCTTCACTTCAAGAGCCGTGGAACGAACAGAAAGATAAAAAAAGGGAAATCTACATTTTATTATCAAAGTTATCAAATGATGACTATATAATAGGTCACTGAATTAAAGTAAAATATGAATATATATTGATTGATAAACAAAAATGGAAATAGAAAACTGCAAATAAAACATATTGTAAAACTGAGAAATAAAAAATATAGCCATAAATTAACATTTGGTGAAAATAGATCACATTAAAAAAACTTACAGATATGTCTTTTGTTTTTCCAGAAAAGTACATTCATCTCAATCATCACAGTCTTAAAAACCAAAGTACAACACCTTATTTTGAACAATGTTAAAAAGGATATTTGGATATTTGGCATGGTTTGCCAAATTGTGTATTTTTGCCATGACTTTGGACTTGACTAAGTCCACTACTGTTTGTCTAGGCAGGGGTTCTGCTGCCTGAGGCGGAAACTGAAACGGCACCCCCCCCCCCATGCCAATTTCTTAACCTAACCCCTTTGCCGCAATGAAAGCACTCACTGCCCCCTCTTGCCCCTTCCGGGTGCTGCCTGAGGTGATCGCCTCATCTGGCCTCATTGGTGGTGCACCCCTGTATCTAGGGGCTTACTGAGGTCTTCATAAAGAGGATTTTCATTGCCTATGAGTCTGGGAAGGAAAGATGGCTAAACAACTGGACATCAATCATTCCACTTTCCAGAGGATCATCTGCAAATCAAGAAGATTTCACATACATAGCAAATAGAACCTGAGAACAGAATGCAAAATGTTGAAATATATTTCTAACAAGTCATGTATTTCATTGTGGAATCTACAGATAGTTGATTTCAAAGTTCATGAGTCGACAAATAAACAACCAAAACAGCATTTCATCAAAGAACTGGTACCAACTGTAAAAGTGGTGCAAATGTTTGGGGCTGCTTTGCTAAATCAGGGCGTGGGCAGCGCACCATCATAGACTGCAATACTTTATTGTACCAGTGTACTGCTGTAAGTTCAGTTCTTCACACTTTTAAAGATCTGTCAGTTCTTGTTTATCCCCAAGGACCAAAAACCTTCCTGACCATGTCAACCTGACACAGGAGCATGACTTTTTGGACATGACATATAACTGCAAAACTTCTGTAAGCCTTCTACAAATTTTTTTTTTTTTTTCACTTTTTGCAGAGTTTTTTGGTTGTTGAATAGTTTAACAGGCATTTTCAGCCCCTATGTACAAACACAATGCAAAAAAATGGCATAAAAATAGTGAATTTCATTATTCACTATTATTATTTAAAGAACATTTGTCAGCATGATCAACCCCAATAAACCAGTCTGATACTGTCTGATAGGATTGATCATGCTAATTAAAACTATACCTTTTTTGTCTCTGTACATAGAACAATTCCCATGATATCTGATTTTTTAGCAATATGTAAATAGCTGGTTTGAGCACCAAGGGCCCAGCCAAAGCCCTAGGAGCACAACTTTTGTAACTCCTCTCTGCTCTAGACACTCCTCCTTCACTGTGGCTCAGTGACTTGATCATGGTGTCTGTCATTTTATGCAGATGTAAACAGCCCTGACTCATCAAGCCCTGTATTCCTGCACCTGCGCTGTGGCTCAGCACTTGCATACTCATCGAGACTGCACATGCGCAGATGGCGCAAGACTACACTGCTCTGTCTCTGAGTCTAGTACTGCCCTGAGTCACTGAGACACAGTACAGGTACAAGAATACAGGGTTAGACGAGATGTCTAGCCCTGTCAATCAAGGGTGAGGTGCAGTGCTCAGAGCAGAGCAACATTGCAAAGTGGTGCTCCAAGGGCTCTCTCCAGCCCCTTGGTGCTCAAACCAACTCTTTTACATATTATAAAAAAAGAAGGGGATATCACTGAAACTGTTCTACCTACATAAATAAAGGTATCATGTTAATCAGCGTGATCACCCCTGAAGCATGATAAAAGTAAAACATAAAAAAACAATAAAATGGCCCTTAAAGGGGTTTTCCAGGCATTTCATATTGATGAACTATAGGATAGGTCATCAATATTAGATCGGCGGGCGTCAGTTTCCCAGTAATCCCCCCAAAATCAAATGTTTGCAGGAGCTGCTGTGTACCAGAACACCACAGCTCTGTTAACTGTATTGACTATGTCTGGTTGCTGTGGTAGATCGGTGCCTGTTTCAGACACACAGCATCTCTGGTCACAGTTGATCAGCGAGGGTGCCGAGAGGCAGACCCCCATTCATCTGATATTGATGACTTATCTTAAAATTAAACTTCTAGAAAACCCCTTTAATGTCTTAAAGTTGACTTCCAAGATGGGTACTCTGAGAGGAAGATCTACTGGCACCAACCAGATCTATGTAGGAATATACTTTTTGGAATTGACGCTCATTATTTTGAAGTGTCGGTATCCTTTATCAGTCTTTGGTCATCTAAACAAGTACAAAGCATTGCTTATTATTTTTTTGCAGTTTCATTTTCTAGTATTTGATGAAGTTTTTGAGTCTTTGCATTTTCCCTTTCTTGCTGCAACAAAATTAATGTTTAAAAGAAGACCTACTGATTGTTTGCCTTTTTATTACTGAAGTGAAAAGAGTGACTAGGCTGCTTGCCCACGTCCGCCAGTCCCTTCCTGTTTCCATAATAATAATCTTCACCACAAGTGGCCAAACTAGAGGATTATTCTGTCACTCGACACTTAGGCAAGCAGTGGGATCAGCCTATGTGTGGCCTGCTTCTTAATGCCAATGCCATGACTTGTAACTTTATTTGGAGCTCTGCTGTCCACGATCTACATACTTAGTCCTGCAGTGCCAAACATAAGAGGCGTTGATCTATTTACTAAGCATTACCCAAAGAGACATGTTAGAAGGAGGAATCCAAAACTGGACAACCCTTTAAAGCATGATGGCTCCACCAAAGCTCCTAACTCTATGCACAGTATCAGCTTTATTCTACTTCCATCGACAAGTTCAAGCACATGTCCTTCCAATATAACCAGAATTGGGATCCACTTTCATTAATGCTTCTGAGTTTATCATCTCTAAATCTAAAAACAGGTCATTTTGTACCAGGCATGAACTGTGTCTTAAAGGGGTTTTCCAGGAATATGAACTATTAAGAGAAGGCTTCTAGCCTTAATATTCATACTTACCTGCTCCCTGCCACTCCAGTCCTAAGTGCTGTATCATGTTTATCCATCTTATGGTCCCCAGATTGTTAGCTTTCAACCACGTTATGGATATGGCCATAGTCACATGCACCACTGCAGCCAATGATGGTTTTAGTAGTGATATGTCACTTGGCTGCAAATCATTGGCTGAAGGAACACTCAAGACCATCTCCATACTTGGCCAGAAGACAACAAGCAAGGGACCAGATGATGGAGGAACGGTTGGTAGAACGCAGAATCGGAGGTGTGGGGAGAAGGTAAGTATGAATATTTCAAGTTGTAAAACAGGCTAGGGGGCCTTCCCTTGTCTGTTCATATTCCCCCAAAAACCCTTTAAGCTGATCATATGCTTTATACAACTGTCAGCTGAAGAGATATTCTTCCCAACTTCACCATAGACATGCAAGCTTGACTTTTCTTTCATGTGAACAAAAGATCAGGCATGATGAAAACCATAATGCACATTCCTTCTGGTCTGGCTTATATAGGAGGGTTCCAAGTAGCTCTGACTCATAGAGCAGGTCCCTTGATGTCCATATGCGCTAACAGCGCATATGGAATGAAGTTCTTGTAATGAGACAACCCCTTTAACTGAATTTATTAAAGATTGTAAATGAATCTGGAAAACAATACAAAACCTACATGGTCAAGTACACCTAGCTTCATGGAGGACCTGGCCTTTAAACATGTCACCACTGCTACCATGATGAACTGTCACATTAAACATGTCATTGGTTACCCCCAAGTCTTAATATAAATCAAACATCTCTCTCAGAGGCAAATCATTATGCTGAGTGCTTCAGTGTTTTACTTTCTTGTCCACATAGATGTTCTGTTTTGTATGTTTAAGAACTGGCTGGAAAGAAAAGCACCCGACTTCCCCCCTGACGCCCCTTCTCCCTTTGCCCCCTCACTCCATTCCTCTCTGCTGTCCCTGGTGCTACCTGTTACAGTATGAATAGCAGCCTTCTCTCCACCACGCAGGAAAACAAACCTGTAGCCAGCATTAATAGGGGCAGCTGCCGCCAGCCAGGAGTTGATTTTGGAGAGAGCTGATATTTTTACACTCCGTCCGTCTGCAGTGCCGAGACTTTTCCCTTCTCTTCAACTACATTTCCAATGACTTTCCCGATAGTTAGTAACCATTACCTTGCCAGAGAGAAAAGTCAAGAACAAAGAGCATTGCTGTTAAAGGCCTTGTATCTTTTAGGTCAATTTTCTGAACTACATGGAATTGTGGGAATAAAATATCATGATCCTTCTCAGCTTCTAAGATGAGTAAACACATGAGAAAAGCGTGAACCTATCTTCCCATCAGAGGAGTAACTTGAAGCTCCCAAACTATCATATAAAAAGTCCCTCACCTATCATGTGCCATTTATACTATTTAAGTCTATGGCAGAAAGACAATCAGGGGCCCTTATAGTTGGCTACACCTCTAATTACCATTATCTCATGCTACTAATTTCATAGACTCTCATAGTAAGAGAAGAAATGGCCTTTACCAACGTTGTCTCCAATCAGAAAGTTCTCCACACACATTGGATTTTGGTTGTGAATCTCATGTCTATTGGATTGTCAGCCAAGGAGAACATGCTTTAGGAAGGTCCATAAATACTTGCCAATAAAAACAACTGCCCCTATTAAAAGTGCTAGACTACCCTAAAATGTGGGCCTTCACAGGTCCTAACTTCTACCAGTGCTGGTCTTTATCAGCAGAGATGAGACAGTGCTTTGTTTGTGATACATTTTGTAGGCATAGGTACCCATACCATAGTAGACTATTAGCTAAATTTTTGATAGGGCATGGAAGAGAATGTAGTATCTATATGAGCCTAAATGGTTTTGTTACCTTACTAGGCTTTATACATGAGGATCTATGCCAACGCTATGATAAGACTAGTGTCCCATTTGGTGCATTCATCGTGTTTTTACTTACACTGCCAGAAACATCCTGCATAAACTACATAGAATCTTTGCTTACCTATGGAAGGATGTATCACCCAACAACACATCTGCAACACCATAGGGACTCCATGTACTGCTTCTACCCACACTTTCCTTTGTGTATGAGCCAAAAACTCCATTAGGCTCAGCTCGCTGTGTTGGAGGACTACGCATCCTCTTAGAATATTACCCCATTGTGGTTTCCTCAGCTTGACTCTAGGAGGGAGTTTCCAAAACAAGCAGTCAGCAAGAAATTAAGCAGGTAGGCACTGGTGCATTCTATATACCAGTAGCTACATAAATCTACCTCAAATTCCTTAGAGTGGGGTTCCTTGGACCCACCAGAGGAAACAGTTATATCTATACAGAACATAATTGGCTCCAGTCAGCTTCAAATTAGAATGTCTTCTGCTGGAATTTTGGGGGCCATGATTGTGTCAGAGCCTAGGTCCACAAGAGGATCATCCTGCGTTTGGTTTGGTCAGTCAAACTCTGTGTACAGTTTTGTGACTTGATCATTAGGGCTAATTATGCAGCATTATTACAGTGTTATATGATCAGGCAGATAGGTCAGTCAGGGAAAGATGGGTGATTATTCCTGTAGGAATTTATATGGTGTCTATATTAGTTTCAAGATAGTTTTTTTTATTTTAAGTAAAATGCTTCCTGCCCCTCTTTTAAGCGGGGTAGTGGGGCTTCCCTCTGTCCAGTAACCCAATGGACATATGTTGTACATTATGCTAAGTAGGGGACAGGCAATGGGAAAGAAATATCACACACAGGCGACATAAGGAGCTGGTTAAGGAGGCCACTCCAGCGTCAGAGCAGCTTAGTAGGAAGCATTCAGAATAGTCAGGCAGAGGCAGCCCTTCACAGCAGGGTGCTCTATAGGAGCACACCTCACACACACTCCGTGTGTAGTCCTGCGGGGAGCCATACTGCTGGCATCCTGATTATTTTCACTGGACTTCCACAAACACCAAATATCCGCCCTGCAGCAGAGACAGAGGTTCTGGTTACTGGCATCCCCCACCAGCTGTAGGAGCTCCTTTGGGTTATTAACCTGTTAATGTCTGAAAGCTCAGCTATTGTTTTCTCAGCTTCACCAGTATTACAGAATTTTGTAGAACACCTAAGATTTATCGCATCAACATAAAAATATTGCTCACCAATTGCTAAGTGTCAAGGAATTTTAAGTAATGATAACTAATGTTTCCCTAATGATGCTCCATGTGAGGAGAATTAAGAGGGTTAGGGGAGGTAAAGACAACATTGTAGATCTAATGGTGAAGAATTAGGAAGGTGTCACTGGCTTCATGCTCACTGGCTTCAGGATTTTTGAGGCACAAACAATAGGGCGCAAAATGGCAGCAAAAGTTTAACGTGATTAGTTGATGGGAGAAGTCAAACGGAATTTAAGAGAGATGTAGCTGCAGGTGAGTCACATCATCTGTGGGTGTTACTTCCAAAAGGGATAACAGCAAAAAAAATCTGTAGGGGCTACAGCTTCTATTGGTGGTTCCAAGACATTCATGGATTGTGGTCTTTATCAAGTTGTTCAGGGAGCCAAGAGGTGGCAGTAAGGGCTGATGGCTCAAATGAGGATGATGACGCTGGGAGGTGGTTGTGTTTTCAGCTAGTGGATGTTTAGCTAGTGGCTTTGCATTATAACTGAAATTGGATAATACGTATGACCACCACAATATTTTGCAATAATCCACTGGTCTGGTGTTCTCATTTGCTGTGAGGATCCAGGGCTATATGCTCCTTTAGAAAATGTTCTTATATGATGTGAGCAATAGGGATCACCTAGTTACTAGCTTTGTTTGGGAAGTTGCTATGCAAAACTGCTTTGCATCTGAATCTGAGTTTGATTAACACCTAGCTTGTAATGGTTAATTAGGGTGGAGTTGCTGATTGGTTAGACTTTATATATCCAGGCCTTACTCCATTCTGGTTGCCAGATATAGCGTTTGCTAGATGCATTCTGTTATAGATATTTTTTATCTTGTTCTGTATTCTGGGATCAGTGGTTCCACATTTGTATCTTGTTATAGTTTAGTGTTTTTTTTTTATGTATTCAGGGATTTGCAGTTCCAGAATTGTATCGTGTTGTAGTCTAGTATGTTTTCTGTATATTCTGGTTTTTGTAGTTCCAGGGTCTTTTTTGCAGTGTTTTGGATTTGATTGTTGCCGCCTTGTTGTATTGTCCTGGCTGAATTGTTTGGTTGAAAAAAATGACATCCATAAACCAGCCACACTTTTGCAAAAAAAAATTAAAAAAAAAAATACACGGAATGTTCACATAAGGCCTCATGCACACGACCGTAGGTGTTTTGCGGTCCGCAATCCGCAGATCCGCAAAACACGGAAGCTGTTTCGCGTTCCGTTCCGCAATTTGCGTAACGGAACACGGCCCATTGTAGAAATGCCTATTCTTGTCCGCAAAACGGACAAGAATGGGACATGCTATATTTTTTTTGTAGGCCACGGAACAGAGCAAAGGACGCGGAGAGCACACGGAGTGCTGTCCGCATCTTTTGCGGCCCCATTGAAGTGAATTGGTCCGCGCCTGACCCGCAAAATATGCAGCCCTGACGCGGACCCAAAATACGTTCGTGTGCATGAGGCCTAAGGCTGTTAGTATGTGATAAAAAAAAATTTGATGGTAATGTCCCTTTAACATTGACCAGTGTAGCCATCTCCTATGTTGCTGAACCTTTTTTTAGTTTGCACTGCTAGACTCACGTATATGTTTCTAAGGGCTCATGCACATGGCCGTTGTGCGGCCGTTCCGTGCATTGCAACATGTGTGCGGCGGCTGGAACAGATCGAGACGCATTCAACTTGAATGGGTCCGTGATCCGTCCGCATCCATGATTCGGGGAGAACACAGCCGGTTCCCACAATATGGCCACAATATGGCCACGGCAGGGAAACGGCCGTGTGCATGAGGCCTAAGAGGGATAAGTGATTGCTGTACCCTGGGAAGTCTGTCACTAAACCAAGGAGAAAACTAGGATACTAGAATACTAAACCAAAATACACTATGGCCAACATTAAATACTCAAAGCTACATACTGAGACACCAAACCCCATACATCATTCATGAACTAAAGCACTAAACCAAGGGGCAAAGCCCCCAACTGTCCCAGATTTTGGTGGCTGCTCCGTGGTCTTGGGAGGGCTGTGGCATGTTTAATTTCAATTGTATCTGCAACCTGAAGATGCAAATATGGTTTAATGTAATGGTAAAGAAGGAAGCCGTCAGCAGGGGGCATAACTTTTTGTTGGGGCACTAAGAGAGTATCACTACTGTGACGGGGGCATTTCCAGTGTAGGGGGCACTAAAGGTGCATTACTACTTTGCAAGGGCACTAAGAGAGCATTCTATTGTGAAGGGGGCATAACCACTGGGTGGGATCGAACCTGTATATATAGGCATTAGGCAGAGTTAGATCCGTGACTTAGGCCTTATTCACACGTCCGCATATATGTCCGCATGTATTCCGCAATTCTGCGGAATACATGTGGACCCATTGACTGTGAATGGGGCACGGAACGATGCGGAGAGCACACACTGTGCTCTCTGCATCAGTGTTTGCGGAGCGCGCCTCCGATCTTACGGCCGCAGCTCCGCAAAAAAGTAGAGCATGTCCTATACTTGCCCGCAATTGCGGACAAGAATAGACATTTCTATGGGGCTGCCGGCCGGGTAGGTTTATGGATCCGCAATTTGCGGATCCATAAACACTACGGACGTGTGAATAAGGCCTAAGTGTAAAAAGAATTTGCGGCAGCGCACTAAGACAGAGGTACTGGACCATCTAGACAGCTGTATAGTTAGTGGATTCATAGTAAGGGTATATGCACACGGCAGTGTCGTTTTATGAGGATTTGCCGTACAGATTTTTAATGCTTTCCACACGAAATCCACATGTATTACCTGCAGATTTTGTCATTAATTTTTGTGGATTTGCCCTAGTTTTCACCCTTTTCGAAATCCACACCACAGGTTAATTTCTATACCGTGTAAATGAGATTTTGAAAATCTCATCTACTTAGCTGGTACTGTATTATTATGCTGAGAATTTTTCACATAAAAGTACACACCGAAAATCTTTACATAATACGCACCGTTTACGTGTGGCCGTTTATGCACCATTTGCAAGTATGATAACATCTACATTGACAAACTGCCTTCCCAGTGGGTCACAAGAAACAGGTCAATTGTCCCTTGGATCAATAGGGATTTATACCATCATATGTGAAGACGAAACAAGTGACTACACTGTTAATTTAGGGAAAAGGGAAATAGATAACGTTTTCAAGACATTTTCTAGGTGATCACTAGAAACAGACCAGTCTTGTCTGGAATGGTGAGAACTGTAGGGCCATAACCTTAGTATACTGCATGTTCAGGAAAAACAACCTTTTACAATTGCATCATACACAACATGGTTTCTTCCTGCAAGGGACAAGAAACCCAGTAGTTAGGGCTAGTTTCACACTAACATTTGAGAGCTCCAAAAGGCTGCTCTGGCAGTGAGCTCTCTGGATCCAGCATTCCCAGAAGTTGCCTGAATGCCCGCCAGCCCCATTAACCCAGTAACCAGGGGTACAAGATTATACTCACCTCAAATCCAATCCAATCACTGGTAACCCAATGGAAAGCATTAGGCTAGTTTCACACTAGTGTTTGAAAGCTCAAGCAGGCTGTTCAGGCAGGGAAAAGCCTGCCGGACTTCTCTGGATCTGGCATTGCCAGAAGCTGCCTGAATGCCCGCTGGTTAACTATAATGGGGACCAGTTAAGATCCAGCCGCAATTCTGCAAATATGGCAAGAATTGGGAGGACTAAAACCCCTGCAGTCAATTTGTCCAGCCAATTCTCAGCATATTTTCCCAGTTGCTGGCGGATCTCCGATGGTCCCCATTATAGTTAATGGAGCCCCTGGGCATTCAGGCAGCTTTCGGCAATGCCAGATCCAGAGACCTCCGGCAGGCTGTTCCCTGCCGGAACAGCCTGCCTGAGCTCTCAAACACTAGTGTGAAACTAGCCTAATGCTTTCCATTGGGTTGCCAGTGATTGGATTGTTTTTGAGGTGAATATAATCTTGTATCCTAGTTACTGTTTAACAGGCACATCCTAATTTTGCATCACTAGGTCATCCTATCCAAAAGGGTTACAGGGTTTGTCCGAGTGTTTAATACTGATGAACAGTGTTGAGTGAATCCAAGCATCTGAAAATTGGATAGGGAGAGCGCAGGGACAGTGCAGGGAGATCGTAGGGAGAGTCTTTAGAGACTGGAAGGAGAGCATAGGGAGACAGAAGGGACAGTGCAGGTTGAGTGTAATCGCCGTGTGCATGTTGTTAAACTGCTGCCAGATTCCCAGTTAATTTGTTAGTTTAAACATAGAATTACTGTTCCTCAGTATCGACACGTTTATCTTGTTCAACTGCGGCAACATTCATAGTTAATCTGTTACATTACTGATACAGTTACTATACGCTATGGCCAACAGACAGTTGCCTGGGCCCTCAAAAGGAATGTACAATGTCAAAAATGTTGCTGTAGGTGGCACAACTAGCAGCAGAAGAAAGGTCGGTGTTAACAGGAGCTGCAGCAACAGGCCAGAGCTGCCACTGTCATCGAGCGTGTTTTGGCCAACATTCCAGGTGTACTGCAATGATTGACTTGCTCTTCAACATCATCTCAAGTGACAACAGATACACAAAGCCAGGAGTTGGTGGGTTCCTCTGATACCCCGCTTAGTTGACATGGTCCAGGAACCACCTCTGTGCCCTCACCTGTCCTGAACCTGCTTCTTGCCTTTGCTACTCCTTTGCTACTCCTTCTGCTTGCCAAGTAAGGTATGCCACCAGCTCTGCTACGCTTTTCAGCAAGGATGAGCTTTGTGGGGGAAGTCAGCAGTTATAGGCCAGCCCAGACTTGGAGGCATGCAACTACAGATGATGACAGTCGGGTGGGAGCACATGTTGCAAGAGGTCAGGGACGTGCGCAAGAGACAGGTGGGGGGTGACACAGTGATGACCAAACAGATGTAGATGATGATGTAGCTGATTGCATGTGGGAGCCAGATGAAGAGGGGACATTGTCATCATCAGGGGGCCAGGGTGGCAGCGTAGCCGTGAGCCAGTAGGGTAGAAGTAGTGGGAGATCTGCAGCCAAATGGAGGAGGGGTACACAGTCTGCTACTCGGGAGACTACCTGTGAGGAACACACTAGCGGTGCACGGGTTTATAAAAGCAGCGGTGGGCAGGCATCGCGCAGTGGTGGAGAAAAAATGTCATACTCACCAGTGTGGGAATTTTTCCCCAAGTGGCTAGGGGACGTTAGCGTGGCAGCATGCAGGATGTGTGGGCAGCGGCCAGGGTGTAATGTTGACACGACAGCCCTGTCTCAACACATGGAGCATAATAATATTAGTAATAATAATAATGTTTATTCCGCAGTGATTTACAGTTCTGGGGTTCATGTACAAACAGTCATAAATAACATAGCAACAATAATTACAACAAAAGGAATGAGGGCCCTGATCGCAAGAGCTTACAATCTATAAGGAGATAGGGGTGACACAAAAGGTAAAAGTGCTTGTTTTGTATGATGGTCTAGCCATCTTGGGAGAATCAGGGAGCAGATATAAAACTGCATGAGCCGGTCAGCAGCCAACATATGAAGTGCTTCTGGGTGCGGTGGAGGAGTTTGGTGGAGGATCATGTTCAGGGAATGATAAATGGGCTATATGGAGAGGAGTTAGATCAGGGGATGTGATAGGCCGCCCTAAAAAGATGTGCTTTTAGGGAGTGCCTAAAACTGTGTATGTTGTGATTTAGCCTGATTTCTTGGGGTAGGGCAGAGGTGGGGAACCTTCAGGATCATTTCATGTGACCCCTGCCCCCTGCCAGGACATATTGTGAAAATGCTAATGACCACTTTCATTATGGAAGGGGCCATTAGCATGCGGGAGGCACAGAAAGATGAGAACAGAACTGAACTGGCTGTCCTCACCTTCCCTGGTCTTCTACCGGCCCCCGCTCTGTGTCCTGACACGTACAGCGTAAGGATGCGTACTATGACCTGACGCTGTGCGCTGTCAGGTCAAGGTACAGCGTGGCGGGAAGAAGACCAGGGAGCATAAGTGAACCGTTTTTGTTTTTTTATTATAAATGTCTGATCTGAAGTCTGATTGGTGCTAATCTGAGGCTAATGGAGGGTGGGGAGGGTCTGATCTGAGGCTGGGGAGTCTGATGGGGGCTGATCTGTGGCTGGGGGTTTCTGAACGGGGCTGATCTGAGGCTGGGGGGTCTGATGGCGTCTGATCTGAGGCTGGGGGTCTGATAGAAGTCTGATCTGATACTGGGGGGGTCTGATCTGAGGCTGAGGGGTCTAAACTGAGGCTGAGAAAGGGACAAAGGCAGGGACAGTTGCGAAAAAAGAGGCAGGGACAGTGGCAGGCAGAGTGAAAGCTGGGTGAACCCCAATCTGGACACCTCAGAGTTTAGCTTGGCTGCCATTAATGCAAAATAAAGAACTGAATATATAACATCCTCAACTTAAAAATTAGACTGCTATATGTGGTCAAAATGGCGCCTGTACTATTTGTAATATACAGTGCAGGCGCCATTTTGTGCTGCAAAAATACAGCACTCTAGATTTTTTACTTTAACAGTGACACCTTATAACCCCTTAGGGGGCTAGAACCTGGGACCTTTTGATCCCTTGGCCTATTCACCCTAATAGAGATCTAGTAGGGTGAATAGGAATTTGACAGGCTCCTTGCTGAGCTATGCCTCATGCACAAAGCAGAAGGGAGGTAACCATGGCAGCCATGGGAAGCTTCAAAAGCGTCCAGGCTGCCATGGTAACCAATCAGATCCCTGCAAATTCACTGCGGAGGCTCCAATTGGAAGGCAGAGGGAGCCGCAACCCTCTGCTTTACCTCATAGATGCTGCGATCGGCATTGATTGCAGCATCTGAGGGGTTAAATGGCGGGTTTTGGTGCGATCATCATTCCCTGTAATTGCAGTCGGGTGTCTGCTGTATGATACAGCCGGCACCTGCAGTGTATGGAACAAGCTCACTGCAGAAGCCCACTCCATACATTCCCTCAGCCTCTGTGACGTACGGGTATACCTGATTTATCATGATTTGTGACAAATTAATTCGTAACTAATCAAATTACTTGTCGAAGTTCAGCGAATCGGCTGAATCAAATTTTTTAAAACCTCTCCCATCTCTACTGATGACTTATCTTTAGGATAGCTCATCAAATATGTGATCAATGAGGGTCCAACAAACAGCACCCACCTCTGATCAGCTGTTTGAAGAGGCTGTGGCGCTCTAGTGAGTAATATACTTTCATCATCATTGAAACTGCAGTACAAATAAGGACAAGCCATAAGGTTATGCAAATCGAGGATCTAGCAGGTGTCACTAAGATTTGCTGATGATCAAAGTTTCAAGCACCTAGCTCCAATCTGTGACACGTGGGAAGGGCATAAAAGTCAGATAGAAAGCAAAGTTTTTTTAGTCACATGAAACTTCAAAAATTAGATCAAGTCATGTGGTGCGATGCCTCTTGTTTATCTCTAAACTTAGTGGGACAGAATCCTTGAACTGAGAGACCTTGGTTTATTACTGTGGTAAATCGATACGTGCCTACGCCAAGATGTTAACACTGTTCAACGTTGCGTGTCCTGGTGGACACGTTTCTCTAAAAGCATAGGTTAGCTAGCACCCCTCTTCGACACAATGGACTGGCCCCTCGGGCACTAGCTAATATATGTTCCCCTGGTAGTTAAAACTGTTAGCCTAGGTTATTTATATGTTACATGTACAGGGCTGGCTCCAGGTTCATGTGGGCTCTTGGACGATAAATTCTCAGTGGGCCCCCTTGTGGCATTTTGTACGGCGCTTACAACAATGAAACTGCATGTATTATAGATTAAATACCTTACACAGAGCATGCTACAGAGCGGATATATGTGAATCAGTCCTTATGTGCCTACTTTTATTTTCTATCCTGTGTTTCAGTCCCTCAGGTCTACTCACAGATATGTGCCCCCCACAGTAGATATGCCAAGATATGCCCCCTTACAGTAGATATGCCAAGATATGTGCCCCCTCACAGTACATATGCCAAGATATGTGCCCCCTTCACAGTAGATATCCCAAAATATGTGCCTCCTCACAGTTGATATGCCAAGATGTGTGCCCCTTCACAGTAGATATGCCAAGATATGTGCCCTGTTACGGTGGATATGCCAAGATATGTGCCCAGTGCCCCATTCACAGTAGTTATGCCCAGATGTGCCCCCTTCAAAGGAAGTGAAAAAAACAAACAATAAATACTCCTCGCCTCAGTCACCTGGCTCCTCCTATGATCTGCGCTTCCCATCAGCAGCAGCAGGATACTGTGACATCGCGCTGCTGTGTAGGAGAAGCAGAGGCTGATTCCCAGCCTGCCCCACTCCTTCTCCTACACAGATCAGCAGGGCGATGTGTGAGGACATTGTGCTGCTGCTGTGGAGCGTTGGCGGCTCAATGGGGGAGCGAGTAGTTCCCTGCTTCAGTTGCGTGCCTAGGATGTTTTCCACCTGGGGCGGGTCCTTTCTCTGACACCCCCCCCCCAATACTTTACAAAAATGTACCCCCTCACAGTAGTATTGCCCTCAAGGTACAACCTTCACAGTAGTTTTGTACAGATGTGTGCCACCTCACAGTAGTTATGCTCAGATTGTGCCCTCTCACTGTAGTTATGCCCTCTCTGGGCCAAGTTCACAGTTGTAATGCCCTATCTGTGCCCCCTTCACAGTAATAATCCCCATTGTGCCCCCTTCATAGTAGAAATCCCCATTGTGCCCCCTTTACAGTAATAATGCCCAATGTGCCCCCTTCACAGTAATAATGACCACTGTGCCCCCTTCATTGTAGTAATGCCCTCTGGCTCTGTGCCCCCTCCATAGTAGAAATGCCCATTGTGCCCCCTTAGCATTAGTAATGTCCTCTGTGCCCCCTCCATAGTAAAAAATACCTCTGTGCCCCCTCCATAGTAATAAAGTCCTCTGTGCCCCCTCCATAGTAATAAAGTCCTGTGTGCCCCCTCTGTATTAAAGACAAAAAACACAGTAACTACTCACCTTGTCCCGTTCCTGAAGCTCAAAGTCCTCTCTTCTCTGCAGGCACAGATCGATCTGCAGCACTGTGTGGGACGAGCTTATGCAGATTACAGGTCTGGAGGCTCTGCCCACACAGGCAAGCAGCGCGATCTGTGCCTGCAGGCTGAATGGTGGAGTGAGGAGAAGTCTTCCTGCTTCACCATTCAGAGCGCGGCAGGCCTGAAGGAGGGGAGGAGTGCGGGGAGCTAAGCGGTGAGTGACAGGACCGCAGCTCCCTGCGCTCCAGCAATTAGTGCTTAAATTTGTATTGATGGAAGCACTCATTGCTTCTGGCCTCTGGCAGCTGTGCTGTGGGCCCCCGCAGGAGCTATTGGCCCCAGCACTTGTCCGGGTATGCCGGGTGCTGACGCCGCTCTTGAATATGTATGCACTTTTGCCTGGTCTCTACACAGCAATGGGAGGGAGGGGTAAACATTGGCTTTGGAGGTTTGATACCAGACATCCAGATGGTTTGCCTTTCAACAAGGGGGTGTGTAGTACCCCAGACCTGGAGGGTACTACAATCGGTTTGTAAAGTACTGGTTTGTAATATTCATGTTATGTCACCTTTAATGCAATATACTTTGTTCACCAGCAGATGGGGTATAATGGCAGTGATTGGAAACAGGAATGGAACTTACCATTCCATTACTCCCCTCTTGGTAGGAGTGGGCTTGTCTGATTCCCTGCCAAGGGAGGAGAAGAGCTAGTAAGAGTCAGTTCAGAATGTAGAAAGTGAGGGAGTATGCCATCCATCTCCTGCTCCTCCAGGGTAGGTGGACCACAGAGGCAGCTCATCTAGGAGGGCATCATTGCCCCAAAGAGACTACAGGGTCCTTGGCCACAGAACCTTTGTAAACTACAGCATATTTGAGTCAGCAGAGTGATCAAACAATCAAGCTAAGTGGCAGAGAACGCATCAAGGCACCTTCATGGCAGTTCAGGACAGGCACAGCTATAAGCCTAGATCATACAGTGGACACCTACAGCCAAGGTGCCAGAGTGTCATCTGCCACAATGCCAGTCATCATACCACACACCACGTGCTGCCACTTGTTCTTTGCACTCAGTAAAGAAAGATGTTGTTTGTTCCACAATCTCTGCCCGGTTCCTTTCATAATCACCTTCTTCGCTACATCGAACCCCAGGGGGGCGACGACCTGAGGTAGGATATCGTGTCACTACAACACTACATCAGGGCCACTACCACTCCCACCCTCTGCACTAGCTCCTCGGGAGTTCACTGCATATGTCTATTATAGTCATTATATGCATTATATGTGTAGCAGTTTAACTCATAGGATTGCATTTATCAGCAACCATGGTATCAAAGAGGTTCGACAAAGGGAGCTCCCTCTTTTAGCCCATCTGCTCCACTGCAAGACAATTATGGGGTGTTGATGAATTGTTACAGCAGCCAGGGGACCTAACAATAGCCCTAAAGTCTGCCATTTAGGTTTGCCTATTAGGCACTAAAGACATGTTTAACCCATTAATGACACAGCACATGTATGATGCATTCCATTCTGTTTTGCAAGCAACGTTTTTGTGTGTGGAATGGGAAACTGAAAAAGCCAGATCCGACACCAAAAACCATGTAAGTCAATGGTTTCGGAGTCGGACACAGAAAAAGTGCTGTTTCCGGTTTCTTCATTTTCAATCTAATACAACATATCATTTTTGAATGGATGCAGCCAGTTGTATTATTCAAATGGATACGTTTTGCTGTGGTTTTAAGATCCCATGCCGGATCTCAAAACCGGACAGTAAAAACGCAAATGTAAAAGTAGCCTTAGCCATTTCCGTCTGAGATCTTTTTTTTTTACAGGAGTATAAGTTATCCACAAAGGATCTTTTTCCCCCATCAAAAAAGCTAGCCTAACTCACACTGCAGCTTCTAGCCTGCCCCCGCCAACTGTTACCCATATATCCTCTATACCAAAATAATAGTAATGGAAAGGGAACATACAGTGGATATAAAAAGTCTACACACCCCTGTTAAAATGTCAGGTTTCTGTGCTGTAAAAAAATGAGACAAAGATAAATCATTTCAGAAGTTTTTCCACATTTAATGTGACCTATATACTGTACCACTCAATTGAAAAACAAACTGAAATCTTTTAGGTGGAGGGAAGAAAAAAAAGAAGAAAAAAATGTGGTTGCATAAGTGCTATAACTGGGGATGTAGCTGTATTCAGAGGAATTTCATCTTTCAGCATGACAATGACCCAAAGCGTACATCCAAATCAACAAAGGAATGGCTTCACCAGAAGAAGATTAAAGTTTTGGAATGGCCCAGCCAGAGCCCAGACCTAAATGCAATTGAAAATCTGTGGGGTGATCTGAAGAGGGCTGTGCACAGGAGATGCCCTTGCAATCTGACAGATTTGGAGTGTTTGTGCAAAGAAAAGTGGGCAAATCTTGCCAAATCAAAATGTGCCATGCTGATAGACTCATACCCAAAACGACTAAGTGCTGTAATAAAATCAAAAGGTGCTTCAACAAAGTATTAATTTAAGGGTGTGCACACTTAATGCAACCACATTATTTTATTTTATATTTTTTCTTCCCTCTACCTAAAATATTTCGGTTTGTTTTTCAATTGAGTTGTACAGTTTATAGGTCACATAATAGGTGGAAAAGGTTCTGAAATGATTTATCTTTGTCTCATTTTTTACAGCACAGAAACCTGTCATTTTAACAGGGGTGTGTAAACTTTTTATATCCACTGTACAGTCATTGACAAAAAAATAATAATGCACCCATGCCGGATTCCTGAAAAACTAGGCATGCATTTATGTTTCTGGCAGATATTTAAATGATTACACGTGTGGTCTGATTACACACTGGGTCTTGCCACAAGAACATATAAAAGTGCTTCCCTTGCTACCCTATAAAAAGACTCTCAGAGGCTACTTTTGGGTAGTGTATCTCTACGATGCACTTGACACTTTGCGTAGTTGACAGACTTTCAAAAGGGACACATCATTGGACTGAGAGAAGATGGTCAATTCTACAAATTGCCAGACATCTGGGTTGTTCTGACCTAGCTGTTAGGAGGTGTTGGGAGCAGTGGTTATGTGAGGGCACACACACATGGCAAACAGGCTCTGGACAGCTCAGACAGACCACCAGTAGAGAGGATTGCTTAATCCACCTAAAAGAATGAGCAGCTCCCACAGTTTTGTTCAACACCATCCAGAACAGGTAACACCTTTATTACACACTTCTGTCTCTGCCCAGACCATTTCCAGACGCTAAGCAGAAGACAATTTCGAGTCATGGCACCCATCACATGTTCTGCATTAACAGCCTGCCACCGTCACCTTTGTCTGCAGTGGTGTCATGAACAAGAAAACAGTACTGCTACGGAAGAGAACTATATAGTCTTTTGCGACAAATCCATGTTCTGTTTGGAATTCCATAACAGTCCGATTCAAGTATGGAGGCCTCATGGTGAGCGCTACAATTCTGCTTTTGACGTGAAGCGAGACACTCACCAACTACTGCTGTGATCATCTGGGGAGGCATCACATACAACAATCAGTCACACTATTAGTGATACGAGGAACGCTAACAATCTAGCAATATTTGCAGAACATCCTAAGGCCGTTGCCTCCCATGCCTTCCAACTGGCATTTTTCAGCAGGATAATGCTCACCCACACATAGCAAGGGTTTCCCATAAATGTCTCTGCCAGATTGCTACACAGATTTCTTGCCCGGTCACCAGATTTATCACCATTTATGTGAACAGTTGGCACACCAACTTTGGAAACCCATGAGTGTGCTGTATCTGTGCTGCAGCAGGGGCGACACACCAGGTTACTAGATCACCCTTTCAATTGGACCATTTTCCCCAATAAACTTATTCTTTCGCTCTAAAATTGTAATTACATATATCATAATTAGATTAACACATAGAAAGTTTCATTTGATGCGTTAAATCTTTATTGAAGTGTTATATTTTTTGTCAAGTTATTTAAAAAACTACTTGTACTGTGTGACATTAAAAAAAATAAAAAATGTGAAACACAGACTATTTGTTCATTTTAACAGCTTCCTAGGCATACAAAATACTAAAATACATATTACATGGAAATAAAGTCTAATCTATCACCAAAAAAGACACAAAAATAAATGAAATAACCAAACCGAAAATTACTTTCAAAGACGCATGTTTTTGTTTTATAGTACAGGGTTGTTACAGTGGTGGTAATGCCAATTATGTGTACTTTTTATAGCGTTCAATAATACAGCATTTTTTTAAGGGGAAGAGGTTTGTTTGTGCTTTTTTTCTTTGGGTTTTTGAGTATGTTATTTATTTTTTTTACTTTTTTTTAGCCCCCTAGTGGGAATGAAGTACAGAAGCATTACAGGAGTTTTCCGGGATTTTAATATTGATGACCTATCCTATCAGATGGTCGGGGGTCTGACACCTGGCACCTCCACCGATCAGCTGTTTTAAGAGAATTGTTTTCAAAATAGTGTTTATTGCATTTTTGCATTTTGTGCTTTTTTTTTTGTACCCTCACATCATTGATTTCTTTTTAGTAGGTATTTAGTCTCATTATAGACTTTTAATTAAAAACAGATATTGGTATTGGATAATATTTTTGTATATATTATAGGTAATACATGGACAAGAGTAGTGCTCTTTTTGTGGCAGTGGTTCCGTTTTACTAATTCGAGACAACCCCTTTAAGTCTGTCCTCTGATTAAACTTGACAAACAGCTAACCATTTTGTCCTAAGTAAACTTGGAGAAAACTAGAATTATGGCTCCATTTTGGGAGGATATATCACTAGGACTTTGTTTTTGTTTAGGAAGCCAAATAGTAAGTCACATAAATTCTTCCCCCGATGACAAGAAATTAAAGCTGCCCAAGAATATTTTTGTTTCTTTTCGGTAAAGCCTGTGAGTACAGCCAGAAGTGACCAGTTCTTGGCTACGAGTTGAAGTCAATACCTTTTTCCTGCTTATCATGGGCAGTAAAACAATTGAATATGACACAAACTACATTTTGTTCACAGCTTTTCAAAATAATGTAAGAAAACTGACACACTGTATTAAGCCTAGTGAGGGGCCTGAAGGGCAGGAGCATGACTATTATGTTTGGTGCTCTCTGAATTCCTGTATCATGTTCTGTCCTCTTAGGCCCTGAGCTAGACATAACGCTGTTTCAGTTTTATAGGTGTGCACAGACTATTGAAATATGGGTGCCTAATTACGTATCTGTAGAACATGATACCATAATACAGTAGTGTGCATGAGAAATGCCTGAAGGGGGCGTAGCATGACTTCTGTCTTTGATGTTTTTTCAATATTTGTTATATTTGTTTGGATTATGTAAGGAACCACCAATTCTTAACCACTTTCCACTCCTTGACAAAACAGTAATATGCCAAGGGCCTTAGGTAGTTAAGGAACTTTATCATAATATTAAAGGAGTTGTCCAAACAGAATTTTTTATTTTTTATTAAAGGTCAGAATGGCATAAAAAAATAAAAAAGAGTAATACTTAAAGGGATTGTCACATGAAAAATATTCAGCATTTTTTAAACCAGTACCTGGATCTGAACACTTTTGTAATTGCATGTAATTAAAAATTTAGGATAGCTTCTGAGTTATTCACTGAACTCTATCTGTACAGCGCCACCTGCAGGACTGGTTCCAGCCTTCTTAGAAATAGATTGTCATGTACTATATGATATCTGATTTTCATTTTTTACATTAATCATGAAATAACCCCTTTAATCAATTCCCTATTGCTCCCATTCTAATACTTCCTGAGTCCTGGCTGGTCTCTACTTCCTAGTCCAGGCATCCTCAAACTGCGGCCCTCCAGCTGTTGTAAAACTACAACTCCCACAATGCCCTGCTGTAGGCTGATACCTGTAGGCTGTTCGGGCATGCTGGGAGTTGTAGTTTTGCAACAGCTGGAGGGCCGCAGTTTGAGGATGCCTGTCCTAGTCCCTCTCGATACACAGGAAATCACTGCTTAGCCAATTAATGGCTGCAGCAGTGACCCCTCTCAGCTAGTGATTGGCTGTGCAGTCAGTTCCAACAGTTGGGACAGGAACAGGGCTGTGTATTAGGCCTCATGCACACGACCGTTTTTTGATTCCGTGTCCGTTGCTCCGTTTTTCGTGATTTTCTGCGGACCCATTGGTTTTCAATGGGTCCGTGGAAAACTCGGAAAATACACCGTTTGTCCTCTGCGTCCGTGGTCCGTGATTCCAGTCCGTCAAAAAAATATAACCTGTCCTATTCTTGTCCGTGAAAAACGGTTCACTGACCCATTCAAGTCAATGGGACCGTGAAAAAATGCGGATGGCTATCCGTGTTCCGCGTCCTTTTTTTTTGCGGATCCCTTGGCAGGCACTTGGCAAAAATTGTCAGCCTGTCTTTTGGTAAAATCTTTTGGGTCATGTCCGCTAAAAAAAACGGAAGACACACGGAAACACAACGGAAGGCAAAAACGAACACGGATCACTGAACAACGGAACCCCTTTTTGCGGACAGCATAAAAAAACGGTCGTGTGCATGAGGCCTTACCCTGCTGCTAATCATTCTGTATCTGCAGGACAATTATAATGAAAATATGTTATGGTGAAAGCAACTGACAGCTAAGATGAACATTTATATAATGGGAGGGTAAACAGTTAAACATATTGACAGGGGTATAATGTCCACCCATTGCTACGTTTTTACCTGCTCAGCGGCTCCACCTCACCTGGTGAGAACTTAACAGAAAATGTTGGACCTAAAACAACATGATGCTAAAAGGTGGACATTGACTATAACCCCATGGCTATTTTTTAGGGATCAGCCACATGTTTATACTTATACATTCCATAAGTGATACCGTTGATGACATGTTCATAAATTATATGTTGAGTCGTCTTCATAGGTGGGGAAGTTAAGTTGCGATTAAGCTACACTTGCAATTTCCTGTGTTTATTGGTCTTGGCTGGGGAATTCAGTCTGCCTTAGAAAGTCTTAACATGTAACTACTCTCCTGACCCAACATGTCTCGGTCAATCTTTTTCAGAGCAATCTTTGTACAAACAGAAGAGTGAAAGCTTAAACTGGTCAAATTACCATTTCCACAGTTCCAGGGTGTCTGTACTGCTCACACCAAGACCTCACCGCGGAGCCATGTGCACTGAGTCAGGACATCGGAATATGGAGCATCTGCAGCTCTGTACTATGTAATCGTAGGCACTCTATGTGATGACATATGGTGCGTATATATGGCATCATATCATCCCCCTTTAAAGGGAATGTGTCATTCAAACATTACCTATTGTTTCAATCAAGTTTTTATGTTAAACACAGATACATTTTGGCAGCTTTTTTTTTATTTTCCATGTGGAGGATTTTCGGCAATCCTGGAATAAAAATACTGTTAGTATAATCTGTTCTTTATAGGAATGTAGAAAGGGTAACAAAGCCACTGACTCTTCACAGAGATGTTATAAATGGACAAGTGGCCATGTTTGAGGAGTGGTGGTCTGAACCATGGGAATCCTAAAATCGTCAGAATGACGTATTACCACTGCCCCTTCATTCAGCTCAACCGCATTCAATGAAAAACTAAATGTCGCCCTGCATTACATGAGCACGGTTAAGCTGTTAGGGCGTGTCTGACTACAGGCTTGTAGTCTGTTACCAATGGCAACTCTAACATAGAGGCCATCATTTAGAATCAGTACAAAATAGAAAATGTAATATATTTATAAAGGTACTCAACGTTTGCTATATTCTGTTTATAGAGAACCAGCGGGGTGTGACGAATCGTACCCTTCTCTCTTATTTATTAGCCACTGCTAAGATACTTATCCTGCCTCTATGGCGAACCACTAATTGTCCCACTGTTTATCAATGGTTGCTTGAATTGACTAAATATATCCGATTGAGGAAGTAGCTGCATATTCTGAAAATATGGGTTCCTAGACTTTCTTTCTGCACTACAGATTCCTTCTTCAATTACACCTCGATCTAACGGTTTCTTTGAGACACATTTAACCATACATTTACTGACTCTAATTCAGGTGATTACATCCCCAAAAAACCTTCGGCTTCTTTCACATTAGTGTTAAGATTGTCCAGCAGGGGAACAGCCTGACGGATCTGTACTGACGCTAGCACATGTATGCCGCCGGCCTCATTCACTATAATGGGGATGAGTTGGAGATGTGGCCGGACAAAAAAACACAGCCGGAACAGCCAGCCAGACAATCCTTAGTGTGTTCCTTTAAGTGTTTAGTAATCTCACCCCCCCCCCCCCTTACCCCTTCTCTCTCATCCTCAGATAATTGAATTTTTTAGCAGGTGTTATACTTACAAATGACATACTAATCTGCCTCAGTCCAGCCTCAAGGACTAGGATACATCCAGGATGCAAAGCATAACAATGGACTATTACACACTTAGGCCCCATTCACACGTCCGCAATGTTCGTCCGCACCCGTTCCACAAATTTGCGGAACGGGTGCGGACCCATTCATTTTGAATGGGGACGTGATGGATGCGGAGAGCACACACTGTGCTCTCCGCATCCGCATTTGCGGAGTGCGCCGCCGATCTTCCGGCCGACGGCTCCGCAATAATATAGAGCATGTCCTATTCTTGCCCGCAATTGGGGACAAGTATAGGCATCTCTATGAGGCTGACGGCAAGGTGTGTTGCGGACGTGTGAATGGGGCCTAATTGCGTATTTTTGAAACAACTCCTGTTCACACTATGCCTGTAATTAAAGTTGAGCGAACTTGTATTTTAAGTTCGGCGTCCAAAGTTCGGGTTGGGGTTATCGAAGCATCCCGTTATGGATTCCGCTACCACGGACCACAACGGCATTTGGAATCCATAAGAGGATTCTTCAATGAATCCGACCCTTGGACAACACTAAGGACCTGGGGTGACGTCACCGTCATGTGATCAGTGCAGGGGGCGTGGCTCAGTAGCCTACCACCTCTTATCCAATCCAGTACTGAGCCACGCCCCCTGCACTGATCACAAGACTGTGACATCACCCCAGGTCCTTAGTGTTGTCCAAGGTTCGGGTTCATTGAAGAATCCCCTTATGGATTCCAAATGCCGTTATGGTCCGTGGTAGCGGAATCCATAACGGGATTCTTCGATAACCCCAACCCGAACTTTGGACGCCGAACTTAAAATACAAGTTCACTGAACTCTACCTGTAATTATATTCAGTATTATTCACTTGTTCTCCTCTATTGCTGCTACTTATCTAAGAAAATTGAAAAGAAAAGGTGGACATACCCTTTAAATGAGAATGGCAATAAACCATTAACTCAACCACAACTTTTTTTAAATGTGGAAGGTTGTCTCTTATCGCAAAACATATTGACATTTTGAAGTAATCAGTAGCTACCTTGCTACTCATATCTTCCAGCTTCATTTCTGTCAGTTTAACCATTCAAAGAAAAAGAAGTATGATATTTTACTGCCCACCTCTGGATACTTGGAAGGTCTGCAAGATATCTTTATTCATCCAATCACCATTTGGTAGGTAAACACTCACTAACCCTGGTTCTTGGAGCTAGGTTTGTTCTAACATCTTCTACCATGCTATGAGCAGCAGAAGATATTCTTTAACAGACAACTGACAAAGAGACGGCGCCAGGTTAATATATAGGCTGCAAACTCAAGTACCACGAGGTGGGGGCAGATGACAAAAATAATCCAGGTATTTTGCTTGGGATATTGTACTACCAGCACGTGGTGTTAACGTCACAGTTTTCTTTGGTTTCCCACTGACCTTGCCTCTCCCTTTTCATTTTTCCACATTGACAGCCATGTCCTGCTACCTGGTGGGTACCATGGTAGTTATTATCCCTCTGTACCATATGGCCATGTAAAAATATTAGTTTAAAAATACACATTTAATACTCAGAAACATTTAGGCCCTTCTTTTATTTCCTGTGTCTTGTTCCTGAAGGGTATGGAGTGCCGAGGAGTGGTGGTGTGTACAGTATATTACCAAATTATCTATGGATTTGCAGCATTAGAGTTGTACCCCCTGATACTTATATGAATAGAGGTCTATAGTGCTCTTAGTTTAAGCGGAGCTGAATGGGGTGAAATGCTTTCCCATATTTACCAACCTTTAGGTTGCTAAAATTGGGACATCCAAAACCCCGCCCATGGGAAAACCCCGGCCCCACCCAGAAATGGCCACTTATGGGTGTGGTTATTGTTAACCCCACTCATTTTCGACCCGCAACAGCCTGACTTTGCCGGGACTGTTTCTGAAAATCAGGGACAGTCCCTGCAAATTCGAGACAGTTGGGAACTATGCTTTCCCTTACCCTTCTCTGATCTCTAGCAGCCATTTTAATTAAAAAAACAAAAAAACAAATGACAAGCGTTGAGATAATGTCATGTGTGAACATGGCCTCAGGGAGAGATCAGATCCTCTAGTGCAGTTGTGAGTGAAATCAGAGAGGTAACTAGAAGTTCCTAGACCCCCATATCAAGGCCCCTCAATTATGACATGTCAATTATATTACTGGTCTCATATGGGACAGAGAGATCTACTGGGCTCCTTCAGGCTCCTTTTCTTAGGTGTGTCTCCTACCTGTCAACCCTCTTATAGTTATGTCCTAGGATGAACTTGGATCAGATGTCCCTATATGTTTCCCAAACAAACTAGTTGTGAACATGATCGTACAAATCTGACAAAATGGATTCTACCTGTTGTCTCCATAGAGATAAGTGGCACCAGAGCCTGGCGGTCAACTGTCTCACCTTCTGCCATCAACATCCATGTATGGCATTTCTTACTAAATAGTGTCAATATATACAGCGTGAAGTACATCGGCCTTATTTTTATCTTAGTGTTGTAGAGCGCCACCTTGTGTCCACTCCAGTTATTAACAACCCAACTTTTAGCTAAAAATTCCTGCTCATTACTGGGCTGAATAAGAGGTCATCCTTATCAGCGTCATCCCACCATAATGAGATGTTTACCTTCTTGTCCCTGTTTTTATTATGCATTTGCTAGAGGTTAAGACTGGCCTGTAAACCGCAGATATGAACTTCCTGTCGGCCTGTAGGAAATGGGATATAATTAGCTGAAGCAGATAAGGAGAGTAGCAGGGGTGAAGCAGAAGACCAGGCTTGAGCTGTGGGGACCAAGAGATGAAAAACTTCTCGTTCTTGGCTTCAGAGTGAGAATGGACACGTCAGAAGTTGTGTCTTTGCCGCTTTGACGAGTACATGCGGTTTACATTATGTCACAGATTAACGGCTATTTTCATCTGTTCATCCCTGCCAAAGGGTTAAAAAGTATAGATATTTCCCATCATTATGCCACATAAAATGGTTCTTGCTCATACATATATGAAAGCAGTCATAATGGGGTTAATTTTACAGGGGGTTCCTACTGCTTTGGTGGTCAAAAGGAAAACAAAATTCCTCCTAGTTATAAAAACTTTGACCTCATTCAGGGGGCTGCAATGTGGCCTGAAAATCTCAGCTCATCTGTGGATCTAATGATAGATTTCTATGGGACTGCTGAGTTTGGGTTACTAGACCCACAGTGGAGCGGAGATGTGCGTCTGTACGTTGTGGTAAGGTGCAGGGTGCCGTCGTGGATGGCAGGTATGTGTCACCGAGGTTCATAGCCTCGGTGAGGTAAGAGCCCGTTTTTGTTGATGTCAGCAGCAGCTAGTGCTACTGACAGAGTTTAAATAGCATGGCTGCAAAGCCGATCCGGGCCGGCTCTTACCGGGAGCAGCTAAAGTGTAGGGTGGGTGGCTGCTCCCCACGACCCAGTCCTGGTTTTGGGCTGGGTTTAAAAGCTCAGCCAGCTCAGCAGCTGGAGGCTGTGATTATCCTGGAGCTGCTAACAGGGCTGGGAGTTCTCTGTCCTGGAGGAAAGAGCTCAGCAAGGAGGTGTTTTGTTCCTGGCTACCTGAAGCTGGATTCTCCTGCGGCTGGGCCGACAGCGTGGTGTGAACCTGCACCTACACCTCCCAGGTGACTGAACCTGTGTTGGCCTGTTTTTGTTTTGCCACGTTATTTCCGTTGTGTGTGAACTGTCACCAAGAGACTGTTTTTCATTTATGGTGTGCAAGTGTGAATAAAACACTGTTTGTTGCACAATCTGGACTCCTTGTTTTGCCTCTAAACTGCACCCGCACCGCTGTCTACCAGAGCGACTCCCCACAACGTGTACCTAACCTTTCAATAAACTTTGCGTTAGGCCATATTATAGTGTGCGTATGTGAGGAATAACACTATTTCTGGTCATTGTATCAGTTGTATCTAGCTTTTTTAAAGGGAATCTGTCACCAGCATAGTAGCATAATTTTTTTTTCATGAATCCTTGTTTAATAAAGTACCTTATTTCCATAACTGTTGGTGGTTTTCTTTTTCGTCTTGTCATTTCTTGTAAAAACCGCTTATTCAGATATGCAAATGAAGGTCTTAGGAGCCCAGAGGGGCGTTCCTCCTTTAGCAAGGAGCCCAGGAACGCCCCCCTGATGTGCCGTGCCCGCCTAAAATTTTTAAAAACGAACGCCTATAATCTGTAAAATCGCCTCCCAGAGGCGAGGCTAAATACTCCGCCCAGCCCCTCCCCCGCCAGCTCCTCTCTGTGCGGCAAATATCCCCGCTCCGGCTCTCACCTGCATTCCGAAATCTCGCGCAGGCGCAGTGCCGGCGATTGCCTGCGCGATCATCTGGATACTAAGGGCAACAGCCTCAACAGCATCACTGGGCATGCGCCGAGCCCAGTGACGCTTTCCAGAGCGATGTTGCCTCAGTGAGAAGGAAGCGCGCAGGCAATCGCTGGCACTGCGCCTGCGCAAGATTTCGGGATGCAGGCGAGAGCCGGAGCGGGGATATTTGCCACACAGAGAGGAGCTGGCGGGGGGGGGCGGAGTATTTAGCCTCGCCTCTGGGAGGCGCTTTTACAGATTATAGGCGTTCGTTTTTTTAAATTTTAGGTGGGCACGGCACATCAGGGGGGCGTTCCTGGGCTCCTTGCTAAAGGAGGAACGCCCCTCTGGGCTCCTGAGACCTTCATTTGCATAGCAGAATAAGCGGTTTTTACAAGAAATGACAAGACGAAAAAGAAAACCACCAACAGTTATGGAAATAAGGTACTTTATTAAACAAGGATTCATGGGAAAAAAATGATGCTACTATGCTGGTGACAGATTCCCTTTAAGCGGTTTTGTCTCTAGCTTGTAGTTCTCCTGGCTCTGGTGAGTGGAGACTAGCTCTTATACACTGTATACAGAAAGTAGAGGAGAATCTGCTTCCTAACCTTCTCTTACTCACTCAGAAGCAGCCCCAGGATCATGGAGGACATTATAGAGAGGTACTGACCTGCATTGATGTGAATTTAGCACTTGTCTATGCAATATCTCTTGCTTTGCCTGTTTCTGCGTTCCTGCTCACTCCTACCACCATCCCTCTCCATAGACGTGTATTGACATATGTAATCTGATACTTTAGTGAGCTGGTCCATTCTGGAGGGCTTCAAGAAGAGAAAAGCATTTAGCTGGGCGTTCTTATGGTCACTTGTACTATTGATTTATGCCAAGTTGTGTGAAAACTTAGTGACCATTTAAATGGACCTCATTACGGCCTTCTACATAACTAGTATATTTTTGTGTAGCATTGGTATGCATATGATGTAATTAAATCCGAGAGATTACGACACTGCTTATAATGTGTGCAACCTGAGAAGCTTGAGAAAGGGGCATGTCCCTGAAATATCACTGGGCGTGTTGGCAGACTAATTTGTCTACCTCCATTCCTGTCTGAATAGCCTGTATGAATTTTCTACTTTTGATGATATCAGCTTTAAATCACTGGGTATTGACAACATTTATGGACTTTTGATATCACTGGAAACTAAGTGAATTTTGACACATTGCTATTGTGCTGTTGAAGTGCAATATATTTATATAAAGTGAATACTTGTATCATAAAAAGTGTGTGTGTGTTTGTCCTATTTTCATACGGGTTCATCCTCCTGATGTACTAGAGTGGTACGTGGCTAATACACAGTGTCTCTGGGGGTATATGGTGTTAAATTTCGTCTACACCATCGATACATGAAGTTCTGGATTAATAAGGGTTGTTAACATATTTTACAGTGTATAATTTCATGGTTTAGGACGATGGAGGGGTCAATGGTGATGGTCTCAGACAGGAAGGTGTACCTACAGTTCCTTGTAAAAGTATTCACCGCGGTGGCTTTTTTTGTGTTTTGTTACATTACAGCCTTAAGTTCAATGTTTTGTTAATCTGAATTTTATGTGATGGATCAGAACACAATAGTCTAAAAAAAAAATAGTCTAAAAAAATATATAAATAAAACTATAGTTTAGAAGTAGAAAACAGAAAATTGGCATGTGCATATGTATTCACCCCTTTGTTAGGAAGCACATAAAAAGCTCTGGTGCAACCAATCAGCCTTAGTGTAACATGATAAAATAGTATGCCTGTAGCCACCACTAGTGGGAGCTCACTGCAAAGGGTTTTAGAATCAGCTCCCACTGAATTTAAAGGGGTTTTCCAGTATTAGAAAAACATGGGCAATTTATCTACAGGTTGTATCTGGTACTGCAGATGAATTGAATGAGGTGGAATTGCACATATAACTTGTGGACAGGTATAGTGCCATCTTTGGGGGAGAAAAAAGCAGCCTCATTTTTGTAAGACCTCACACACGACCATATCTGTATTATTGTCCTCAAACCGCCATATCCACAAAATACAGACACTTTCTGCAATCTTCATTTTTCTCACTCCCATTACTGGAAATTACTATTCTTGTTTGCGATACGGACAAGAATAGAACATGTTCTAGAATTTGTGGAATGGACACACAATTTTTATTTTTTTTGCGGACCCATAGAAATTTATGGATCCAAGTACAATCCGCAAAAAAAAGCAGATCAGGCTCAGATACAAAATTTGGTCGTGTACATGAGCCCTAATACTCTACAAATGAGAAATTCAAATGCAGCGAGCTCCTCCTGGTGGTGTCAGAAATCATTTTAGCATTAACTGGATGTTTTCTCCTAAACGGCACAGAGGGCTATATCTGGGTACTTGGGAGGCCTCCATATTTATGTCCTGGATAGGCTGCAGGGTACCAGCTTCACTACAGTGTCCCTGTACTTTTTAGGCTACTTTTCACACTGGCGTCTGGTGCGGATCCGTCATGTATCTGCAGACGGATCCGCACTGATAATACAACCGCATGCATACGTTTAGAACTGATCGGTGGCTCAATGAAGATAGGGAAGAAAAATGAAAATGCAAAAACTCCGGTATCCTAAAGGTTAAAAATAATTACATGTCCCGCGAAAAATCGAGTCCTCACATGTTGAAGAAGAAAATTTTTAAAAATGATGTCTTTTGAAATATGGAGTAAAAGGAATTGTCATGTTCTGAAGTCCAAAATGGGCCACATTCTTAAGGGGTTAAAACATAACAGCGACTAACCTTACATAGTTAATAGCTTATCTCCACTACATTCCCAGCCCCTATTTACAATAAAGTGGTGCTGCCAGTTCCGATTCTGACACCTCATCACTGCATTTTGGACTATGTATACCATTTTTGAGTCACACTATCAATACAACACATTACATACCGAAAATGCGCAAATTTCCACCCATGTAACGTATGGCAGCCTGTACGGATAAAACTCATCAAACATTTATTACTTATATCTTTATTGAATGTAAGAAAATAACACCAGTCTGCAGAACAGAAAGCCATGATCAGTTGAAAACCAACACACAAGAAACTCACGGGACACTGGGCAAGAATGTTCTAGAAAAACAGCGAGGAGAGCGGCGAACGTAATACTGATGGGCACAGAGGGGAAATGTGGTGGATATGAGGGTAGGAGTCGCAGAAAAGTAAGTGATAGAGAAATAACCAGTCAAAGATGTAAGATGACATGATGTGTAATAAATGGAACAGTGTAAAGTAATAGTACTGGATGCAGCCTGGCACAGAACTTATGATAGACCTCTTCTGTACATGTGAAAGGTAAAGGGGTCTTCCAAGACCTCAAAAAATTATACAGGCCGTGAATGCTGTATAAACATAGGCCTCACTCGCCTGCTCTATACCCTGCCATTCCGGGGAGACAGCCAAGTGCTCGGCTCTTCCTGCCTGTACTATAGAGATGAATGGAACGGCAGTGTGTATTCTCGATCTGCTGCTCCATTCCTTTCTGAGGTCCTAGCAGAGTACAGAGCCCATATTCCAGTGATTAGTGGTTGGAACCCACTGATCTGAAAGTAATTCCCTATCCTGTGGATAGGGGATAACGTGATGGAACCGGAAACCTAATCTCTGTCTGCCTGCAGTCACCACTAGAGGGAGCTTGTTGCATATCGTTTAGGGTTTTAATTCAATTACATAACGCTATACAACAAGCTCCCCCTAGTGGTGACTGAAGGCAAACAGAACTTCATTATATGCCAGCACATAAATATTGACCTATGTAGAAAAAAAGATGGCCAGTCACTTTAAGTCAGAGAATCTAAAAACAGAATCAGCACTTCAGAGTAATTACATATATTATCTATGGGATCCATCCTCAGAGCCTAGACATGATGTGCATATTGTCTTCACCGTTCTTCCTGTATCCTTCCATAAAACCAGCTGACTTGAATAGGAAAAATGCAGTGTTATCAATAACAGGGATATGCAGGGAACAGAACCCAGAGGCATGGTGCCTAGGGTGAGGCGCCATCTTAACCAGTCCAATTTCCTTCCAGCTGGAGGCAGTGTCAGAGCTCGTCACTAGATCTGCTTTGAGGAATCTGAGTCTCCAGAGCTTCCATTTTCTCAGGGATCGCTCCAATATTGCGCTTACCATTTGAGTCTTTTGCTGCCTTCTTGGATTTCTTTTTGTCTCCTTTTTTGGTTTTCTTCTTCCCAGACGAAGGTCCAGGGTCCCCTTTCTTACCAGTCCACATCTCAGATAGGCAGCCTGGTCAAAGCCAATACAATGTTACAACAGTGCCTCCTTTGATATGAATACTTATATAGATACAATTGAGAAATCCTGTAATTTCACCCACATGAAAAACACCACTGGACACTATATTATAGGGCACCGCACGGCTGCCCACAGAGTGACCAGATAGGCACCACATGCTGCCATATAGTACTCTGCCTTGTGCATTAAGGGTCAAGTAAACTCAGTAATGTCTTGTCTTCAATGAACGATCTCTTGGCCACAACTTTTTTTTTTCCGCCCAAAACAGTCACACTCTTGTCAAGGGCTGCCACTGGTATTACAGCTCGTTTTATAGGTTTGACAGGAGGGGTGATGCCTGAGGCTAAATTAATAAAAATTATATAACCTAAATGTCGCCATAGCTACTGACGAGTTTAAATGGCCCTTAGGAAAGGAGGCAGTAGCCATGTTCTAATTGACCACTCACTTTTGTCTTGCCCTTTCAGGACGTGTTGCGCACATAGAAAGTTGGTAAGGTCCTCTTGCTGGTGATGCCGATACCAGTCTTCAACGACATCTTCAAACTCCTCCATCATGACATCACACTGATGGTGAGAAGAGCATGGATGTAAAGAGCGGTGTCACCAGAGATGGTACCATCACGAGCACATCCTCTATTATCTCAGGACTTACCTGCTTCTTCATATCCGCCACCTCAGCAGACGTTTCATTCCACAGCTCATACGGTATGTCCATCACAACTTTCACACCCTTATGAACAAGGTGATGCAAGGTCTGGAAGGTTTCTGACATTCCCTGAGTGAAATAAAAGTGCTGGGGTCAGATATGCAAACATGGAACATCAGTGTTCATGATTGAGTGCTCTGTAATAAAAAACATACTTTTTAGATACTAACAAGCTAAAAGGTGTGTTCCTCCTAAAAACCAGAGTAAGGAGGGTTGGGCGGTGCAAGACAAAGAGAAAATGAGCTCTGCGGCTATTTAGTGTTGAGCAGGGACAAGACGACTGATCTGAATGAGGGGAAGCAGAACACACATCAATATTAGCTTAACCCCTTAAGGACTCGGGGTTTTTTCATTTTTGCGTTTTCGTTTTGCACTCCCTGCCTTCCGAGAGCCATAACTTCTTTATTTTTACGTCCACATGGCCATATGAGGGCTTTTTTTTTGCAGGACAAGTTGTACTTTCCAACGCCACCATTTAATATTGCGTACGATGTAGTGGGAAGCAGGAAATAAAATCCAAATGGGGTGAAATTGCAAAAAAAAAAACAATTCCACCACAATTTCCACAATTTTACGGGTTTTTAAATTAAGACGTTTGATGTGCGATAAAACTGACCATTTAGTTTTATTCTACAGGTCAGTACGAATCCGGCGATACCCAATATGTATAGTTTTTCTTGGGTTTTGATAGTGAAAGAAAATTCAAAAGTGGGAAATTTTTTTATTTTTTTTTTGTCGCCATATTTTGACCCCCATAACTTTTTTGTAATTAAGTGTATGGCATTGTATGGGGGCTTATTTTTTGCGGGGGTGTGTAGGACTTTTTGATCACTTTTTGTTTAATTTTTTTTGAGTACATGAAGCATCCAAAAACGTCGAATCGGCCATTTGGGCGCTTTTTTCAGTTTTTCTGTTTACCGTATGGGGAATATATTTTTATATTTTTATACTACGGGCATTTTCGCACATTGCGACATCCATGATGTGTATTTTTTTTATTTATTTTTTTTAATTTTGGGGAAAGGGGGGGTGATTTGAATTTTTAGGTTTTTTTTATTTATTTTTTTATTTTAGGGACCTATATAAATCAGTCATCTGATTGCTTCTATCATAAACTCCAATACACTTGTATTGGAGTTTATAAGGATTTTACTATCTATGAAGCCCTATTGCTAACAAGGGCTGCATAGGAAATGGTAAGTAGTAACCTCGAATAATTCTTTGAGTTCGAGGTTATTACATCCAGCGCTGCGATTCCCCCGATCACCACTAGGGGGAGCCGGAGAGCTGCCGAACGTTTTACTTTCAGTTCTAGCGCGCGCAGATGCCGTGGTCAGGATTGATCATTGATCATTAGCCGCGGGGGTCAGCTACAGGAAACAGCCGGACCCCCGCAGCGATAGCGCCCACGGTGGGCAGGAGCAGGCGCCATGGTTAGGGACCGGACCCATGACGTACCCATACGTCATGGGTCCTTAAGGGGTTAAAGAAGCACTTCCACAAAAAATTTTATTCTCTGAAAGGTAGGATATAAACTGTAGTCAATGCAATTTTTATGCCAGTGACTATATTTGTGAGTTATAACCTCCCTTCTGAACCTCAGCTGTGTCATTTGGGCAATATTCTGCCTCTCCAAATAACACAGCATCTTATGTGTGGGAGTCCCAATGTCTAATAGGAATGAATACAGAAGTAACTGGCTCCCTGTCCTATGTCAGTTAGAGATCAGTGTTGGTCACATGACACAGCTGAGGATCAGAAGAGAGATTATAACTCCTAAATACAGTCACCGGTAACAAGATTACCTTCACTACAGTTTACATTATGGACCTTTTAACAGGTCAGAGAATAAAATGTTTTTGGGTTAAAATGTTTTTCTTTAGCAACTTACCCAAGACCACCAGGCCGTCAATATCGACCTCTTCTTCTACCCCAGACCACTAATGAAAGGGGGCATTGCCATAAACCACCAGAGGATCAAATATTAATCCTTTCTTCTACCCTAGACCACTTAAGGAGGAAAGCATTACCCTAGACTACTATGGATTAAAATACTGCCCCCCCCCTCATCTTTTACCATAAACCACCATGAAAGGAGGTTTTAACCTAAAACAATAGGTATTCAAATACTGACTGTGTCTTTTACCCTAAATTACCAAGGAAAAGAGCATTACATGCTAGACTACCATCAAATATTAACACCTCTTCTCCAAGGACCACTATACAACCATGAAATCAAATGTTAACCCTGTAATCAAATATTACTTAACCTCTCGACTACCCTAGACCTAGTTACATTATTCACTACGATAGACCAAAATGAATGTCTTAAAAAAGGAAAACAGCTGAATAAGCACACCATAAGCAAGTGTACCAAAAGTAGAAAATCTATGAGCCCAAAAGTAAGCGGAAATCGGGAGCACAGATGATTTCAGAAGTCTTGCTGTATTGATCAAAGTCTCAGACCCAACATTATCATTTGTCACCCACATGCTCATTAATACACTGCCGAGGGTATATGTATAATCCTCTGTACACCGACAATAACCTTAGCAAAACGGTTACTTCCAGAACGTTCCTTGTGAAGATTGTACCCCAGCAGTCTTTCACAGAGGCCTTCAGTGACTTCTATCAGACGGATGTCCCTGGAAAAAGCCAAGTGTGTAATCATTAGTAAGAGTTGTCCTACGGCAAGATGTCTAGGCAGTAAAGCGAACACTCTAATCTCCTCATGTACTCCTGCCTTACAATGCCGATTCTGCCTACGCCGTATATCCCTGTACATACAGCACCAAACATGTACACTGTGTTCTCCAGTGCAGTATACTGTATGTGTCTTCATATTCTCTGCCTGTGGGTCCACCAGATTTCATGGATTTGTCCAGCTAACTACCTCTACAGTGTGTCACAGAGGTGGGGACATTAGTCACATAATGTATGGAGGCTCTCTGATTAAGGCCTCATGCACATAACCGGATCTGTTTTTCCAGTCAACAAATCGCGGATCCACTGAACACGGATACCAGCCGCGTGCATCCCACATTTCCCCTTCCGCAGGTCCCACAGTATGTTACAAATGGACATGCTCTATCCTTTTTGCGGGGCCACAGAACGGGCATACAGATGTAGACAGTACATGGAGTCCGCATCCAATCCACATTGTGCATGAGGTCTAAGAAGGACCCTCATTGATAAGCCAGAGTATAAAGCAGCTATAGACCGTACTCTCATTCTGGAGAACCCAGCGCGCCCATAAGTTACACAAACGAACCCATTGATTTCAACGGGACCTGGGTAAACTGTGCAGGTTTCCTTACAGATCCCTGTTGGTCCCACCCTTTTAGGGCTGAAACGATAACTTGTTTGAATCGAGTAATTCGACCCAAAAAAATCCTCGAAGCAAATTTTTAGCATCGAGGATTCGTTTGTGTCATGTCACCACGGAGTGGGAGTGAAGCACTTGCTATTACTCCCCACTCCATGGTCACCTGCCGGTCCACACCGCGCTGCACTTTCCTCCTGACACACGGTCATCTAAGCATGCACTATGACCTGACGCTGTGTGACGTCAGGATGGCAGTGCAGCGCGCAGAGAAGAAAATGGACGAGCTGTGGAGCGGCGCTCCTACAGAAGAGGTAAGTATATTATTTCACTGGTGCTGGGGACATGGCTAGGAGGGGAGATGTTGGTACTGGGGGGCAAGCTGGTGGCACTGGGGGAGCCTAATAGCGCTGAGGGGGAAGCTGATGATGGCGCTGAGGGGGCAGCTGATGATGGCGCTGAGGGGGCAGCTGATGATGGCGCTGAGGGGGCAGCTGATGATGGCGCTGAGGGGGCAGCTGATGAGGGCGCTGAGGGGGCAGCTGATGAGGGCGCTGAGGGGGCAGCTGATGAGGGCGCTGAGGGGGCAGCTGATGAGGGCGCTGAGGGGGCAGCTGATGAGGGCGCTGAGGGGCAGCTGATGAGGGCGCTGAGGGGCAGCTGATGAGGGCGCTGAGGGGGCAGCTGATGAGGGCGCTGAGGGGGCAGCTGATGAGGGCGCTGAGGGGGCAGCTGATGATGGCGCTGAGGGGGCAGCTGATGATGGCGCTGAGGGGGCAGCTGATGATGGCGCTGAGGGGGCAGCTGATGATGGCGCTGAGGGGGAAGCTAATGATGGCGCTGAGGGGGAAGCTGGTGATGGCGCTGAGGGGGCAGCTGATGATGGCGCTGAGGGGGAAGCTAATGATGGCGCTGAGGGGGAAGCTGATGATGGAGCTGAGGGGGAAGCTAATGATGGCGCTGAGGGGGAAGCTGGTGATGGCGCTGAGGGGTAAGCTGGTGATGGCGCTGAGGGGTAAGCTGGTGATGGCGCTGAGGGGTAAGCTGGTGATGGCGCTGAGGGGGCAGCTGATGATGAAGCTGAGGGGGCAGCTGATGAGGGCACTGAGGCAGCCCTGATAGCCGAGTTGTAGTTTTGCAACAGGTGAAGGGCTGCAGGTTGAGCATCCCTGGGCTAAACAATTCGGGGTGCTTCTTTAAGATATTCATTAGACTCAACTAACAACTCTTAGAGGGTCTTAGAAGCCATCACAGGAAAGACTATGGTTGCACCGTGTAACATGCAAACTTCCCTCTCCCATAGATATATAACTTCAGAGAGGAGGGATGAGAACCTGAGCACTGAGGCAGTACCCTTCCCTGACTGCCATACGGGCACAGATCCTGCATTGTCCCAGAGTGATCAGTGATTTAGAACTGACATGCCACGGCGGCAGATTGTACGATAAGAGTCAGAGATGAAAATCCTGTGGACTAGCGTTGTACAAGGCTGGAAGAACAGTAAATTGATTACTCACGAATGTGTGTACTTGATCTTATTTTGCTTCTTGGCACCATCTAGAAAGCCATAGTGAATATCAATCACTTCACTTCTCCGTGACGTCTCGTCAAATGAGGATTTCAGCTCCAAGGCAACGTATTTACAGACTGCAAGAGAGAAACTCCGACACCTGCTGACACTGGCACACAGGGGGGTACTGCATTCCAGTAGGTTCCCAAGACACCCACTATCATGGCTCACTGCCCTCAGTGCAAATGTTATCTAATACTCTCTCTCTGCCAACAGTCAAGCAGAGATGACAGAGCTGCAGTGTAAAGCACAGGGGAAGGAATGAAGTGGGGGGTTTCTTAGATGCCATTAGTTGGTGCATACACATTAACTTGATGTCAATGTACAGTGCTGTGCAAAAGTTTTAGGCAGACGTGGGAAAAAATGCTGCAAAGTAAGAATACTTTCAAAAATAGAAATGTTCATTATTATTGTATTAATTAACAAGATGAAAAGTGAATACACAAAAGAAAAATGTACATCAGATCAGTATTTGCTGTGACCACCTTTTGCCTTCATAGCAGTATCAAATCTTCTAGTACACTTACACACAGTTTTTGAAGGACCTCGGCAGGGAGGTTGTTCCAAACATCTTGGAGAACTAACCCCACATCGTCTGTGCATGCAGGCTTGCTCAAATCCTGTCTCTTCACGTAATCCCAGATAGACTGAATGATGAGGTCAGGACTACGTGGGGACCATATCAGCTCTTCCAGGACTCCCTGTTCTTCTTTCGCTGAAGTTCTTAACCACTTCTAGACACAACTAGTTTTCGCCTTCCTGACCAAGCCTAATCTGACATGTGTCACTTTAAGTGGTAATCACTTTTTTACTTATCCAAGCGATTCTGGAGCTGTTTCTTCGTGACACATCATACTTCATGTTACTGGTAAAATTAGGAATTGATGGGGTAAGAGAGGGAGCCTCCTCCTTCTGCAAACTGCTTAGATGTCTTGGTCAGCATTGGCTACCACGTCTATGGGGTGAAACCACAAGCTTCTGAGTGTTCACCGATGCTGGCAGTTACAGCAAGGGGCCTGGCTGTCACTAAACATAGCTTCTGTGCCTGCCTGACCAGTGTGCTGTAATAGTATAGTGTTCCTGCTGCGCGATATATATACGGTCCATGGGAAGGGGTTAATGACATTGGCTGTACGTTTGGGGTCACGGTTCTGCTGCAGAATAAATTTGGTGCTAATCAGACACCTCCCTGGAGGTACTGCATAATGGATACGTATCTGCCTGTATTTCTCAGCAAAGAGGACATCAATCCTGACCACCTCGAGGACCATAGACGCAGTGATCGCCAAGGAAACTTGACACATCATGCTTACTTCAGTTCCAAAGCAGAAGATGTCCAGCAGTGCCAGTAAGATCAGAACTGACAAAAATCAGTGGGACCCAGGTATTCCCATTTAGGCCTCATGCACACGACCGTATTTTATTTCCGTTCATGTTCCCTTATTTGCTTTCCGTACACGGAACCATTCAATTCAATGGATCAGCAAAAAAATGGAAGGTACTACGTATGCCTTCTGTTTCCGTATTTCTGTTCCATTCAGGGATAGAACATATCCTATTATTATCCGCATAACTGAATGCACACGGACGTCATCCATGTATTTGTGGATCGCAAAATATTGAAAAAGCCATACGGTCGTGTGCAATAGGCCTTATTGTTCAGAAAAGCCTGGCCAGAAGTGGTCTTCATGGAAGAATTGCGGCCAAAAAGGCATGCCTTTGATGTGGAAACAAGGCCAAACGGCTCACCTATGAACGAAAACATAGGAACTGGGGTGCAGAGAAATGGCAGCAGGTGCTCTGGACTAACGGCTGTAACAGATGACAGTTTCTTCACTGAAAGGCTGGGGCTGAATATTAGTAAATGGAGTTGGGGATTTGATCAGGATTAGGCCCTATTCACACGTCCGCAAATACTGATCACACCAAATACTGATCTGAATTAGATTTTGTTCATTCACTTTTCATTTTATAAATTAATAAAAATAAACTATTAAGATTTCCATTTTTGAAAGCATTCTTACTTTGCAGCCTTTTTTCCGCACCTGCCCAGTACTGCACAGTACTGAACGGGAAAACGACTCCTTTGCAGCTTTTTATTTTCTTCATTTTATACTGGACACAAATTATGATTTTATTGTCCGACACCCGGGACCCCCACCGATCAGCTGTTTGAGAAGGCAGAGGCACTGGCAGTAGCGCCGTGGCCTTCTCGCTGTATACCGCAGGCCCAGTGACGTCACGACTTGTATCACTGGCCTGGGAGCGGCTAAACTCTGTTCACTTGAATAAAGCTTATCCGCGCCCAGACCAGTGATACTAGACATGACGTCACTGGGCCTGCGGTAAACAGCGAGAAGGCCGCGGCGCTACTGCCAGTGCCACTGTCTTCTCAAACATTTGATCGTCAGGGATCCCAGGTGTCGGACCCCTGCCGATCAGATGCTGATGATCTATCCAGAGGACAAATCATTAGTTTAAAATTACTACAGAACCCCTTTAAGGTGGCCACACACATTAGATAGTTGATGGGTGAGGGTTAAACTTCTGAACGCTCGTGTCGCAGGCACGGCCATACACATTTTAGTCCATACTCTAACTGCCCATACACGTTCAATGAAACTGGGGGAAGGACAAAAGATCTGGGAACGTTCTTTCAAAGAAACATCTTTCATTCACAAACTGTCTTTCTTTGAGCGAAAGATCTTTCGCCCGACTATTGAACGAAAAAAATGAACCATGGTCGGCTAAAACGATTGTTCGTTGTGAAATTGAAACTGATAAACAATTGTTTCAAATAAAATCGTCGGTTTTAATCGGCTTCAGGGCTCATTCAGACGGCCGTATGCGGATCCGTTTTATTCACTTTTATGGGGCCCTTTTCTTCTGTTCTACGGCTCCACAAAACTAATAAAATATGTCCTATACTTGTCAGTGAAAATCAGTGAATTGAAGTCTATGGGTCAGCAAAGAGCGGAATGCAATCTTTTTTTTTTTTTTTGGACAGGCTGAACTGTCAAAACCAACTTCAACCAATATTTATACAAAATTTGGGGGATAATCAAAAATTCCAATTCCAACAAAGTCAATCCCCTTAAAACATAACCTTTAATATTATTAATAAAATATGGGGCCAATACCATATTATTGGCCCCATATTATTGGCCGGTATTGGCCCCATATTTTATTAATAATATTAAAGGTTATGTTTTAAGGGGATTGACTTTGTTGGAATTGGGACAGGCTAAACTGTCCGCAAATAAACGGATCCGCAATTTTGCGGACAGCATACGGCTGCCTGAATGAGCCCTTAGACTAATGTATATGTGTATTACAGCTGCTCTCTTGATCGTGTACACCAGGGATGGGCAAACTGCGGCTATCCAGCTGTTGTAAAACTACAATTCCCATCATGCCCTGCTGTAGGCTGGTAGCTGGAAGCAGTCTTTGCATGCTGGGAGTTGTAGTTTGGCAACAGCTGGAGAGCCGCAGTTTGCCCATCCCTGGTGTACACGGTAGTGTTCACTGGATGACAATAGTGAGCGTGCTGGTCATGGCGTGGCTGCTACCTGCCACTTAAGCCTTATTTAGACGTCAGTGTTTGGTCAGTGATTCTGATCCAAAACCAGGATTGGAGCCTCCACAGACTCCAGACATAAGGGAAAGATCTGCCCCTGTTCTGTGTTTAGAGCTGCACCTGCTTTTGGCTCACAATCACTGATGCAAATCAATGACCAAACACTGAGGTGTGAATAAGGGCTTATGACGATGGTCGTGTTGTCTATCTGCTAGCGGTAATGTTTGTAAAAGTGCAACTTCTGAATTTGCTTCTCAGAAACAAAGAACCAACAGCATTGGGTGGAGAATTTCAGGTAAAGGACTGAGAAACTTCTCCTTACAAGGACATATCCGTCGTACCTTCACATTTATTGGGAAGATGCACCCATTCATTGTCCACTGCGTTTGCCAGCCTTACAGCCAGGGGAAGAAGAACAAGCAGGAACCACATAGCTGATGCCTGGAGGGAAACAATTCACAGATTATACACGCTCTCCACTGAAGATCTGGAATGGGAGACCCCTATATATTAACCCCTTCCCGCATTTACGTGCGGTAATGTGGTGCCTTATCGCAATCCCACGTGCATATACGTGATGGGGGCTGTTACTAATAGCCGGGCCCCTGCTGCATCCGCCGGCATCGCTGTTTTGGGCGATGCCGGCGGATTAACCCTTTCACATGCCACTGTCAGCGCTGACCGTGGCACGTGCAGGGTTTACACAGGGAGGGAGGGGGGGGGGTGACAAGACAACCCCTTGATTGGATTGCCATAACTGTATGACCAGTAGGTTTGAGAATAAGTGTACAGATAATGTCGATAATGCCGCCATCACAAGATCGCTAAGGATGCCAGTGGTCAGGCTCATGGAAAATGTGTCACCACAAACCTCCATAGTGATCCAAGTCAAGTGTCACATGTGCTCTAGTCCCCTGATTCTAACGCTTTTTCCCCTATCCTGATCGGTGCTTGCATTCCTGAGAAATTACTGATATGCAAATGAGCTGTTTGGTGCAACAAGGGCGTCAGCATTACACCAAAAGGCCGGATGGAGGGAGATGTGTTCTGGAATTGGCGCATGCGCAGTACAGCCATGATGCTTGCCCCAGGTGGGACCCGTCACTAAGAGCTGGGGGGCAGCACTGGACACAATAAATAGCAGAGGCTTTGGCGACACAGTGACGCCCTAATCGCACCAAACAGCTCATTTGCATATAAAAAAACCAGGAATACAGCTGAAAGCCACAGGCATAAGCAGCACATTTCTCCGGTTCCCGTTCATAGCAAAGAGTGATCACGCACTCCGTGTATTGAGCGGCGTGGTGCACGTGTCCCGGATCAATCTTCCATCTACGTTGTACAAGAGAAGACCGCCACTCAATCGATGCGGTATCTTTATCAATTTTATTAGTCACATGAAGAACAGTGACGCGTTTCGGCTCATGAGGTGAGCTATAAGGCTCACCTCACAAGCCTAAACGCGTCACTGTGTTCTTCATGTGACCAATAAAACTGATAAAGATACCGCATTGAGTGAGTGCCGGTCTTCTCTTGTACAACCCTTCAGTCTGACTTTCTATAATGACACTGCACAGGGGACAGTCAAGTCCTACATACAAATACATAGGGGGTGACTGGTTCTACAAGTCCCTAGCGTTTGGTAATGTGAAGGGTCCCTTTAAGAGAGCAACCTAGCGAAATACTGAATGGGGAGCTTTCCCTTTAAATGCGGCGAAGCTATAAGACAGGCTGATAATGCACCGCCCCTCATATCAGTATCATACACACTGGACATCACCTCACCCGTACCCGCTGCTCCTCTCCGGTAACTTCCGCTTTCTGCTGTCACGTGCCACAGCAGCCAATCACAGAGCGCTCCGTTCCTCCAGTCACGTGGTACCACTTCTCTTTTCTCAGCTCGGTAAATGCGCTTCTGCTCAGTGGAACTCAGAATCCCACTGCGCTTGTGCAACCCTGTTCCCAGCTGCAGCATCCCAGATCTAAACGGACCTCCTGGCGTCACTGGCTCACGTGACATTCTCTTGTCACGTGACTGAATCGGCAGCGCAGTGAGTAGAAGGGTCGGAAGCCGGAGAGCTCAGGCTGTTAGCAGAGCAGGTCACAGATGGCTGCTCTTAACTCATAGAGGGGGAAAGAGAGTGTCTGTCTGCTGGAGGTAAATGTGTGTGATGTGGATGAGGGGAGGGGTGGGGTGCCGAGGCCGAGAACTGTATGGCTGTGTAATATTTTATGTAGGGGGACATTGTAATATTGTGCAGGGGGAGGGGTCGTGTAATATTCTATACAGAGGGGGCGGTGTAATATTGTATGCAGGGGGCGGTGTAATATTGTATGCAGGGGGGCAGTGTAATATTGTATGCAGGGGGGCGGTGGAATGTATGAAGGGGGGTCATGTAATTTATAGAGGGTGTGGTGTAATATTGTATGCGGGGGGGGGGGGTCATGTAATATTTATAGAGGGTGTGGTGTAATATTGTATGCAGGGGGGGGTCATGTAATTTATAGAGGGTGTGGTGTAATATTGTATGCAGGGGGTCATGTAATTTATAGAGGGTGTGGTGTAATATTGTATGCAGGGGGGGTCATGTAATATTTATAGAGGGTGTGGTGTAATATTGTATGCAGGGGGGGGGGTCATGTAATATTTATAGAGGGTGTGGTGTAATATTGTATGCAGGGGGGGGGGGGTCATGTAATATTTATAGAGGGGGTGGTGTAATATTGTATGCCGGGGGGGCATGTAATATTTATAGAGGGGGTGGCGTAAAATTATTGAATGCATAGGGGTAGGTTTAATATTCTTTGCGGGGAGGTGCCGTGTAATATTGCACGCGGAGGTGGGTGCCGTGTAATATTGCACGCGGAGGTGGGTGCCGTGTAATATTGCACGCGGAGGTGGGTGCCGTGTAATATTGCACGCGGAGGTGGGTGCCGTGTAATATTGCACGCGGAGGTGGGTGCCGTGTAATATTGCACGCGGAGGTGGGTGCCGTGTAATATTGCACGCGGAGGGGGTGCCGTGTAATATTGCACGCGGAGGGGGTGCCGTGTAATATTGCACGCGGAGGTGGGTGCCGTGTAATATTGCGCGCGAGAGAGTGCCGTGTAATATTGCACGCGGAGGGGGTGCCGTGTAATATTGCACGCGGAGGGAGTGCCGTGTAATATTGCACGGAGGGGGTGCCGTGTAATATTGCACGCGGAGGAGAGTGCCGTGTAATATTGCACGCGGAGGGGGTGCCGTGTAATATTGCACGCGGAGGAGTGCCGTGTAATATTGCACGCGGGGGGTGCCGT